>NC_069410.1:28044251-28156751 GCF_026875155.1 Cherax quadricarinatus | reverse complement strand
ATGATGGAGTGTGATTGGAAAGTTCTGGCAGGCAGAGGAGAATGTCATACCAAACAGCAGAAGAAGCCGTGGTACTAACAGACTGAGTCCGTGGTTCACTCAGACGATCTTCAGATAGGCAAAAGCTAAAAGTGCAAGAACATGAAAAACTGTGGCAAGGGAGGAAAAGAAGAAAAGAGGAAGTAAGCAGAAGAGCCAGAAACGAACAGAGGCTGAGAGGCTGAGCTGCAATTTGAGAATGAGATGACATATAAGGCCAAATCTGAACTAAGGTTGCTATACAGTGCCATCAGAAGAAATATAACCGTAAAAGACCAGATAATAAAGCTGAGGGAGGAGAAGAGCTAACAAGGAATCAACAGGAACTGCAAAGAGGTGAACAAAGGAAGTAAGTAACTATTCTCGAGGGACATAGGGACACTACCAGAAAGTCAAAGAGAAAGAGTACATTAACGAGTATATAACACGATGCACACAACAGGAAAAGTGGTAAAAAACTACTGAGTAAGCTAGGTATCTCGAAGACAATGGAACCAGATAATGTCCCTCCATGGGTTCTGAAGGAAGTAGCGGGAGCACTGTGTGAACCACTAGCTAAAATACCTACAAGTCTTTTGATACAGAGGCAAGTGCCAGAAATGCGGAAAACAATAAATGTAGTGCCAGTATTTAAGGGGAAGGCAGTAGCATTAAACTACAGGTAGCTGTCGCTTACAACCATACTTATGGAGACGATATCAGGAGAAGAGTAGTGGAACACTTAGAAGAAAGGGTTCATAAACAACAACCAGTAGATTTTTAGAGATAGTAAATCGTGTCTCAAAACCCTGTTTGAGTTCTATGACAAAGTAAGAGATATGAGGTAAAAGAGGAATGAGTGGGCTGCATATTCTTGTACAGTATGTAGGAAGGTTTTTGACACAGCAATCCACAAGAAACTGGAACAAAAGCTAGAGGAGCATGCAGAATTCCCATAACATGTGGTTATTTCGGGAACGGATTACAGGCTCGGTGAACAAAGGCTGCAAACCTCACTCAAGGAAAAAGATACCGCCTGAGGTGCACAGTAACCATATAACATTTACAGCAAATGTTTATCTGACAAATCTAAGATTAGCTTTCATGAGTCTCAATAAATAGCCATTCACGGCACTATATATATAAATTATTTCAGCCCATTTTTGGAGTATGAAGTTCTACAGTAGACCTGCACCTGATCAGTTACTTCACAAAACTGAAAACAGTAGTGGTTAGTTGCGACTAGTCCCAGAACGAAGAGGTCTCAGCTATAATGAGAGATTAAATGAGTTAGCTTAATATTAGAAGGCAGGAGTACCAAGGAAGACATGATAAAGACGTACAAAGTATTGATAGTAACAGGGTGAGCAGGGACAGGATGTTAAAGATGTAGGAGGGCACAAATGGAAGTTAAAACACAAATGAGACAAAGGGATGTTTGGAATAACTTCTTTAATCAACCTCAGAGTAGTCGGGAAGTGGAACGACCTGGATCCATATCCATATATAGGTATATCAAGGCTCATGAAGACAAGAGTGTAAACCCAGAAGCTGCCAGCAGAGAGGCAGGGTCAGGAGCTGAGAACGGACCCCTGTAGCCACAAATACGTGAGTACAAATAGGTGAATGCATTTTAACACCCAAAGCACGCACACACACACACACACACACACACACACACACACACACACACACACACACACACACACACACACACACACACACACACACACACACACAACACACACACACATCATAAAAGTCTCTAACTTGCCCCCTGGTCTCCCCCTCTTGCAGTGTGCAACATGACAATCGATGGAGGTCTGCTGAGCGTAACGTCTGGACGACTCTCTGGCTCACTGGTCTCTCCTGGGGAGATGGTGGCTCCTTCCTTCTGCTGGTACCTGCTCAGGGCTCCCCCAGGGCACCGTGTTGAGCTCCAGCTCCACCGCCTCGTCCATCTGGGCTCCTACTTCAACTCCACTACGTGAGTTCCACTTGCACCCCATAACTGTTGCGTACTGGTGGAGGGAATTAGGTTTGTGTGGCCTGTTGGTCAAATAATATTGTTTGCTGTGAGGGTAAGACTATGGATGAAGCTATTTGGTCAAAATATTACTATTTGCTATAAAGGTGAGGCTCGGGATGAAGTTGTTTATCAATATCACTGTGTTTCCGATGTCTCTTGTTTGCACTGGACAAAGGATATATTTTGAAGGTGTTATCACGCAAGCTATTTCGTTTGACTTTTATTTGCTCTAAGAAATGGATGTGTTAGTGAAGGGAAGGGTGTCTGACGTTATTACCCCGAGAACATCTCTGTTTGTCGCTGTGTTTTTTTGCTGTGTGGAAAAAAAACAGGAGTTGGAAGGGGAGTGTGTAGAGATGAGAGAGAGCAGAACAAGAGGGCGCAGATGGAAGCTGGGCACTCACATGAGGCGTTGGCACGGTAGGTAGCAATTTAACAGTGCCAGTGTTGTGAATGCCTTACAGTGAAAGAGTAGTGAGTGCTTCCCGGTGCCAGAGGTGTGAATATTTCACAGTGACAGCGTGTGAATATATGCATAAGACGCATATGCAATACTTCGTATCTTCATTGTGCAAACGTTTCACCAGCCTGTGGCTTATCCAGTTCAGTACAGAGATTAATTACTGGAGACTGTGAGATATATAAAGAAATAGTTTGAGGTGTTCAGTCCCTCAGCCTTGACAGAAACTATCTGGTTTTCATCAGAAATGAACAACTATCAAGGCTGAGGGAACTGATCACCGCAAACAAATTCTTCACATCATCTACTATCCTGCAGTAATTATTCTCTATATTAGATTGATGAAGCCACTAACTGGTGAGACGTCTCATCAACTTCCCAAGTGTTGCTACAACCTGGGTGTTATTCATCAACTCGTCGGTTTTCTATGCCATTAAAATAACATAATACTATCCAATAAATATTTTACAATGCCGGGTTTGTGGCGCACTGGAACCAGCTGATGAGTAGCGTTCATTATTATTATTATTATTATTATTATTATTATTATTATTATTATTATTATTATTATTATTATTATTATTATTATTATTATTATTATTATTTGTAGATGAATGGTTCAGAGAACCGACATGTTGATAAATTAGACACATATGCAACTCTTGGGTATCTTTATTGAGGAAACGTTTCGCCACACAGTGGCTTCATCAGTCCATACGAAGGAGAAACTTGAAGAACAGGAGGAGAATGAGGTAATCAGTCCCTTAACCTTGAGTCGATGTGTTCAGTCCATCAATCTTGAATAGATTGATGGACTGAACACATCGACTCAAGGTTGAGGGACTGATTACCTCATTCTCCTCCTGTTCTTCAAGTTTCTCCTTCGTATGGACTGATGAAGCCACTGTGTGGCGAAACGTTTCCTCAATAAAGATACCCAAGAGTTGCATATGTGTCTAATTTATCATTATTATTATTATTATTGTTATTATTATTATTGTTTTCATGGGGATGCGTTAAATTTTTATGGGTTGTGCTGCCCCTGGGGAATGGGAGGCAATCAGGTTCGATTCAGGGAAGGGGAGATCAGGTCTGATTTCTTGGATCAAGAGCCCCTCGGTGGTAGGAGGCTCCAAGAGCTTGTCCTCTAGACGGGCAGGCACAGAGGAAATTATCAAGAGAATTGACTGTCAAAAAGAGGTGAAGGAGCCATGGAAAGAGGCGGTGGAAGCTACTTTCACACGCAGCTTCATGATTAGCTATGAGTGAGATCAGAAGACCAGGGATTAACAACGCCGGTGGAGTGCATCATGAGACGGTGTCAGGAAATAAGACTCGACCCCTTCCCCCCGTAACCAGCAGGCACAACTTGGTGAGTATAACTCAGTGAATACACAAACACACACATACACACACACACACACACACACACACACACACACACACACACACACACACACACACACACACACACACACACACACACACAAGGGGCAACAGATACCAAGGGTAAGGCCAGAGTGATCCCATGGTTTACCAGGAGGTGTGGAGAAGCATAAGCCAAGTGTGTTAAAGTATGGAAAGAAGTACAGAAAGCAAAGGATCCAGGAAAACAGGGCGTTGAGCCGAAGAGCCAGAAATGAATATGCATGGATAAGGTGAGAAGCTTCAAAAGCCAAATCTGACCCAAAATTGTTATACAGCCACATCAGGAGGAAAACAGTCAAGGATCAAGTAATCAGGCTGAGGAAGGAAGGAGAGGAGCTCACAGGGAACAAACAGGAAGTATGTGAACTACTTAGATCAAGATTCAGGAACCTATTCACAAGAGAGACAGAGAGGCTCCCAGCAAACAGAGGTGGTAGGTGCACCAACAAGTCCTGGACACACTGCACGTAACTGAGGAGGCGGGGAAGAAACTGCTCGGGAAACTTAATACCTCGAAGGCGGTGGACCTGGATAATATCTCTGTCGAAACAAGGCAACTGCCTGAGATGTGGAAGATAGCAAATATAGTCCCGATTTTTAGGAAGGGAGACAGAAAGGCTGCACTAAATTTCAGGCCAGAGTCGCTGATATTTACTGTATGAAAAGTTATGGAGAGAATTATCGGGAAAAGAGTCGTCGAGCACCTGGAAACAAATGGGCTTATACATGACTGCCAGCATGGCTTCAGGGAAGGAAAATCCTGTTGGAGTTCTATGATACGGTAACAGAAGCAAGATAGGAGAGAGAGGTATGGGTAGACTGCATCTTCTTGGACTGTAAGAAGGCTCTCGACATAGTACCAAAGAAGAGACTGGTCGAAAAGCTAGAGGAGCAGGCAGGAATAGGAGGGAAAGTACTGCAATAGATCAGGGAATACCTGACAGGAAGGAAACAACGTGTGTCCGTACGACACGAGGTGTCAGAGTGGGTGCATGTGCCGAGTGGGGGTTTCACAAGGGTCAGTCCTAGATCCGGTGCTGTTTCTTGTACATGTGAATGCCATGACTGAAGGGATAAAGTCAGAGGTGTCTCTGCGTGAAGACGATGTAAAACTAATGAGAATACAAGCGGACGAGGATCAGGTAAGCCTGGAAGGGAATCTGGACAGGTTGTAAGCCTTTCCTACAAATAGCTCCTGGAGTTTAACCCCAGCAAGTGCAAAAGTTATGAAGTTTGTGGAAGGACAAAGGAGACTGCAGACGGAGTACAGCCTAAGAGTTCAGAGGCTGTAAAACTCACTCAAGAAAAAGGATCTTTGGGTGAGCATCATACCAACCACATCTCCTGATGCGCACATCAACCAAATAACTGCTGCAGCACACGGGCACCTGGAAAACCTAAGTAAGAAGCCATTCACGACACTGTACATTGTGAATGTCAGGCCCCACATTGGAGTATGCAGCACCAGTATGGAACCCATACCTGATCAAACACGTCAAAAAATTAGATAAAGTGCAAAAGTTTGCAACTAAACTAGTCCCGGAGCTGAGGGGGTTTGTCTTACGAGGAGAGGCTAAGGGAACTCAACCTGACAACACTGGAGGATAGAAGGGATAGAGGGGACATGATAACAACATGTAAAATACTGAGAGGAATTGACAGGGTGGATAGGGACACAATGTTTCGGAGATGTGAAACAGCAACTAAGAGTCACAGCTGGAAGTTGAAAACTCGGATGAGTCACAGGGATGTTAGGAAGTACTTCTTCAGTCATAGAGTTGTCAAGAAGTGGAACAGTCTGGAGAGTGATGTAATGGAGGCAGGATCCATACATAGCTTTAAGAAGAGGTATGATAAAGCTCATGGAGCAGGGAGAGAGTGGACCTAGTAGTGACCAGTGAAGAGGCTGGGTCAGGAGTTATGACTCGACCGTTGCAACCACAATTAGGTGAGTACACACACACACACACACACACACACACACACACACACACACACACACACACACACACACACACACACACACACACACACACACACATTCACACAAATAACTGCTGCAGCATATGGGCGCCTAGCAAAAATAAGAACAGCATTCCGACATCTTAATAAGGAATCGTTCAGGACCCTGTACACTGTGTACGTTAGACCCATATTGGAGTATGCGGCATCAGTTTGGAACCCACACCTAGCCAAGCACGTAAAGAAACTAGAGAAAGTGCAAAGGTTTGCAACAAGACTAGTACCAGAGCTAAGAATTATGTCCTACGAGGAGAGGTTAAGGGAAATCGACCTGACGGCACTGGAGGACAGGAGAGATAGGGGGGACATGATAACGACATATAAAATACTGAGAGGAATTGACAGGGTGGACAAAGACAGGATGTTCCAGAGATGGGACATAGCAACAAGGGAACACAGTTGGAAGTTGAAGACACAGATGAATCACAGGGATGTTAGGAAGTACTTCTTCAGCCACAGAGTAGTCAGGAAGTGGAACAGTTTGAGAAGCGATGTAGTGGAGGCAGGATCCATGCATAGCTTTAAGCAGAGGTATGATAAAGCTCATGGTTCAGGGAGAGTGACATAGTATATACCAGTGAAGGGGCGGGGCCAGGAGCTATGACTCGGCCCCTGCAATCACAACTGAGTACAACTAGGTGCGTACATACACACTGGCTCAGTAACGGCCAGCGATGAGGTGAGATCAGGACCTGAGTCGTAACTCCTGTAACAGCGTACAGGTGAGTACACACAGAAAGACGAAGAATGACATGATTATGTCGTACAATATACTGAGAGGAATTGACAGGGTGGACATGGCGAGTCTGTTTCAGAGGCGGGACTCAGGTACACAAGGGCACAGCTGGAAGTTAAAAACGCATATGAGTCACACGGATCTTAGGAAATACTTCTTTAATCTGAGAGTGGTCAGGAAGTGGACCTGGGCAGAGCAGTGGGAGAGGCAGGATGCATACATAGTTTTAAGAATAGGAATGTTAGGTCTCACGTAGCCAGGAAGAGTGAACGCTGTGGCGGCTAGCGGAGAGCTGACTCGACCCCTGCAATTACAAATACGAGAGTACTCTCTCTCTCTCTTTCTCTCTCTCTCTCTCTCTCTCTCCAAAACAACACATATAAGATGCGTCGAGATAACAGCAACATAAATTGGATCAAAGTACTAAATATAGATAATATAAAGGAAAACATGTCAAGAAATATAAAACGTAAAACATGAAATAAAGCAAGTCTGAATAACGAGACAACTAACTGACATCATAGACAACAACCATGACTGATATAAGAAACTTAACTGACTGGTGAACTCGAGGATCATTATAACAGGCGATTGTAGAGAGAACACAAGACAAAACTCAGTCATGCTAAACATGAATTTGAAAGATGGAACGCAAAAAAAAAAAAAAAAAAAACAGAGGAAATTCCAAAGAATTTTTCAAATAGGACAGGAAAAACAAGGTAAAAGCAACGATGAGAGTTTTAGCGAATAATGACGACTGAATAACAGCGAGAGATACGAGGCGTCAGGACACAACCTTGTGGTCAGTATTTAGAGGTGAGAGTGACATCACCTTACCCAGGCTACAACACTGAGAGTGACACCACCTTACCCAGGCTACAACACTGAGAGTGACACAACCTTACCCAGGCTACAACACTGAGAGTGACACCACCTTACCCAGGCTACAACACTGAGAGTGACACAACCTTACCCAGGCTACAACACTGAGAGTGACACCACCTTACCCAGGCTACAACACTGAGAGTGACACCACCTTACCCAGGCTACAACACTGAGAGTGACACAACCTTACCCAGGCTACAACACTGAGAGTGACACCACCTTACCCAGGCTACAACACTGAGAGTGACACAACCTTACCCAGGCTACAACACTGAGAGTGACACAACCTTACCCAGGCTACAACACTGAGAGTGACACCACCTTACCCAGGCTACAACACTGAGAGTGACAAAACCTTACCCAGGCTACAACACTGAGAGTGACACCACCTTACCCAGGCTACAACACTGAGAGTGACACAACCTTACCCAGGCTACAACACTGAGAGTGACACCACCTTACCCAGGCTACAACACTGAGAGTGACACAACCTTACCCAGGCTACAACACTGAGAGTGACACCACCTTACCCAGGCTACAACACTGAGAGTGACACCACCTTACCCAGGCTACAACACTGAGAGTGACACAACCTTACCCAGGCTACAACACTGAGAGTGACACAACCTTACCCAGGCTACAACACTGAGAGTGACACCACCTTACCCTGGCCACAACACTGAGAGTGACACCACCTTACCCAGGCCACAACAGTGAGAGTGACACCACCTTACCCAGGCTACAACACTGAGAGTGACACCACCTTACCCAGGCTACAACACTGAGAGTGACACCACCTTACCCAGGCTACAACACTGAGAGTGACACCACCTTACCCAGGCTACAACACTGAGAGTGACACCACCTTACCCAGGCCACAACACTGAGAGTGACACCACCTTACCCAGGCCACAACACTGAGAGTGACACCACCTTACCCAGGCCACAACACTGAGAGTGACACCACCTTACCCAGGCCACAACAGTGAGAGTAACACCACCTTACCCAGGCTACAACACTGAGAGTGACACCACCTTACCCAGGCTACAACACTGAGAGTGACACCACCTTACCCAGGCTACAACACTGAGAGTGACACCACCTTACCCAGGCTACAACACTGAGAGTGACACCACCTTACCCAGGCCACAACACTGAGAGTGACACCACCTTACCCAGGCCACAACACTGAGAGTGACACCACCTTACCCAGGCTACAACACTGAGAGTGACACCACCTTACCCAGGCCACAACACTGAGAGTGACACCACCTTACCCAGGCCACAACACTGAAAGTGACACCACCTTACCCAGGCTACAACAATGAGAGTGACACCACCTTACCCAGGCTACAACAATGAGAGTGACACCACCTTACCCAGGCCACAACACTGAGAGTGACACCACCTTACCCAGGCCACAACACTGAAAGTGACACCACCTTACCCAGGTTACAACAGTGAGAGTGACACCACCTTACCCAGGCTACAACACTGAGAGTGACACCACCTTACCCAGGCTACAACACTGAGAGTGACACCACCTTACCCATGCCACAACACTGAGAGTAACACCACCTTACCCAGGCTACAACACTGAGAGTGACACCACCTTACCCAGGCTACAACACTGAGACTGACACCACCTTACCCAGGCCACAACACTGAAAGTGACACCACCTTACCCAGGCTACAACAGTGAGAGTGACACCACCTTACCCAGGCTACAACACTGAGAGTGACACCACCTTACCCATGCCACAACACTGAGAGTGACACCACCTTACCCAGGCTACAACACTGAGAGTGACACCACCTTACCCAGGCTACAACACTGAGAGTGACACCACCTTACCCAGGCTACAACACTGAGAGTAACACCACCTTACCCAGGCTACAACACTGAGAGTAACACCACCTTACCCAGGCCACAACACTGAGAGTGACACCACCTTACCCAGGCCACAACACTGAGAGTGACACCACCTTACCCAGGCTACAACACTGAGAGTGACACCACCTTACCCATGCCACAACACTGAGAGTGACACCACCTTACCCAGACTACAACACTGAGAGTGACACCACCTTACCCAGGCTACAACAGTGAGAGTGACACAACCTTACCCACGCTACAACACTGAGAGTGACACCACCTTACCCAGGCTACAACACTGAGAGTGACACCACCTTACCCAGGCTACAACACTGAGAGTGACACCACCTTACCCAGGCTACAACACTGAGAGTGACACCACCTTACCCAGGCTACAACACTGAGAGTGACACCACCTTACCCAGGCTACAACACTGAGAGTGACACCACCTTACCCACGCTACAACACTGAGAGTGACACCACCTTACCCAGGCTAAAACACTGAGAGTGACACCACCTTACCCATGCCACAACACTGAGAGTGACAC
This sequence comes from Cherax quadricarinatus, assembly GCF_026875155.1. Lineage (NCBI taxonomy): Eukaryota > Metazoa > Arthropoda > Malacostraca > Decapoda > Parastacidae > Cherax > Cherax quadricarinatus. The sequence continues at coordinate 28,146,747 of NC_069410.1, read as the reverse complement.
CACCTTACCCACGCTACAACACTGAGAGTGACACCACCTTACCCAGGCTAAAACACTGAGAGTGACACCACCTTACCCATGCCACAACACTGAGAGTGACACCACCTTACCCACGCTACAACACTGAGAGTGACACCACCTTACCCACGCTACAACACTGAGAGTGACACCACCTTACCCATGCCACAACAGTGAGAGTGACACCACCTTACCCACGCTACAACACTGAGAGTGACACCACCTTACCCAGGCTAAAACACTGAGAGTGACACCACCTTACCCAGGCTAAAACACTGAGAGTGACACCACCTTACCCAGGCTAAAACACTGAGAGTGACACCACCTTACCCAGGCTAAAACACTGAGAGTGACACCACCTTACCCAGGCCACAACAGTGAGAGTGACACCACCTTACCCAGGCTAAAACACTGAGAGTGACACCACCTTACCCAGACCACAACACTGAGAGTGACACCACCTTACCCAGGCCACAACACTGAGAGTGACACCACCTTACCCAGGCCACAACACTGAGAGTGACACCACCTTACCCAGGCCACAACACTGAGAGTAACACCACCTTACCCAGGCTACAACACTGAGAGTAACACCACCTTACCCAGGCTACAACACTGAGAGTAACACCACCTTACCCAGGCCACAACACTGAGAGTGACACCACCTTACCCAGGCCACAACACTGAGAGTAAACACCACCTTACCCAGGCTACAACACTGAGAGTAACACCACCTTACCCAGGCCACAACACTGAGAGTAACACCACCTTACCCAGGCTACAACACTGAGAGTAACACCACCTTACCCAGGCCACAACACTGAGAGTAACACCACCTTACCCAGGCCACAACACTGAGAGTAACACCACCTTACCCAGGCCACAACACTGAGAGTAACACCACCTTTCCCATGGCACAACACTGAGAGTAACACCACCTTACCCAGGCCACAACACTGAGAGTAACACCGCCTTTCCCAGGCCGCAACACTGAGAGTAACACCACCTTACCCAGGCCGCAACACTGAGAGTAACACCGCCTTACCCAGGCCACAACACTGAGAGTAACACCACCTTACCCAGGCCGCAACACTGAGAGTAACACCGCCTTACCCAGGCCACAACACTGAGAGTAACACCACCTTACCCAGGCCACAACACTGAGAGTAACACCACCTTTCCCATGGCACAACACTGAGAGTAACACCACCTTACCCAGGCCGCAACACTGAGAGTAACACCGCCTTACCCAGGCCGCAACACTGAGAGTAACACCACCTTACCCAGGCCGCAACACTGAGAGTAACACCGCCTTACCCAGGCCACAACACTGTCATCATTAGCACTCTTGACGTAATAAAACACTTAGTAAACTTGAACATTAACAGTGGATCAGATTAACTATCTGCCAGAGTCTTAGAAGACTGTAGATACCAAGTCACTTATCCACTTAGCAAATCATCAGAAGGTAAGATGTCAAAAGTAAAGAAACTTACAAATGTTTCTCTTACATATGAAAGATGAACAAGATTTGTGGACTCAACTATCGTCCCATCAGCTCTATGTCAATTTTAGGGAAACAAATGAAGACTGTCATTAAGAACAGGATTGCTAATTTTGTGGATAACACTAAGGTATTAACCGGAAATCAAAGTAGATTCCACTAAACAGGATCGTGCCAGACCGTGCTCGACTTTTTTTTTTTATCATCTATACAAAACTGGAATGAAAGAATTTCGACCGATATAATATATCTAGACTTTCAGAAGACCTTAGATAAAGTATCCCATCGATGGTTGATGGCTAAATAAAAACACATGGATTAGGAGACAAACTCCATATACCTAGAGAAGTAAATTAATGTCTGACAGACGGGAAACAGAGTGGTACTCAACGGAGTTGTATCTGAGTCATTAGATGTAAATAGTGAAGTTTCCCAAAAGTCAGTTGTGTCCAATATTCTTTATTACGTTCATAAATGTTCTCGAAGTAAAGCTAACATCCAAGATTGTAAAATTTATGGATTACACCAATTTGTGAAAAAGTCTAACATTCACAGCAGACTGAGTATTTAGACTGACCAAGACAGGTTGGTGCTGTGGTTAGAGACGTGGCAGATGAATTTCAAAGTAGACAAGATCAGAATAAATCCTTTTTTCAAAAATAAATTCAAATATGAATGCAAATGGTTTGACAAACTGAATGAAACTAGAGAAGAAAATTACCTTGGAGACATCAACTCTAACAGAATGCTAGATTTCATAACTAGATACTGTAGGTACAAAACACCAGATACTACAATCACTCTACATAATGACTCTACATAATGACTCTACATAATGACTCTACACAATGCACTTGTTAGACATCATCTTGAATATGCCTTCCAGTTTTGGTCTCCAAATTATATAAAAGACGAAGATACACAGGAGAGACTACAGAGAAGAGTTACCAAGCTCGTACCATCACTAAGAAAATAATCCTTATAAAGAAAGAATCGAAGCTCTCAGCCTTTTCTCTCTTAAGAAACTGAGACTAACAGGAGATATTACTTAATCCTTTAAGATATTGAATGGCTTTGATACATTCAGACACGAAAAGTTCTCAGAGAGTCTATTACTCGAAACAAAAGAATAAAACTGTGAAGCAGAAGATGCAACATGAGCGGATGTAAAGGTTTTTGGCAAAAAGGAATATAGCAGAATGCAATACATAACCCACTAAAGTTGGAAGTGCAAAGAAAATACAGCTCTTTGCAAAGAGGGGATTCAACAGGATACTATGCTTAGATTCCTGATGGTAAACAGAACTAGAACCACTGGTACACACAGCTGTCTGGCAGTGGACTGCCAAGGGCAGTTAAGATAGACTTGTGGTAATTAAGTAATGGTAGTTGTAGCCCACGTCTACCATCCGGTTCCATCTTTCCCGTAAATTCCATTTAGTATGGAATGTTTCTCCAATGCTTCCATGCCGGCAGTGTTTGCAAGGAGAGACTGACAAAAGAACCTTTTGCTTGTCTGTCTTTGACTCATACATCTATATAATAAACGATAGTCCATATTCTGAATAAAAAGAATTCGTTGCAGATAACTTAGGTGTGAACTTCCATATCCTCTGCTATCTGTATTTCTTATGTGCTCTCTCTTACTCTCTCTCTCTCTCTCTCTCTCTCTCTCTCTCTCTCTCTCTCTCTCTCTCTCTCTCTCTCTCTCTCTCTCAGAACATCTCTGGAAGCTACAATCTTCAGTATGGCTACTGTTTGCTCGCAGAGAATCCTTACTGAAACTCCACCACGAAAACAACTCTGTTTACTTCTCAGGCACCGTCGTCACCACTGGTGTCTCTCAGGCATCGTCGTCACCACTGGTGTCTCTCAGGCACCGTCGTCACCACTGGTGTCTCTCAGGCACCGTCGTCACCACTGGTGTCTCTCAGGCATCGTCGTCACCACTGGTGTCTCTCAGGCACCGTCGTCACCACTGGTGTCTCTCAGGCACCGTCGTCACCACTGGTGTCTCTCAGGCACCGTCGTCACCACTGGTGTCTCTCAGGCATCGTCGTCACCACTGGTGTCTCTCAGGCACCGTCGTCACCACTGGTGTGACTGTATTCACTGTTGCAGTGAGTGTATTCACCAGTCACTCTCATAGTTATAGTTGCCACCAGGTGCCGCCAGGTGCCATCAGGTACCAATCGATATCATTCATCAGTAGTGCAATGAATAACAAACTAAAGATTAAAGTCGTGCAGTGAATAGCAGTCGTACATTGAAGTCGTAAAATGAATAGCAAGTAGATCAAGGCAATCGCATGAAAAATAAAAAAAATAAAACCATTACAAATATTTTTTATTGCCTTTCTCAGCAAAGTTTTGTATAATCTCACCACATCAGTTTTCCGACCACAAGTATTTCATTTTTTAAACACGATCATTTTTATACCCAAAGGGATTCCATTTACCTTTTCAGTTGGTCTCAAATAAAACATGATTTGTGGGGCGTAATTATAGGCTCGTTTGCTGGGACAGTATAAATTGAGTGGCTGAGTTGCAATTAAGGAAAATATATGAAGATAATCTTTTGAGATATCTCCTGAGTGTCTCGCTTTATCTTGTGTTAAGACGGACGCCGCAAATATCTTGACTCGCTGTAATAACGCCGACGGAAATGAAGAAATTGTTGTGTGTGTGTGTGTGTGTGTGTGTGTGTGTGGTGTGTGTGTGTGTGTGTGTGTGTGTGTGTGTGTGTGTGTGTGTGTGTGTGTGTGTATGTGTGTGTGTGTGTGTGTGTGTGTGTGTGTGTGTGTCTGTGTGTCTGTGTCTGTGTGTCTGTGTGTCTGTGTCTGTATGTACTCACCTAATTGTGGTTGCAGGGGTCGAGACTCAGCTCCTGGCCCCGCCTCTTCACTGATCGCTACTGGATCCTCTCTCTCTCTGCTTCCTGAGCTTTGTCATACCTCTTCTTAAAACTATGTATGGTTCCTGCCTCCACTACTTCACTTGCTAGGCTATTCCACTTGCTGACAACTCTATGACTGAAGAAATACTTCCTAACGTCCCTGTGACTCGTCTGAGTCTTCAGCTTCCAGTTGTGACCCCTTGTCCCTGTGTCCCCTCTCTGGAACATCCTATCTCTGTCCACCTTGTCTATTCCCCGCAGTATCTTGTATGTCGTTATCATGTCTCCCTGACCCTTCTGTCCTCCAGTGTCGTCAGTCCGATTTCCCTTAACCTTTCCTCGTACGACATTCCCTTGAGCTCTGGGACTAGCCTTGTTGCAAACCTTTGTACTTTCTCTAACTTCTTGACGTGCTTGACCAGGTGTGGGTTCCAGACTGGTGCTGCATACTCCAGTATGGGCCTAACATACACAGTGTACAGTGTCTTGAACGATTCCTTATTAAGGTATCGGACGCTATTCTCAGGTTTGCCAGGCGCCCGTATGCTGCAGCGGTTATTTGGTTGATGTGTGCCTCCGGTGATGTGCTCGGTTGTTATGGTCACCCCAAGGTCTTTCTCCCTGAGTGAGGTCTGTAGTCTTTGTCCACCTAGCCTATACTCTGTCTGCGGTCTTCTTTGCCCCCCCCAATCTTCATGACTTTGCATTTGGCTGGATTGAATCGAGAAGCCAGTTGCTGGACCACATGTCCAGCCTGTCCAGGTCTCTTTGCAGTCCTGCCTCATCCTCGTCCGATTTAATTCTTCTCATCAACTTCACGTCATCTGCGAACAGGGACACTTCAGAGTCTATTCCTTCCATCATGTCGTTCACATATATCAAAATAGCACTGGTCCTAGAACTGACCCCTGTGGGACCCCGCTCGTAACAGGCGCCCACTGTGATACCTCTTCACGTACCATGACTCGTTGCTGCCTCCCTGTCAGGTATTCTCTTATCCATTGCAGTGCCCTCCCTTTTACGTGCGCCTGATCCTCCAGCTTCTGCACTAATCTCTTGTGGGGAACTGTGTCAAAGGCCTTCCTGCAGTCTAGGAAAACGCAATCTACCCACCCCTCTCTCTCGTGTCTTACTTCTGTTACCTTGTCATAAAACTCCAGGAGGTTTGTGATACAAGATTTGCCTTCCATGAACCCATGCTGGTTTTCATTTATAATCTTGTTCCTTTCCAGGTGTTCGACCACTCTCCTCCTGATAATCTTCTCCATGACTTTGCACACAATACATGTCAGAGACACAGGTCTGTAGTTTAGTGCCTCGTTTCTGTTTCCTTTCTTAAATATGGGGACTACATTAGCTGTCTTCCATTTCTCAGGTAGTTGCTCAGTTTCAAGGGATGTGTTGAAGATTGTGGTTAGGGGCACGCACAGCATCTCTGCTCCTTCTCTAAGGACCCATGGGAGATGTTGTCCGGTCCCATCGCCTTCGAGGTGTCAGGTCAGTTAAGAGCTTCTTCACCTCCTCCTCAGTTGTTCGTATGTCATCCAACACTTGTTGGTATATTCCCTCTTGATGTTCCCTTCTGTGCTGTCTTCCCACAGCCCTCCTGTCTCTACTGTAAAAACTTCCTTAAATCTCCTGTTCAGCTCCTCACATACCTCCTGATCATTTCTTGTGAGTTCTCCACCTTCTGTCCTTAATCTGATCACCTGGTCTTTGACTGTTGTCTTCTCCTGATGTGGCTATACAACAGTTTCGGATCAGTCTTGATTATCGATGCTATGTCATTTTCATACTGTCGCTGGGCCTCCCTCCTTACCTGTGCGTACTCATTCCTGGCTCTGCGACTGATCTCCCTATTTTCGTGTGTTCTCTGCCTTCTGTACTTTTTCCATTCTCTATTGCACTTTGTTTTTGCCTCCTTACACCGTCGGGTAAACCAGGGCTTGTTCTGGTCTTCCCGTTGTTACTAGTTGCCCTTGGGAATAAACCTTTCCACTGCCTCCTTGCATTTTGTTGTTACATATTCCATCATTTCATTTACTGGCTTTCCTGCCAGTTTCTCTGTCCACTGGACCTCCCGCAGGAAGTTCTTCAACCCTATGTAGTCCCCTCTTTTATAGTCAGGCTTTTCCCATTCAACTCCTGTTATTCTCTCCACTTGCAGCTCTACTATGTATTCAAAGCACAGAACCACGTGGTCGCTAGCTCCTAGGGGACACTCATACTTGATGTCCTCGATATCTGAGCTGCCCAGGGTGAACACAAGGTCCAATCTTGCTGGTTCATCCTCCCCTCTCACTCTGGTAGTGTCCTTAACATGTTGGTGCATGAGGTTTTCCAGCACCACGTCCAACATCCTGGCTCTCCATGTTTCGGGACCCCCATGTGGCTCCAGGTTTTCCCAGTCAATCTCCCTGTGGTTGAAATCCCCCATAACCAGCAACTTCGCTCTGCTGGAGTGAGCTCTTCTTGCATTTTGTGTACTGTTGTACCTATCCTTAAATCTGTGTATGGTATTTGCTTTCACTCCCTTCTAATTTAGATTATTCTATTTACTAATTACCGTGAAGCTGAAGAAATACTCCCTAACATATTGTTTCAGACTATGGAACAATACTCTTCTCCAGACTGAGGGACTGACCACCTCAAAACTTCAAGGGTGAAGGACTGATTACATCGTCTTCAAGTCTCTTCTGCTTCTATCAACTTTTCTGTACTCGACTGAAGAAGTCTACTGTGTAGGCGAAACGTTTCGAAATAGATACCTAACTGTTGCATGTGTCTTACCACACACACGAAGAATGAGGGGAGACATGATCCAAGTGTATAAGCGGAAGATGGGTATTAATAAAGGGGAGACTAATAAGGTCTTGAGGTTATCTCTCCAAGAGAGAATCCGCAGTAATGGATTTATATTAGACAAGTTTAGATTTAGAAAGGATATAAGGAAGTATTGGTTTGGAAATAGGGTAGTTGATGAGTGGAACAGTCTACCTAGTTGCGTTATTTGGGTAGTTTCAAATTTAGGTTGGATAAATGCATGAGTGAAATGGGTTGGATTTGAGTGGGACTTGCATGAGTGGATACTGTTATCAGAGCTTATTTCTTGGGTAGCATTGAAAATTGGGTTGGGCAAATGTTTTGTTAGTGGGATGAATTGCAAAGGACCTGCCTAGTATGGGCCAACAGACCTGCTGCAATGTTCCTCCTTTCTTATGTTCTTATGTTAACATCTTTGTTACTCATGTGCATGTTTAACTTCCAGTTCTGCTTCCTTGTTCCTCATTCCTGAGTCCCAATCGGCGCCTGTCTGCCCTTGTGATGTGTTCTAAGTATTTAATACGTTGTTATCAAGTCTCTCTTAGTTTTCTAAGGTCATCAGATTCAATACTTTGAGCCTTTCATTGTACCTCAGCCCTCTGAGTTCTGGGAACCAGGTTTGTTGCATTTCTGAAATCCACCTAGGTGTGGGGTCCACGTAGGTACTGAGAACTATGCTGTAAGTCTGACATATTTCGTGTATAGGGTACTGAATGATTCTTAGTTGAAATTCCTAAAAACTATTTTGAAGTTTGTTAGTCGTGCAGATGACATTGTCACTTCCGTTTACTTGCTCCTCCGGCGGTATGTTCGTTACTATGTTTACCCCGAGGCCCTTCTCACCTGTTCCTTCCAGTATATACTCCGTCATCGGTTTTTTTTTCACATTCCTACATTTCGAGTGTTTGATACATCCGGGTCGCTATACTCTGAAGTTTGGTCTGAGAGGTCAGAGGGTCATGTGCTTTACGGAGATTCGAGCCTCCACGTTTCACACACAACTTCTGCACTGTTCTAAACTTTGCTCTTACGTTGATTATAGTCGAATAGCAACTTAGTCTGACCATCACTATATCCTGCTCAACTTCTATTTCAGTCTTGCCATGTCTTGTCCAGGTATTATTCTCCTCCTCATTAGATTAACATTATACGCAAACAGTGAAACATAGGAGAGTACGTCTTCTAGTTTGTACTTTACTCAAATAAGATACAGTACTGGTCCTGGCACTGACCCTGTGGGATGGAAATATAAACACATATGCAGTATAATGTGATTCTTTATTGACTACGTTTCGCCCACACAGTGGGCTTTTTCAAGTCACAAACAGATCTACCTGGGGTGGAAGGGACGCGAGTCCCTTCCACCCCAGGTAGATCTGTTTGTGACTTGAAAAAGCCCACTGTGTGGGTGAAACGTAGTCAACAAAGGATCACATTATACTGCATATGTGTTTATATTTCCATTGTGTCGGTATTTTATACCATTTATTTCCACCCTGTGGGATACAATCTGCCACTTCTGCCCATCATGGTACTTTCTCTCTGATCTATTCCTTAGGTATTCTGCGTTCTGGTGTAGTTCCTATCTCGTTATTCCTGCCTCCTCTTTCTGGTATGTGTTTACCTCTAGTGAGGTAAAACTTTGAATGCTTTCCTACAATTTAGGAACATAAAGTGCACCAACTCTTCTCTTTCCTGCTACATCTGTCATCTCGTCATAAAATTCAAGTAGGTTGGCAAGACAAGACTCACTCTTCAGTTACGTGCTATTTTTTTTATGAATCCCTCCTCCAAATTCCCCATTATTCTCTTTCTAATTATAGCCTTTAATACCTTAGCCAGTATGTATATCATGAAGACAGGTCTATAGTACAGTGCTTCTTGTCATCTTCTCCGAATGAATGCTCGTAATACATTTGTTTATATTTCTTGCAGTTACCCAGTTTCCACTGAGATGTTGAAGACTTTTCACGATTGGTTCATTGCTGTTGCACCTTCCTATAGGAGTTATCAAGATATATTATCAGATTTTATTGCTTTTGACGTATTCGGCAAACTTGCTTGCTTCTTCTCGTTATACTCTGATGTGAGGATATTTTAGAATTTTTGTTGGTCTGTCCTGGTCTATCCTATATATTCGTCTAACTTTTGTCATCCCAGATTCCACAGAGAACACATCTGTGATCAACTTCCTAGTGTACTTCTTCTTGTTAGTTTTAGTAAATTCTCTTTCCTCTCGTCCCTTTAACGTTATTACCTGGTCCTTTATGGTCATCTTTCCGTAGTGTTTTTATGTTCTTGCACTTTGTTGACCGAGCAGCTCTGTATCTCTGGGTGATTCGTGGACTCTTCTTTGCTCTTTCCATTCTTTCTTCATTATAAATTTCTGCCTTCCGGCAGTTCTCAGACTTTTTTTCTTTTTGCAGTGACTTTCTTACCAATTCTCTTTCCCGCTGGAGTTCGTTTAGAAAGATATTCACCCTTGTTTACCTCCCTCTCTTGTAGTCTAACTTCACTCTGCCCCATCTTACCCTACATCTTTCTCTCTATTTTACTTCTATCAATAGCAAAAGTTCAAGGCAACATCCTCGCTACCTCCAAGGAATTCTTCAGAGTACATTTCCCCTACGTCTTTCTCCTTTGAGGTAAAAACAGACGCAGTCTTGCTGTTTTTTTTTTTTTTACACATGGTTTGACAAGGTTAGGTTGAGGATCCCTAGCTTTATTGACAAGCTATTTACAGGTTAAGGATTCCTAACTTTATTGAAAAGTTAAGAGCTGTTACCTACATTAGCTCACTTGAAAGCATTTTTATTGTTATGAAATATACAAGTAGGGAACAGGATGAAGTTGGAGCCATCTGTGGGCCAGCATTTTCATCTGATCAACTGACTTTATCTCGTTAACATCATAATGCTGTACGAATGTGTTCCAGACTCGAGTCATCCTGGGGATAAATGATCTCAGATGAAGTGATGTTCTGGAGAAGTGTACAGCCAGAGTGAAGTTGCTGCTTTCTGCCCGTCTTGTGGTATAGAAGCTTGCTTCCATACTCTTGTGGTATAGAAGCTTGCTTCTATACCACAAGTTGTTTGGCATCTTGCATCGCTTGTTCGCTATTTTGCATATATATATATATATATATATATATATATATATATATATTATATATATATATATATATATATATATAATATATATATATATATTATATATAATATATATTATTTACTGTGTGTGAAGGGAAGGCACAAACTTTGCGGGTGGAAGTGCATTATAAAAGCTGAGTGCAGTGTTCTCATCAGTAACCGGAAACCAGGAGGCACTTTGGTGAGACTGTCAATTAACCTGTGCATAGTGGACACAGTCGCTGAAAGTCAATGATGACTGCTGAACCTTGGATGTACATTGCCAGACATATTTCTCTTTTTCTTTCTCTCTTTTCCTTTCTATGTCTCTCTCTCTCTGTCTCTCTGTCTGTCTCTCTCTCTCTCTCTCTCTCTCTTTCTCTTTTTTTTACACAGGGGTTGTACAAGGTTAGGTTAAGGATTCCTACCTTCATTTACAAGCTAAGAGCTGTTACCTACATCAGCTCATTTTAAGCCTTTTTCTTCTTATGAGACTTGTAAATAGGGAACAAGATGAAGTCGGAACCATTTGTGCGCCAGCGATTTTAATTGGGTCAACTGACTTTATTTCGTTGATGTCATTATGCTGTTATTACGATGTCATTCTGTTCTTGAAATGGTAAAACCAGGATGTAGCAGCTGTCTGCAGCCCGTCTTGTTGTGTAGAAATACCTCGCTCTCCTCGAAATGGAGCTTAGTGTGGTACCTTGACAATATTGGCCTTGTATATAACAGTAAAACCACCAAAATCCCTCCAGCGTTGTAGGCTCTGCTGGAAGGCCAGTTCTGTCCAGGCCGAGTCCAGGGCAGAGACGAGTCGCATTGCTGTGTTCTTTATTCTGTTTAGAAATCGAAGACGAAATGGGGCTGGCCATCCAAGAAAGTGGAGCATACTCAAGGTGTGAGTGTACTCGTTTCTCATACAGAATCTTGCAACCTTTACTGACGATCAGATGCGAGATATGTCTAAGTGTTGTAATTTTCCTGTCTGCTTTGTTTGCAAGATTTACAACGTGGTTCTTAAAAGTCACTCTGGAGTCAAATTTCACCCCATGGATATCACTGTCTTTCCCTGGTTCCAACACTCTCCCATTTATTTTTACCACTGATCCAGCATTACCATCATGGTGCCTAGATACCATCATCATTTGTAATTTCTCAGAATTAAATGTGACCGGCCATTGTTTTGCCAGGTTGATATACCTGTCAGCTGGTTGACATAATTTAAAGCAAGTGATCTGAATGTAATAATAACAATAATATGAATATGAATATTAAGTTGTCCTTATTCCAAAATAAGCAAGACTTTTTTACTAATCTATGAAAATTACAAAGAACACCTTTCTCTCTCTCTCTCTTTTTTTTTTTTTTTTTTTTACACAGGGTTTGACAAGGTTAAGGATCCCTAGCTTTATTGACAAGCTATTTACAGGTTAAGGATTCCTAACTTTATTGGCAAGCTAAGAGCTGTTACCTACATCAGCTCATTTGAAAGCATTTTTATTGTTATGAGACATACAGGTAGGGAACAGGATGAAGTTGGAGCCATCTGTGGGCCAGCATTTTCATGTGATCAACTGACTTTATCTCGTTGACATCATAATGCTGTACGAATGTGTTCCATACTCGAGTCATCCTGGGTATATATGATCTCAGATGAAGCGATGTCCCGGAGAAGGGTACAGCCAGAGTGAAGTTGCTGCTTCCTGCCCGTCTTGTGGTATAGAAGGTTGCTTCACGCTGTCCTCGAAGTAGATCCAAGTGTGGTACTTTGACAATATTGGCCTTGTACATAACAGTAAGGCCACCCACATCCCTCCTGTGTTGAAAGCTCTGCTGAAATGACAGATCTATCCAGATCTATCTCCACTCTGTCAAGCAGTCGCAGATGAGAAGGGGGGATGGGGCAGGCGAACCAAGAAAGTGGAGCATACTCAAGGTGTGAGCGTACTTGTGCCTCGTACAAAATCTGGCAACCCTTGCTGTCAAGCAGATGCGAGATACGGCGAAGTGCTGTAAGCTTCCTGGCTGCCTTGTTTTCAAGATTTACAACGTGGTTTTTCATGGTCAGTTTGGAGTCAAACTTCACCCCAGGGATATCAACTTCTTCCCCAGGTGCCAACACCCTCCCATTCATCCTCACTACTGCTCCGGCATTACCATCATGGTGCCTAGAGATCATCATCATTTGTGTTTTCTCAGGTGCGAATGTTACTTGCCATCTATTTTCCCCAAGCTAATATAGCTCTGAGCTGGTGATTGATGTAGCTTAGAGCAGCTGGCATTTCTTCTCTTGGATAAGTGAATGTCAGTGTACAGTCGTCTGCATATGCATCTTTCTCTCTCTCTCTCTCTCTCTCTCCTTATTTATTATTTTATCATATAATTCATGATCTGAGTCGATTACCATCGTTGGATTAACATTATTCTCACTGCTAATTTACCGGAAATATATCCCATTTCCAATTATCTTTCTCGATCTCATTTAATAATTATCAATTTATCCTGAGCTTATTAATTGCCAATTACCTGGAATACGATACAACTGATAAATTATCGAGAGCATAATAACAGTAACGAAGCATTAAGTAATCAAATGATTTTACATGTAAATAGTTTCAGACCGCCAATTTTATCTGAAAAAAAAATAAAGACCAGATTCGTGTTTACACAATTTACAGGGACCACCATTTTGTCTTAATTCCCCGGACATCAATATCTGTGAAATTGTTCATCGCGATGTCCATGTCGTTTTCCTTTATCATTTGGAATTTCCTCTTTCCAGCTGGGAGTGTCAAATGCGATTTTGATAACGAACTCGCCATTGATAACGAGTTTAGGGAACTCCTCGGCCTTTGGAATTACGAAGTTGTTCATGGAACAGCGACATCGCCCGCTGGGCAGAAAGTGTTCAGGAGTTCATCCACAGGTGTTCACTCCAAGGTTTCCGCGTGTTCCATAAGCTCCAAATTCTCACCAGTTTTCTTTTAAGTTTTACCTCCATCTTACTGAACTTACGGCGTGACGGTAACCTAATTATTTCAGAATGTATTTTGCGGGGATCTCATTACATGATATAAAATTACTTAGAAAAAAATATAGAAAGTGTTACGTTGTGTTATCTCTTCGCATTTCGTTGAAATTTTACAATGGTTAGTAAATGGTTTCGAGAACTTTAAATGCAAGACTTTTTCATATAATTTCATTATCCTGAGATCTATAAAGAATACAAAGTTACTGGAACAATTGAACAAAAACTCGCACTTGAGAACCTGACGATGGTCAAAAACTGGGCGAAACGTCGTCATGAGGTTACTTTTTTAAGTGCATTTTTCAGCCCCATGATCCTAACGTAATAATAATAATAATAATAATAATAATAATAATAATAATAATAATAATAATAATAATAATAATAATAATAATAACAATTATAATATAATATTAAGCTGTCCTTAACTCAAAATAACCCAGAATTTATTTTTAACTAACTTTTTTAACTAAAGTTTCCTTAAGTAACTAAGTAGCTTCTTAAATTCATTTAACATGAAAACTGTGTTTACTTGTGTAGGTGTGAGGCGAAACCTCAGGCTTATGAAGGTTGATGGGAGCATCAGTGAGGTTGATGGGTGCATCAATAAAGCTGATGAGGGTATGAATACGATTGATGGGTACTTCAATAACTTTGATAAATGGATCAGTAGGACTGATGAATGCATCACTAGGTTCTTCTGAAACAGAGGCATCATGTTGGCGGAAACTGCTCTGTTTCTTCGTGTTAAGAAACTATGATCACCTAACTGACTGTGATCGTCTTACTGACCAGACCAAAACAAACCCCTGAAATGTGAATCAACGCCTGGAAGGTGAGGGCTGCAGGCACTTTGCATTAAAGTCAGCACCGACTGTTGAATATGCCTCAGACTGGAATTTCACCAGCTGCAGTCAGTGTTGAATCATGCAGTGTTGAATCATATAGTGTTGAATCATGTAATGTTGAATCATGCAGTGGTCACTTAGCAACACCTTCAAAGCTTCACTCCAGGAAATAAAAGAGAAAAGGCAAGGTAAGTGTAACTAACTGCAGCCCGAGTGCAACTTTACAAGCAATCTCTCAAATACACACACACACACACATACACACACACACACACACACACACACACACACACACACACACACACACACACACACACACACACACACACACACACACACACACACACACACACACAAGTGGATGAGTACACAAAAAAATGAAAGAACTGGGATCCAGATGGGGGACCGAAAACATGGAGAACTAGGATGATGGAGGTAGATACATAAAACTTTTATATCAGCATGTTAAGGACACGACAAGAGAGAAGCTGAACCCTGCAGGATCGGATCTCGTGTTCACCACAAGTACATCAGACACAGATGGAATAGAATATGAAAGCTCCTTTGTGCTAGTGACCATACAATACTGACTTTCATATTTCTTGTGGAACTGAATACTGAGGGTTGAGAGACAGGTGGAGGGTGTGAGACACCAGACTTAAGAAGAGAGAACTTTGAAGCGATGACAGAATTCCTAAATTCAGTGCAGTGGGAATGGAAGCTGGAAGGAAAATCATCCAATGAAATGATGGAGTACCTAGCTGGGAAGTACCGGGAGGCAGAGGAGAGATTCATACCTAGAAAGGTTGAAAAAAAAAAAAAAAAACAGAGCCCTTAATTCAACCAAAAATGCAGAGATGAAAAAACGAAGGACTCGTGAGTTTGGAAAAACTATATAAAACAAGGGACAGTCGAAAACACTCGAAAAGAGAGAAGTAAGCAGTAGATCCAGCAATGAATGTGCAAGAGTCAGGAGAGAGGCTGAACAGCACTTTATTATGAGAGCAGTAAAACCCAAGAGTGAGCCAAGACTACCTCATAGCCACATCAGAAAGATGATAGTAAAAGACCAGTTAATTCGATTCAAGAAGGATAACTCACGAGTAACTACAAAGAAGTCTGTGAAGTGTTGAACAATTTAAAGAAGTGTCCTCATTGGAAACGGGCGGTGTCAGAGTGCCTGGAGGAACACGCTCACTGACAGGTACTGACAAACATAGACACAACAGGGAAATATGCAAAAAAATATTTTGAGTGAGCTGGAGACATCATTGGTAATGAGAACTAACGAAGGTGTCACCATATATTCTATAAGAGGGAGGAGAAGCACTGTGTGAACGACTAGCTAGGATCTACAAGAAGTCAATGAACACCGGACACATGCCAAAGATCTGGAATACAACGGAATGCAGTCCAAATATTTAAGAAAGGAGACTGAAAGGAAGCGTTGAGTTACAGGCCAGTATCACTGACATACATGTCGTTTAAAGTAAAGTGGAAGATAATCAGGAGGATACTAGAGCACTTGGAAGTAAGTGATTTCATAAATTGCAATCAACACTGATATGAAGATGGAAAATCTTGTCTAACCTACTGGATATCTATGACAAAGTGACAGAAGTGAGGCACAAGAGAATGGAATGACTGCTTGAATATTCTTGGACTTCAAGCACGCATTTGATACTGTACTTCACAAGAGATAAACTTGTGGTGCACTCAGGAATAACAGGGAATGTACTCAGGTGGATCAGAGTACCTAAGCGGAAGGAATCAGAGTGTCAGGGAAGAAATATCAGAATGAGGAAAAGCGACAAGTGGGGTTATGCAAGAACAGGTATTAGGACCAGTGCTATTTCTAATATATGCGAATGACATACCAGATGGGATTGAGTCAGATGTATCTCTTTTTGCTGAGGAGGATAAAAACTAATGATGACAAGGAAAGGATGCAAATGAATCTGGACAAACGACAAGATTGGACAGAGGCTGCAAACTTCACTCAGAGAGAAAGACCTAGGGGCGAGCATAGTGCCAAGCATATCGCCATTACTTGGATCCCATACAGCAACGCACATCATTGAATTTATTTAAGAAGCAATGCATGAATTCAACACAACAGCTTCCAAAATTCATTTAATACTACGAGATAATGGGGCCAGTGTTATAAAAGGCATTGAGGGGACAGGATACAACACTACGAGCCACTTAGGTGACTTTCCTCTAGCCTGCAGTAAACTAGAGGCTCTTTAAAAACAAAAACTGCGAAAGCACAAGCTCACGCAGTATATACCTACTCACTGGAATAGCATTTACATAATGTTAGACCGCATCAGTGAAGAGAACAAAAGCCCACTGCAATGTATTGCTTAAATAATACAACCTTACCATTATTTGAAGGAAGTAAATAGAATATTTTGACAACTTATCTTTTATTTTAATTAACAAAACAACTATACGTCATTGTGAAAGAAACTGTTTGGTCTCATAAACATTGTGTCAAGCACAGTATTTGAAATATTTCATCAACAATGCTAAGAGTCATCCAAGATTCTCTGGCTTGGGTAACACTCTCAGCTTTCTAAGTGTCACTGTTTACTAGGTTCGTAGCTAACACCACTGACTTCAACACTATACTCAGCACATTTCTAAATCCCCGACATAAGAATAACTTCCTTAGTGTCAGTGCAGCAGATGAGTCACATAATACAAGCCTTGCCAATATTAAGAATGAAATGGAAGAAATTCAAGAAAGAATTAAACAGCTCAAGGGAGGCAACTGGCTGGCTAGCAGCCTCAAGCAGCTGGCTGGCTAGAAGCCTCAAGCAGCTGGCTGGCTAGCAGCCTCAAGCAGCTGGCTGGCTAGCAGCCTCAAGCAACTGGCTGGCTAGCAGCCTCAAGCAGCTGGCTGGCTAGCAGCCTCAAGCAACTGGCTGGCTAGCAGCCTCAAGCAGCTGGCTGGCTAGCAGCCTCAAGCAGCTGGCTGGCTAGCAGCCTCAAGCAACTGGCTGGCTAACAGCCTCAAGCAGCTGGCTGGCTAGCAGCCTCAAGCAACTGGCTGGCTAACAGCCTCAAGCAGCTGGCTGGCTAACAGCCTCAAGCACTGGCTGGCTACAGCCTCAAGCAACTGGCTGGCTAACAGCCTCAAGCAGCAGCTGGCTGGCTAGCAGCCTCAAGCAACTGGCTGGCTAACAGCCTCAAGCAGCTGGCTGGCTAACAGCCTCAAGCAACTGGCTGGCTAACAGCCTCAAGCAGCTGGCTGGCTAGCAGCCTCAAGCAACTGGCTGGCTAACAGCCTCAAGCAGCTGGCTGGCTAACAGCCTCAAGCAACTGGCTGGCTAACAGCCTCAAGCAACTGGCTGGCTAACAGCCTCAAGCAACTGGCTGGCTAACAGCCTCAAGCAACTGGCTGGCTAACAGCCTCAAGCAGCTGGCTGGCTAGCAGCCTCAAGCAGCTGGCTGGCTAGCAGCCTCAAGCAACTGGCTGGCTAGCAGCCTCAAGCAGCTGGCTGGCTAGCAGCCTCAAGCAGCTGGCTGGCTAGCAGCCTCAAGCAGCTGGCTGGCTAGCAGCCTCAAGCAGCTGGCTGGCTAGCAGCCTCAAGCAGCTGGCTGGCTAGCAGCCTCAAGCAACTGGCTGGCTAACAGCCTCAAGCAGCTGGCTGGCTAGCAGCCTCAAGCAACTGGCTGGCTAGCAGCCTCAAGCAGCTGGCTGGCTAGCAGCCTCAAGCAGCTGGCTGGCTAGCAGCCTCAAGCAGCTGGCTGGCTAGCAGCCTCAAGCAACTGGCTGGCTAGCAGCCTCAAGCAGCTGGCTGGCTAGCAGCCTCAAGCAGCTGGCTGGCTAGCAGCCTCAAGCAGCTGGCTGGCTAGCAGCCTCAAGCAACTGGCTGGCTAGCAGCCTCAAGCAACTGGCTGGCTAGCAGCCTCAAGCAACTGGCTGGCTAGCAGCCTCAAGCAACTGGCTGGCTAGCAGCCTCAAGCAGCTGGCTGGCTAGCAGCCTCAAGCAGCTGGCTGGCTAGCAGCCTCAAGCAGCATCGTGGCTGATGAAGAACGTCAAGATGATGTAACAATGATTAAAGAACTTGACAGGTTTCACTTTGATAAATCTTACGAAGAAACTGTAGTCGACACCAGGCCTGGTCTCAGACCGAGCCACGGGGGCGTTGACCCCCGAAACCCACTCCAGGTTCACTCCAGGTATAACATTCCCAACAACAGCACCTCACAAACATCTGCCTCGGGATCCTTTTTCAAATCACAAAAAAACCGTTCTGGTGTTGGTGTTACCTCAAATATGAAAACAGAAATAGACAAATATATGGCACTGGCGTTATTGAAAAAAAAAACAAGAAACGGAAGAGTGGCGGAGAGAAAATATGATAATTCTTCCACCAGTGGCAAACCTAGCCAGTAAATATCTACCTACACCTCTTTAATACAGAGTGATAGATTATTCAGTAGTGGAGGTAACATCTACTCTTCTCTTAGGAGTTGTATAATTCTGCGGGTTTGGCGCAGAATTATACAGCTCCTAACTATTCATTCCAGCATTCAATTAAAAGACTAATGATTATGCTACCTTCGCACGGTCATAATACCGAGGCCTTTTATGTTCCCATGATTATAATTACGATCTTCTCTTAGGATAGTAGATTGGCCTCCGAAAATGGGTAGATGTTATTCTTCAACTTCAATTTGAGAATTATTAATTATTTTGAGAATTTATTAATTATTAATTTTTACATTAATATAAACGAAAAAAAATATATCTTTAAACCTGTAAGAGAAAATTTTACAAAGGATTTAATTTTAAGTAAGTTTCTGCTAATTCACCACTTTTACCTATTTGGCACGATATATATATATATATATATATATATATATATATATATATATATATATATATATATATATATATATACAACGACTTGATTATCATAAATAATACGATTCACACTCACATTGGGACAGAAGTAAAATAGAGAAATACGAGAGCAATTCATCTTGGTCTCCCTGAAGAGGACAATAACTTGCAGCTTTACCCTTCTCCATCATAGATCACTTGTTGTAAACCTGGGAGACTGAAGGAGATGCTGCTTCTCTCTTCTTTCCCAGGACCCAACATCACTTCATCAATACAACTCCACGTCCAGCGGAACACTCCATGCATATTGTGAGTGGAGGCTCAAAAGATGGCGTGACCCTTCGTTCTCTAACCCCTTTTTACCTGCTTCCAAATCCCCCCTTTTTTTTTATCCTTTCCTGGGTAATGGTAAGAGGATTTCCCTTCACCGTTCCTAGGATGTGTTTTCTCAATATTATTTACATTTCAAATCGCGACATGACTGGACAGGTATTTAAACTTTGATACTGGAAAATTTCTTTGAAATGTGAAATGTGGTTGCTAGCGATTTATGGTTCCTGGTAATTTATGGTTACTAGACATTTCTGGTTGCTTGTGATTTCTGGTTACTAATGATTTCTGGTTACTAGCCATTTATGGTTGCTAGTGATTTATGGTTACTAGCCATTTATGATTGCTAGTAATTTATGGTTACTAGTAATCTGTGGTCGCTAGTGATTTATGATTATTAGTAATCTGAAGCTGCTACTAGTAATTTGTAATACTAAATAAGCCGAACTTGCAGAAAAAAGGCCGAACTCCCTTAAAAATTAATTTTTTCCAAAATTTTTGTTTAGATTCATAGCTGATTTTTTCATTAAAATGACATAATGATTTTCATTTTTGTACTAAAACTAACTTAGAAACCTCATCTAACCTCCCTAAAACTAAGTTTATTTTTTACTTAAATTCTGCTATTTATATCATTAATCAACTTAAATATATTTAATATTACATTAAATCCATGAAATATATTTTTATTATTATGTTCAGATCGATTTCCGTGTCAATGGGGGTGGGGGGTGGGGGATACATAGTAGTCTCTTCAGAACGTTGGTATACACGAGGTATAACGGACTAACGGTCTTCACTGGCTGGGGAGTGCTTGGTGTCAGGGAAGACTACGGTCTTCAGGGAGTAATTATCTTCTGGTGAATCTGGGGTTCTTAAGCTGACGGGATCCTCAGCTTCTGAGGTCTTAAGCGTTTGAGTCCTTAGTCTCTGTGGTTCTTCTTAACTTACAGGGTTCTTAGTCTCTGTGGTTCTTAAACTTACAGGTTTCTTAATTGCTGTGGTTCTTCTTATGTTACAGCGTTCTTAGTTTCTGTGGTTCTCCTTAACTTACAGGGTTTTTAGTCTCTGTGGTTCTTAATACAGGATTCTTAGTTACTGTGGTTCTTCTTATCTTACAGGGTTCTTAGTCTCTGTGGTTCTTCTTAACATAGTGTTTTTAGTCTCTGTGGTTCTTAATACAGAATTCTTAGTTACTGTACTGTGGTTCTTCTTGTCTTACAGGGTTCTTAGTCTCTGTGGTTCTTAACTTCTGGGGTCCTTAATGGGACCTTAATTTTTGGGGTCCTTATCTTCGTTGCTGTGACATATTAGTGATGTGCTTATGACGTGGCTGTGACGTGGTTGTGATGTAGCTGTGACGTGGTTGTGATGTGGCTATGAGGTAGCTGTGACGTAACTGTGATGTGACCATGACGTAGCTGTGACGTAGGTGCGACGTGGCTATGACGAGGATATGATGGTGACGTGGTTGTGACGTTGCTGTGACATGACTGTGACGTGGCTGTGACGTACCTGTGAGGTGGGTACCAGCCGCGCGCATTAAAGGAGATGGGAAGCCACATCAGCCTTTCCCTTCCACCTTCCCTCCCTCTTTCCCCCCACTCCCTCCCTCCTACCTGTCCCCTCCCTCCCTCACCTGGTCCACTCTCACCTGTATCCACTCTCCATCTCTCTCACTCTCCGTTTCTCATCTACCCCTTCCATTTCTCCTCCCATTCTCTCCCTCCTTCCCTTACCTGCTCCCTTCTTTCCCTCCCTCACCACTAATCCCCCCCTCTCCCTCACCTGTCCCCTGCCTTTATAATTCCTGCTTCATTTACATGAGTAATATAATCACTATGTCACAGGTGTAATCCTGGGACACTGGTGAGCCGTGAGGGTGTGTGCCTTTCCTCTTATTAATGATGATGTCGACCTTAGTCACTGTCGTTGTGTTCTTGTGTCGACTTCAGTCACTGTTGTTGTGTTCTTGTGTCGACTTCAGTCACTGTTGTTGTGCTCTTGTGTCGACTGCAGTCCCTGTTGTTGTGTTCTTGTGTCCACCTCAGTCACTGTTGTATTATTTTAGTGATTTCAGTGAATGTTGCTGCGCGTTCTAATGAGGTCCGCTGAGGGTTCTGCCTGGTGTGTATGTGAACTTACTTATATGTCGTTGCAGGGGTCGATTCATAGCTCCTGGTGCCACCTCATCGCTGGTCGCTACTACGTCCACTCTCTCCCAACACCAAAAACTTTATAGTTCCTCTTCTAAAAGCTATGTATGGATCCTGCCTCCACTACATCACTCTTCGGATTGTTCCAGTTCCTGACAACTCTAATGCTGAAGAAATATTTCCTAATATCCTTATGACTCATCAGAGTTTTCAACTTCCAGTTGTGTCTCGTCTCTGAAACATTCTTGCCCTGTTAACATTATCGGTATTTTATATGTAGTTATCATGTCCTCCCTATCCATCCGTCCTTCAGTGTCGTCAGGTTCATTTTCCTTAACCTCTCCTAATATGACATACCCCTCCGCTCTGGGACTAGTCATGTTGAAAGCTTTTGCACTTTCTCGAATTTTTTGACGTCCTTGACCAGGTGTGGGTTCCATACTGTTGCTGCATACTCCAATATGGGCCTTACGTACATGGTGTACAATGTCGTGAATGACTCCCTACTTAGATGTCCAAACGCTATTCTTAGGCTACACAGGCGCCCATACGCTGCAGCAGTTATTTGGTTGATGTGCGCCTCAGGGAATGTGCTCGATATGATACTCACCCCAAGATCTTTTCCTTGAGTGAGGTTTGCAGTCTTTGACCCACTGAGCCTGTACTCCGTCTACAGACTTTTTTGTCCTTCCCCAAGTTTCATAACTTTGCGCTTGGAGGGGTTAAACTCTAAGAGCCATTTGTTGGATCTGACTTGTAGCTTGTCCAGATCCATTTGTAGTCTTTCCTGATTCTCGTCCACTTGTATTCTCATTAGCTTCACGTCGTCTGCAAGGAGGAACACCCCTGGATCTATCCCTTCTGTCATGTCATTCACATATATAAGAAACACCACCGGCCCTGTGTGTGTACTCACTTATTTGTACTCACCTGTTTGTGGTTGCAGGGGTCGATTCATAGCTCCTGGCCCCGCTTCTTCACTGATCGCTACTAGGTCCTCTCATTCCTTCATGAGTACTATCACACCTCGTCTTAAAACTATGCATAGTTCCTACCTCCACAACGTCACTTGCCACACTATTCCACTTCCTGACAACTCTGTGACTAAAGAAATGCTTCCTAACATCCCTTTGACTCGTCTGAGTCTTCAGCTTCCAATTGTGACCCCTTGTTTCTGTGTTCCATCTCTGGAACATCCTGTCTCTATCTACCTTGTCTATTCCTCGCAGTATTTTGTAAGTCGTTATCATGTCTTCCCTAACCCTCCTGTCCTCCAGTGTCGTCAGCCCGATTTTCCTTAACCTTTATTGGTACGGCATTCCCTTTAACTATAGAACTGTCTTGTTGCAAACTTTGCACTTTCTTTAATTTCTTGACATGCATCATCAGGTGAGGGTTCCAAACTTGTGCTGTATACTCCAGTATGGGCCTGATGTACTCGGTGTAGAGAATCTTGAGCGATTCCTTACTGAGGCATCGGAACGCTATCTTCAGGTTTACCAGGCGCCCATACGCTGCAGCAGTTATCTGGTTCATGCGCGCCTCAGGAAATGTGCTCGGTATTATACTCACCCCAGGATCCTTTTCCTTGAGTGAGATTTGCAGTCTTTGGCCACCTAGCCTATATTCTGTCTGCTGTCTTCTTTGCCCTTCCCCGATCTTCATAACTGCATTTGGCGGGGTTAAATTCAAGGAGCCAGTTGATGGACCACGCTTTCTGCCTGATCCTCATCCGATTTAATTCTCCTCATTAACTTCACATCGTCTGCAAACAGGGACACTTTTGAGTCTATCCCTTCCGTCATGTCATTCACATATGCCAAAAACAACATTGGTCCTAGAACTGATCCCCTGTGGAACCCCGCTCGTCACAGTCGCCCACTCTGACACCTCGTCATGTACCATGACTCATTGTTGCTTCCCTGTCAGGTATTCTCTGATCCATTGCAGTGCCCTTCCTGTTATGCATGACTGGTGCTCTAGCTTTAGCACTAATCTCTTGTGAGGAACTGCGTCGAAGGCCTTGTTGCAGTACAAGAAAATGCAATGTACCGACCCCTGTGTGTGTGTTTGTGTGTGTATGTGTGTGTGTGTGTGTGTGTGTGTGTGTGTGTGTGTGTGTGTGTGTGTGTGTGTGTGTGTGTGTGTGTGTGTGTGTGTGTGTGTGTGTGTGTGTGTGTGTGTGTGTGTGTACTCACCTATTTGTGGTTGCAGGGGTCTATTCACAGCTCCTGGCCCTGATTCTTCATTGATCGCTACTGGGTCCTTTCTCTCCCTGCTCCATGAGCTTTATCATACCTCGTCTTAAAGCTATGTATGGTTCCTGCCCCCATTACGTGTTTGTGTGTGTGTGTGTGTGTATATATACTCACCTAATTGTGGTTGCAGGGGTCGAGACTCAGCTCCTGGCCCCGCCTCTTCACTGATCGCTACTAGGGCCTCTCTCTACTTCCTGAGCTTTGTCATACCTCTTCTTAAAACTATGTATGGTTCCTGCCTCCACTACTTCACTTTCTAGGCTATTCCACTTCCTGACGACTCTATGACTGAAGAAATACTTCCTAACGTCCCTGTGACTCGTCTGAGTCTTCAGCTTCCAGTTGTGACCCCATGTTTCTGTGTCCCCTCTCTGGAACATCCTGTCTCTATCTCTATCTCTGCCCACCTTGTCTATTCCTCGCTGTATCTTGTATGTCGTTATCATGTCACCCCTGACCCTTCTGTCCTTCAGTGTCGTCAGTCCGATTTCCCTCAACCTTTCCTCGTACGACATTCCCCTGAGCTCTGGGACTAGCCTTGTTGCAAACCTTTGTACTTCCTCTAACTTCTTGACGTGCTTGACCAGGTGTGGGTTCCAGACTGGTGCTGCATACTCCAGTATGGGCCTAACATACACAGTGTACAGTGTCTTGAACGATTCCTTATTAAGGTATCGGAACGCTATTCTCATGTTTGCCAGGCGCCCGTATGCTGCAGCAGTTATTTGGTTGATGTGTGCCTCCAGTGACGTGCTCGGTGTTATGGTCACCCCAAGGTCTTTCTCCCTGAGTGAGGTCTGTAGTCTTTGTCCACCTAGCCTATACTCTGTCTGCGGTCTTCTTTGCCCCTCCCCAATTTTCATGACTTTGCATTTGGCAGGGTTGAATTCGAGAAGCCAGTTTCTGGACCACATGTCCAGCCTGTCCAGGTCTCTTTGCAGTCCTGCCTCATCCTCATCCGATTTAATTCTTCTCATCAGCTTCACATCATCTGCGAATAGGGACACTTCAGAGTCTATTCCTTCCATCATGTCGTTCGCATATGTCAGAAATAGCACTGGTCCTAGAACTGACCCCTGTGGGACCCCGCTCGTCACAGGCGCCCACTGTGATACCTCTTCACTTACCATGACTCGTTGTTGCCTCCCTGTCAGGTATTCCCTGATCCATTGCAGTGCCCTCCCTGTTATATGCGCCTGATCCTCCTGCTTCTGCACTAATCTCTTGTGAGGAACTGTGTCAAAGGCCTTCCTGCATTCCAGGAAAATGCAATCAACCCACCTCTCTCTCTCGTGTCTTACTTCCGTTACCTTGTCATAAAAGTCCAGATGGTTTTTGACACAGGATTTGCCTTCCATGAACCCATGCTGGTTTTCATTTATAATCTTGTTCCGTTCCAGATGTTCCACAACTCTCCTGATAATCTTCTCCATGACTTTGCATACTATACATGTCAGAGACACATGTCTGTAGTTTAGTGCCTCGTTTCTGTTTCCTTTCTTAAATATGGGGACTACATTTGCTGTCTTCCATTTCTCAGGTAGTTGCCCAGTTTCAAGGGATGTGTTGAAGATTGTGATTAGGGGCACGCACAGCATCTCTGCTCCTTCTCTAAGGACCCACGGGGAGATGTTGTCCGGTCCCATCGCCTTTGAGGTGTCAAGGTCACTTAGCAGCTTCTGCACCTCCTCCTCGGTTGTTCGTATGTCATCCAACACTTGTTGGTATATTCCCTCTTGATGTTCCCTTCTGTGCTGTCTTCCCAGAGCCCTTCCTGTCTCTACTGTAAAAACTTCCTTAAATCTCCTGTTTAGCTCCTCACATACCTCTTGATCATTTCTTGTGAGTTCTCCACCTTCTGTCCTCAGTCTGATCACCTGGTCTTTGACTGTTGTCTTCCTCCTGATGTGGCTATACAACAGTTTCGGGTCAGTTTTGACTTTCGATGCTATGTTATTTTCATACTGTCGCTGGGCCTCCCTCCTTACCTATGCATACTCGTTCCTGGCTCTGCGACTGATCTCCCTATTTTCATGTGTTCTCTGCCTTCTGTACTTTTTCCATTCTCTATTGCACATTGTTTTTGCTTCCTTACACCGTCGGGTAAACCAGGGGCTCGTTCTGGTCTTCCCATTGTTTCTGTTGCCCTTGGGTGTGTGTGTGTGTGTACTCACCTAGTTGTACTCACCTAGTTGAGGTTGCAGGGGTCGAGTCCAAGCTCCTGGCCCCGCCTCTTCACTGGTCGCTACTAGGTCACTCTCCCTGAACCGTGAGCTTTATCATACCTCTGCTTAAAGCTATGTATGGATCCTGCCTCCACTACATCGCTTCCCAGACTATTCCACTTCCTGACTACTCTGTGGCTGAAGAAATACTTCCTAACATCCATGCGTGTGTGTGTGTGTGTATGTGTGTGTGTGTGTGTGTGTGTGTGTGTGTGTGTGTGTGTGTGTGTGTGTGTGTGTGTGTCCGCACCTTTGTATGTGTGTCATTAGTGATCTCCATCAACTTCAGGGTGATATATATGTGTGTATAATGACCTGTGATTTATATCCGGTGATATACGTGTGTAGTGATATGCGGTGGTGTAGTACATCCTGGATATTGTAGAGTTGCGTATGTGCATTTGTAATGACCTAAGAATAATCTAGGAATGTATTGACCAATGGAATACACGACGTGTTGTATGTCTTCGTAACGGCATGCACATTTACCATTGATGTGTGAGAATCATCAATAACAGAGCATTAAGCAACATACAGTGTCCCTAGTAGATTAGCTCTCTGTAGCTTAGCTACTAGAGACATTGTACCCTCGTAGCTTAGCTCCCTACAGTGTTATTGTAGCTTAGCTCCATGCAGTGTCATTGTAGCTTAGCTCCCTACAGTGCCATTGTAGCTTAGCTCCCTGCAGTGTCATGGTAGCGTAGCTCCCTGCAGTGTCATTGTAGCTTAGCTCCCTGCAGTGTCATTGTAGCTTAGCTAACTGCAGTGTCATGGTAGCGTAGCTCCCTGCAGTGTCATTGTAGCTTAGCTCCCTGCAGTGTCATTGTAGCTTAGCTAACTGCAGTGTCATTGTAGCTTAGCTCCCTGCAGTGTCATTATAGCTTAGCTCCCTGCCGTGTCATTGTAGCTCAGTTCCCTGCAGTGTCATGGTAGCGTAGCTCCCTGCAGTGTCATTGTAGCTTAGCTCCCTGCAGTGTCAATGTAGCTTAGCTCCCTGCAGTGTCATTGTAGCTTAGCTAACTGCTGTTTTATTGTAGCTTAGCTCCCTGCAGTGTCATGGCAGCTTAGCTCGCTCCAGTGTCATTGTAGCTTAGCTTCGTGCAGTGTCTTGGTAGCTTAGCTCCTGCAGTGTCATTGTAGCTTAGCTCCCTGCAGTGTCATGGTAGCTTAGCTCCCTGCAGTGTCATTGTAGCTTAGCTTCGTACAGTGTCTTGGTAGCTTAGCTCCTGCAGTGTCATTGTAGCTTAGCTCCCTACAGTGTCATGGTAGCTTAGCTCCCTGCAGTGTCTTGGTAGCTTAGCTCCCTGCAGTGTCATTATAGCTTAGCTCCCTGCAGTGTCATTATAGCTTAGCTCCCTGCAGTGTCATTGTAGCTTATCTCCCTGCAGTGTCATTGCAGCTTAGCTCCGTGCAATGTCATTGTAGCTTAGCTCCCTGCAGTGTCATTATAGCTTAGCTCCCTGCAGTGTCATTGTATCTTAGCTCCCTGCAGTGTCATTGTGACTTAGCTCCCTGCAGTGTCATTGCAGCTTAGATCACTGCAGTGTCATTGTAGCTTATCTCCCTGCAGTGTCATTGTAACTTAGCTACCTGCAGTGTTATTGTAGCTTAGTTCCCTGCAGTGTCATGATAGCTTAGCTCCCTGCTGTGTCATTGTAACTTAGCTACATGCAGTGTTATTGTAGCTTAGCTCCCTGCAGTGTCATGGTAGCTTAACTCTCTGCAGTGTCATTGTAGCTTAGCTCCCTGCAGTGTCATTGTAGCTTAGTTCCCTGCAGTGTCATTGCAGCTTAGCTCCCTGCAGTGTCATGGTAGCTTAGCTCCCTGCAGTGACATTTTAGCGTAGCTCCCTGCAGTGTCATTGAAGCTTAGCTCCCTGCAGTGTCATTGCAGCTTAGATCACTGCAGCTTAGCTCTCTGCAGTGTCATGGTAGCTTAGCTCCCTGCAGTGTCATTTTAGCGTAGCTCCCTGCAGTGTCATTGTAGCTTAGCTCACTGCAGTATCATTGTAGCTTAGCTCCCTGCTGTGTCACTGCAGCTTAGCTCCCTGCAGTGTCATTGTAGCTTAGCTCCTTGCAGTGTCATTGCGGCTTAGCTCCCTCCACTGTCATTGTAGCTTAGCTCCTTGCAGTGACATTGCGGCTTAGCTCCCTGCAGTGTCATTGTAGCTTAGCTCCCTGCTGTGTCATGGTAGCTTAACTCCCTGCAGTGTCATGGTAGCTTAGCTCCCTGCAGTGTCATTGTAGCTTAGCTCCCTGCAGTGTCATTGCAGCTTAGCTCCCTGCAATGTCATGGTAGGTTAGCTCCCTGCTGTGTCATGGTAGCTTAGCTCCCTGCAGTGTAATGGTAGCTTAGTTCCCTGCAGTGACATTGTAGCTTAGCTCCTTGCAGTGTCATTGTATCTTAGCTCCCTGCAATGCCATTGCAGCTTAGCTCCCTGCAGTGTCATTGTAGCTTAGCTCCCTGCAGTGTCATTGTAGCTTAGCTCCTTGCAGTCATTGTAGCTCAGCTCCCGAATGTGTCATTGTAGCTTTGCTCCCTACAGTGTCATTGCAGCTTAGCTCCCTGCAGTGTCATTGTAGCTTAGCTCCCTGCAGTGTCATTGTAGCTTAGCTCCTTGCAGTCATTGTAGCTCTGCTCCCGAATGTGTCATTGTAGCTTTGCTCCCTGCAGTGTCATTGCAGCTTAGCTCCCTGCAGTGTCATTGTAGCTTAGCTCCCTGCAGTGTCATTGTAGCTTAGCACTCGACAGTGTCATTGTAGCTTAGCTCCCAGCAGTGTCATTGTTGCTTAGCTCCCTGCGGTGTCATTGTAACTTAGGTCCCTGAAGTGTCATCGTAACTTAGCTCCCTGCATTGTCATCGTAACTTAGCTCCCTGCAGTGTCATCGTAACTTAGCTCCCTGCAATGTCATCGTAACTTAGCTCCCTGCAGTGTCATCGTAACTTAGCTCCCTGCAGTGTCATCGTAACTTAGCTCCCTGCAGTGTCATCGTAACTTAGTTGTTGTCAGGCATCAAACTCATCCTAAAATGGTCAAAAATTTGTTATTGTATTTTTCTCCTGCGTGTGACACTCTTTTTCCCTGAAGGCCACGTCATGTTTTTTCCTGAAGGCCACGTCATGTTTTTTCCTGAAGGCCACGTCATGTTTTTTCCTGAAGGCCACGTCATGTTTTTCCCTGAAGGCCACGTCATGTTTTTCCCTGAAGGCCACGTCATGTTTTTTCCTGAAGGCCACGTCATGTTTTTTCCGTGAAGGTCACGTCATGTTTTTTCACTGAAGGTCACGTCATGTTTTTTCCTGAAGGTCACATCATGTTTTTTCCCTGAAGGTCACGTCATGTTTTTTCCTGAAGGCCACGTCATGTTTTTCCCTGAAGGCCACGTCATGTTTTTCCCTGAAGGCCACGTCATGTTTTTTCCTGAAGGCCACGTCATGTTTTTTCCGTGAAGGTCACGTCATGTTTTTTCACTGAAGGTCACGTCATGTTTTTTCCTGAAGGTCACATCATGTTTTTTCCCTGAAGGTCACGTCATGTTTTTTCCTGAAGGCCACGTCATGTTTTTTCCTGAAGGCCTCGTCATGTTTTTCCCTGAAGGCCACGTCATGTTTTTCCCTGAAGGCCACGTCATGTTTTTCCCTGAAGGCCACGTCATGTTTTTCCTTGAAGGCCACGTCATGTTTTCCCTGAAGGCCACGTCATGTTTTTCCCTGAAGGCCACGTCATGTTTTTCCCTGAAGGCCACGTCATGTTTTTCCCTGAAGGCCACCTCATGCTTTCCCTGAAGGCCACGTCATGTTTTTCCCTGAAGGCCACGTCATGTTTTCCCTGAAGGCACGTCATGTTTTTCCCTGAAGGCCACGTCATGTTTTCCCTGAAGGCCACGTCATGTTTTTCCCTGAAGGCCACGTCATGTTTTCCCTGAAGGCCACGTCATGTTTTCCCTGAAGGCCACGTCATGTTTTTCCCTGAAGGCCACATCATGTTTTCCCTGAAGGCCACGTCATGTTTTTCCCTGAAGGCCACGTCATGTTTTCCCTGAAGGCCACGTCATCTTTTTCCTGAAGGCCACGTCATGTTCTCCCTGAAGGCCATGTCATGTTTTCCCTGAAGGCCACGTCATGTTTTGCCCTGAAGGCCACGTCATGTTTTTCCCTGAAGGCCAGGTCATTTTTTTCCTTCAAGGCCACGTCATGTTTTTCCTTGAAGGCCACGTCATGGTTTTCCCTGAAGGCCACGTTATGTTTTCCCTAAAGGCCACGTCATGTTTTTCCCTGAAGGCAACGTCATGTTTTTCCCTGAAGGCCACGTCATGTTTTCCCTGAAGGCCACGTCATGTTTTCCCTGAAGGCCACGCCATGTTTTTCCCTGAAGGTCACGTCATGTTTTTCCCTGAAGGCCACGTCATGTTTTTCCCTGAAGGCCACGTCATGTTTTTCCCTGAAGGCCACGTCTTGTTTTTCCCTGAAGGCCACGTCATGTTTTTTCCTGAAGGCCAGGTCATGTTTTTCCCTGAAGGCCACGTCATGTTTTTCCCTGAAGGCCACGTCATGTTTTTCCCTGAAGGCCACGTCATGTTTTCCCTGAAGGCCACGTCATGTTTTTCCCTGAAGGCCACGTCATGTTTTCCCTGAAGGCCACGTCATGTTTTCCCTGAAGGCCACGTCATGTTTTCCCTGAATTCCACGTCATGTTTTCCCTGAAGGCCACGTCATGTTTTTCCCTGAAGGCCACGTCATGTTTCTCCCTGAAGGCCACGTCATGTTTTTCCCTGAAGGCCACGTCATGTTTTTCCCTGAAGGCCACGTCATGTTTTCCCTGAAGGCCACGTCATGTTTTTCCCTGAAGTCCACGTCATGTTTTTCCCTGAAGGCCACGTCATGTTTTTTCCTGAAGGCCACGTCGTGTTTTCCCTGAAGGCTACGTCACATTTTTCCTTGAAGGCCACGTCATGTTTTTCCCTGAAGGCCACGTCATGTTTTCCCTGAAGACCACGTCATGTTTTCCCTGAAGGCCACGCCATGTTTTTCCCTGAAGGTCACGTCATGTTTTTCCCTGAAGGCCACGTCATGTTTTTCCCTGAAGGCCACGTCATGTTTTTCCCTGAAGGCCACGTCTTGTTTTTCCCTGAAGGCCACGTCATGTTTTTTCCTGAATGCCAGGTCATGTTTTTCCCTGAAGGCCACGTCATGTTTTCCCTGAAGGCCACGCCATGTTTTTCCCTGAAGGTCACGTCATGTTTTTCCCTGAAGGGCACGTCATGTTTTTCCCTGAAGGCCACGTCATGTTTTTCCCTGAAGGCCACGTCTTGTTTTTCCCTGAAGGCCACGTCATGTTTTTTCCTGAAGGCCAGGTCATGTTTTTCCCTGAAGGCCACGTCATGTTTTTTCCTGAATGCCACGTCTTGTTTTTCTGTGAAGGCCACCTCATGTTTTCCCTGAAGGCCACGTCATGTTTTTCCCTGAAGGCCATGTCATGTTTTCCCTGAAGGCCACGTCATGTTTTCCCTGAAGGCCACGTCATGTTTTCCCTGAATTCCACGTCATGTTTTCCCTGAAGGCCACGTCATGTTTTTCCCTGAAGGCCACGTCATGTTTTTCCCTGAAGGCCACGTCATGTTTTTCCCTGAAGGCCACGTCATGTTTTTCCCTGAAGGCCACGTCATGTTTTCCCTGAAGGCCACGTCATGTTTTTCCCTGAAGTCCACGTCATGTTTTTCCCTGAAGGCCACGTCATGTTTTTTCCTGAAGGCCACGTCGTGTTTTCCCTGAAGGCTACGTCACATTTTTCCCTGAAGGCCACGTCATGTTTTTCCCTGAAGGCCACGTCATGTTTTCCCTGAAGACCACGTCATGTTTTTCCCTGAAGGCCACGTCATGTTTTTCCCTGAAGGCCACGTCATGTTTTTCTCTGAATTCCACGTCATGTTTTCCCTGAAGGCCACGTCATGTTTTTCCCAGAAGGCCACGTCATGTTTTTCCCTGAAGGCCACGTCATGTTTTTCCCTGAAGGCCACGTCATGTTTTTCCCTGAAGGCCACGTCATGTTTTCCCTGAAGGCCACGTCATGTTTTTCCCTGAAGGCCACGTCATGTTTTTCCCTGAAAGCCACGTCATGTTTTTCCCTGAAGGCCACCTCATGCTTTCCCTGAAGGCCACGTCATGTTTTTCCCTGAAGGCCACGTCATGTTTTCCCTGAAGGCCACGTCATGTTTTGCCCTGAAGGCCACGTCATGTTTTCCCTGAAGGCCACGTCATGTTTTGCCCTGAAGGCCACGTCATGTTTTCCCTGAAGGCCATGTCATGTTTTCCCTGAAGGCCACGTCATGTTTTTCCCTGAAGGCCACGTCATGTTTTTCCCTGAAGGCCACGTCATTTTTTTCCTTGAAGGCCACGTCATGTTTTTCCCTGAAGGCCACGTCATGTTTTTCCCTGAAGGCCACGTTATGTTTTCCCTGAAGGCCACGTCATGTTTTTCCCTGAAGGCAACGTCATGTTTTTCCCTGAAGGACACGTCATGTTTTCCCTGAAGGCCACGTCATGTTTTCCCTGAAGGCCACGTCATGTTTTTCCCTGAAGGCCACGTCATGTTTTTCCCTGAAGGCCACGTCATGTTTTTCCCTGAAGGCCACGTCATGTTTTTCCCTGAAGACCACGTCATGTTTTTTCCTGAAGGCAAGGTCATGTTTTTCCCTGAAGGCCACGTCATGTTTTTCCCTGAAGGCCACGTCATGTTTTTCCCTGAAGGCCACGTCATGTTTTTCCCTGAAGGCCACGTCATGTTTTCCCTGAAGGCCGCGTCATGTTTTTCCCTGAAGGTCACGTCATGTTTTTCCCTGAAGGCCACGTCTTGTTTTTCTGTGAAGGCCACCTCATGTTTTCCCTGAAGGCCACGTCATGTTTTCCCTGAAGGCCACGTCATGTTTTTCCCTGAAGGCCACGTCATGTTTTTCCCTGAAGGCTACGTCATGTTTTTCCCTGAAGGCCACGTCATGTTTTTCCCTGAAGGCCACGTCATGTTTTCCCTGAAGGCCACGTCATGTTTTTCCCTGAAGGCCACGTCATGTTTTTCCCTGAAGGCCACGTCATGTTTTTTACTGAAGGCCACGTCGTGTTTTCCCTGAAGGCCACGTCACGTTTTTCCCTGAAGGCCACGTTATGTTTTTCCCTGAAGGCCACGTCATGTTTTCCCTGAAGACCACGTCATGTTTTTCCCTGAAGGCCACGTCATGTTTTTCCCTGAAGGCTACGTCATATTTTTCCCTGAAGGCTACGTCATGTTTTTCCCTGAAGGCCACGTCATGTTTTTCCCTGAAGGCCACGTCATGTTTTCCCTGAAGGCCACGTCATGTTTTTCCCTGAAGGCCACGTCATGTTTTTCCCTGAAGGCCTCGTCATGTTTTTTACTGAAGGCCACGTCGTGTTTTCCCTGAAGGCCACGTCACGTTTTTCCCTGAAGGCCACGTCATGTTTTTCCCTGAAGGCCACGTCATGTTTTACCTGAAGACCACGTCATGTTTTTCCCTGAAGGCCACGTCATGTTTTTCCCTGAAGGCCACGTCATGTTTTTCCCTGAATTCCACGTCATGTTTTCCCTGAAGGCCACGTCATGTTTTTCCCTGAAGGCCACGTCATGTTTTTCCCTGAAGGCCACGTCATGTTTTTCCCTGAAGGCCACGTCATGTTTTTCCCTGAAGGCCACGTCATGTTTTCCCTGAAGGCCAAGTCATGTTTTTCCCTGAAGGCCACGTCATGTTTTTCCCTGAAGGCCACGTCATGTTTTTCCCTGAAGGCCACGTCGTGTTTTCCCTGAAGGCCACGTCACGTTTTTCCCTGAAGGCCACGTCATGTTTTTCCTGAAGGCCACGTCATGTTTTCCCTGAAGGCCACGTCATGTTTTTCCCTGAAGGCCACGTCATGTTTTTCCCTGAAGGCCACGTCATGTTTTTCCCTGAAGGCCACGTCATGTTTTTCCCTGAAGGCCACGTCATGTTTTTCCCTGAAGGCCACGTCATGTTTTTCCCTGAAGGCCACGTCATGTTTTTCCCTGAAGGCCACGTCATGTTTTTCCCTGAAGGCCACGTCATGTTTTGCTCTGCGTCCGTCACTCATTTTTTTTCTGATCGTCAGCGTTCCGTTTCGATGTGCATGTGCCGCTCTCTTGAAGGCACTGTTCTGATTGGGTGTGCGCCTGAAATTTATTTCCTGGTTGGCACTGTTTTGTTTCGCTCAAGTTGCGCAACTCTGGGTCTGCGTGTGGCACTCTCTCTCTCTCCCTCCTGGTGGCACTATTCTGTTTTGGTCTGACCTACCAATACTAACTCAATTTTGGGGATGTTTTCAGAGTCCGCCTACTCAGTCCGTCATGTTTTTTTTACTTTTATATATTATAATATATATATAATATATATATATATATATATATATATATATATATTATATATATATATATATATAATATATATATATATATATATATATATTTATATATATATATATATATATATATATATATATATATATATATATATATATATATATTATATATATATATATATATATATAAAGTGGGTGATGAAGTGGGTGTAGTTTTAATGGTACATAGTGTGATGATCTGAATTTCCTCCAGCAGTGCAGTGGATAGCAATCTGTTTTATATTTTTTCCTTTTTATTTTCTAAACATTTGCTTTGAGTTAAAAGTGATAACAGTCATCAATATGACTAGAACATGTGAAAATTACCCATAATAGTTTATCTTACGTTTGCGGTTTATTGACAACTAAATTACAATAGTGAAGTATCTAGATGAAATTTTAAGAAAATTTGCTGGAAATACTTTTTCTGTTAACTAGGCGACCAAGACAAGGGGTGAGCGCCACCAGTAATCTATACTTCTTCGTTGAATGGATTACCTGATTGGTAGAGCAAGAGGAAAACTTCCATACCTACCGCCGTCTGCTTTTTCACTTGATAACAGCATATCACTGCAGAGACAGTACAATGGGTGACTGATAAAGGAGACTTAACAGTGAAAATCTCACATAGTTTTTTCCCATGTGTTTGGTGGGTGTCACGCTTCCCGTTGGTGCGACAGAACTTTTTATCGCCTTCACCATATTTTTATTTTTTCCCAGTTGTGGTATGGTATAATCAGTTGTTCTTTATGGACGGAGGACAAGCTATCCTAACCTAAGCTAAATAATGAAACCGTACGTGAAAAATCCATATTACATTTGCGAGGATGTGTTGTCTTCATTCCCATGCCATGGAGGGAGCAGAGATACTCTCTTACGAGTGTTACTCTTGTAGTGGGAACATAATTGTGTTCTCTACGAAGAACAATAAGATTGTTTATCTGACTCTGGATGCTGCGAGCAAACCGGTGTCTCATCGTGACGCCTTGCTACTTCCCTTGACTCCAGAGGCTGAATTAGATTTTGTAGAAGACGAAATGGAAACTAACGATGATGCCAACTGGTGGAGATGGAACGTTCTCTATATCAAAAGAACTCTTGAAGAAACACTGGAGCTGAAGATTATACCCAGTGTGAGTTGAGGGACCTTGTTAGAGATCCAGTACTCTTTGAAGAGAATGAGATGAATGACAAAATTAAAGTCCTAGCACTCTCTGAAGAGTAAACAAGACTTTTTTTCCTCGAGACTCATTCAGAACCACTTGAGAAGAACGTTTGTATATTAATTAAGTGTAGGAATTAAAACCATGAAAGAGCTTCAAATGGATATCTGGAAATCTTTTGGTTAACTGCAAGTTTCCTACACACAAAGATGGACTCCAGAATCTATACGATGCACACAAAGAAATGAGATGTCAGCATGTCCTCGAAAATACATTTTCTGACTTCGCATCTTTATTTCTTTCCTAAACATCTGTGAGTGAGGAGTAGGAGGCAAGCTTTCTTCAAGACATTCAAGGCTGCCAACGAGGTTCCTGGAATGAAAGTATGATGACAGACTACCGTTGGATGCTGTGCCGCCACTATCCAGACTAAGATAACAAGAGAAAATCGTCCTCTCAATGGTTTTATGCTTTTGCATATTGTTTTTTTAATGTTTTCTCTAGGCATTTAACAAGTATATGATGTGCTTTATAGCATTAAATTATGAAAATTTATTACGACTTAAGCCCTGCTAAAATAAAAGAAATAAAAAAAGTTATATTTCGAAAACAAAAACTGTTTTGAAAAAATAAGAACACATTTAGAATTAACGTTGAAAACTGGTTTAGAAAAAATCTTCTTAAATCTTTTTAGAGAAAATAAAATTTAACTTAATTGGGTAGTGTATTTATAGCTTCATTATTCATTAATTTATTTTTGGTTAGAGTCTGAGAATATTCGTTAAACATCTTAGTATGCACTTACAGATGCTACACAAATGGGTAATGCAATGTGATTAACAATAATCGTTATTCATTTGTCAACAAGGCAGTTTATGTGACACAGTCGATTATTACCAGTACTCTGTTGATTCTCCTTCCCCAAAACCTTCTACCTATAAAAGTACAGATATTTCTACTCACAGCTAAGACTACCTCTTCTAATGCTACAGCAGTATTATGAGAACAAAACGAGGATTAAACTACAAGCTCTACGTTTTCTCCTGACACTTAAACGTTAAACTTTTCCCTAATACTACACTAATAACTAAGATACTAATGAACTCGGTCCTTCGGCATGTCATCAATGTTCCATCATCTTCCTCACCATTTCCATGACTTTCTTCCTTTACACTATCTTCTGGAGTGTCTATGGTTAAAAAGCTGTGCCGTATCTTTGATATCTACAAGAGAAGGGGAGCAGCTGCACATTCACATCTAGGAGATAAGTAGGGTTGATCGCTACTGCAGCTGCCGTGGATCAATTTCAGGAGCTCTTGTGGTGTAGCTCGAGCATCTTGAAGGGGAGAGTCTTGGCAGGCTCGTACTTCGCCCTCCCAAACTTCATGGATTTAGGTCAGGAGGCAGCCCATCCAGAGCTTCCTTACATATGCATGCCTGAAAATAAGCCCTCATTGAGTTTTCAGTGTATGCCTAAGCAGTCGGAGATAAATTTGCAAATATTTGACAAGAGACGAGAACCTTTCTCATTCTTCCATTGATAGTTAAACTTTGTAGCGGATATATACCATTGTTTCTGCAGCCTCACCATTCTGACCACAACAATCTGCAATGAATGCTGTTAACTACCGAATAACATTTTCTCATGTCTGTTGAGGGAAGGGGGTCTCCTAGACTTGTCAGCTCATTTCCTGCTTCGAGAACCTTTAATTTTATTTATGCCTCAGTAACTTGCAACTGTTGAACTACTGTGACACTGCTTTCTCGTCCTTGACTCGTGAGCTCCACTAAAACTGTTGTAGTCAGCTAACTCTCTGTCTACTAATGAAGTAACATCACAAATGCATCATTATTGTCGCTGATAACTTTTATACTCTGACATCTGAGAGCTGTCACTGTTATCATCCACTGATGAATGATTACATCAGTTTCACCATTTATGGCCCTTAAGTCCTTCCTCTGAATTACTAACCCACTGCATATCTCTACAGGTATATATGATGCCCCATTAAGCACCAGATTGCTAGGGTTGTTTAATTATTCCTTTGTAGTCAGAAGTTCATCACATACCATGCCAATCAGCTTTTTTTGTTTTGTGAAAGCACAACTTGTTGTGGAAGAAGATAGGAACTCAACTGCAGCTGATGCACTTTAGAAACCTTAATAGCATCATCACATCTAGTACCACTTTTAGATAATGCACTCTGTGTAACTCTCAAATATTACCCGCACCCTCTTTTAATTTTGCTGGTAAAACAAAATCACAAAATCCGCAAGTAGGTCTTTACACTGCCCTTACTTGGCCAATGAACTTCCCAAAGAATGGCATGGGACTGCCCAGCTGCACGGGCTGCCTGCTGCTTTTAAATTTTTTTCTTTATTATTGACTTGGATTTAGCAAGTGGCACATCTTTGTTTTTCTCGTCAAGCATCAATGATGGAACCGATACCGGCACATAGCTCATTATGTTCTATGCATTAACATCACGAGAGTTGATGAGATATACTTGAAGCAGAGAAAACAATAATATGTTATCAAAATGCTTCTTGTAGTCTTGATAAGACATTTTTCTAATATTCTTTACCTTCAACATTCATACTCCTCATTTCATTTCCAAATATTTGATTTATCACTACTGATTTCTTCTAAAAGGTTACCGAGTATATACTCATTATTACGTTTGGTGTTACCATCAGTTTGTTTTGTTCTCCCGACAATGAATCTCTCTGACAACAGTCACGGTAACTAACATCTGCTACTTCAGATCCCTGACTCACCTTGTAGTCTTACACGAGCTTAGTCTGCCCATTCATCCTTGAGCTCACTACAGACTTTAAGAACTCATGAATCTCTGCAGGACAGCTCACCTCCTCGTCCTGCACTTCTACAAAAATTCGCTGTTTGCCACCTGGACGGATAACATGCGCCATGTTCCGGTGAGAGCATATCTCTACATTACTGACATTGCAGTTGAAAGCTAAATAAATTTAACCTCATAATGGTGCTTTTTTTTTGTTTGTTTGTTAGTGTTGGAGGGTTACGTTTTTTTGTTAGCTTTTATTTTCCTCGTCAAATGCGCCGTTGCATATGTGCTCTTTGTGTATATGAAGAACACAGGTTTCGTGGCATTTGATGGTAATGGTTTGATTTTAATTCCAACGATTAAATAATTCGTCGAGTGTAGCCTCGTGTGTGTTGACTGGCAGCAATAATTGTTCAGATATAATCAGATTTTCTGATGGATTACTTCACTTCCAGAAGCATTCAGAAGTCATCGTTCACTATTTTTAAGGGAGAAATTCATGTATCTATCATAAAAAAAAATAATAATAATAAGAAGCTCCTTAATATCTTGCTCTACTTTTCATCTGAACTGAATAATAATATACGAATGATAATAACTTCATTAAAAACAAAAAGCCGAGATTTCAAACAATATATCTGCTTCATTTACATAAGCAGAGTTCAACTGGTGGCCATGTTGCATACTCACGTATTGACTCATCACATTATGATTAAACATGAGCAATTGAGCTTTTCGTTCTGAAAAAAACACAGAAATGTGAAATTTACCCACTTAACAGTCATGTCGATATACTTGTTTTGGTTATTTAACAGGTGATCGGTGACTGCCTTGGCAGCCAGTCTCAGTATTTTCAAATTCCATGATAAGCCCCCAAAAAATAATAATCTGGGACTAATAATTAATGCTGTATTGATTTCGCGGTCAGACATCACCTGGCTGGCGTGTTGCGTGGGGGAGGGTTTTACTGTGTAAGTCTTTGTTGAGTGTTTTGTGTGTGTACTCACCTAGTTCTCACCTAGTTGTGGTTGCAGGGGTCGAGTCATAGCTCCTGGCCCCGCCTCTTCACTCTCCCTGCGCCATGAGCTTTATCATACCTCTTCTTAAAGCTATGTATGGATCCTGCCTCCACTACATCGCTTCCCAAACTATTCCACTTCCTGACTACTCTGTGGCTGAAGAAATACTTCCTAACATCACTGTAATTAATCTGTGTCTTCAACTTCCAACTGTGTCCCCTTGTTGTTGTGTCCCCTTGTTGCTGTGTCCCATCTCTGGAACATTCTGTCTCTGTCCACCTTGTCAATTCCTCTCAGTATTTTATATGTCGTTATCATGTGTCCCCTATCTCTCCTGTCCCCCAGTGTCGTTAGGTCGATTTCACTTAATCTCTGCTTGTAGGATATACCTCTTAGCTCTGGAACTAGTCTTGTTGCAAACCTTTGCACTTTCTCTAGTTTCTTCACGTGCTTGGCTAGGTGTGGGTTCCAAACTGGTGCCACATACTCCAATATGGACCTAACGTACAGAGTGTACAAGGTTCTGAACGATTCCTTATTAAGATGTCGGAATGCTGTTCTGAGGTTTGCTAGGCGCCCATATGCTGCAGCAGTTATTTGGTTGATGTGAGCCTCAGGAGATGTACCTGGTACTATAATCACCCCAAGATCTTTTTCCTTGAGTGAGGTTCGTAGTCTCTGGCCTACTAGACTGTACTCCGTCGGCGGTCCTTTTTGCCCTTCCCCAATCTTCCTGACTTTGCATTTGGTGGGGTTGAACTCCAGGAGCCAATTGCTGGACCAGGCCTGCAGTCTGTCCAAATCCCTTTGTAGTTCTGCTTGGTCCTCGTCCAATTGAATTCTTCTCATCAGCCTCACATAATCTGCAAACAGGGACACTTCGGAGTCTATTCCTTCCGTCATGTCGTTCACAAATACCAGAAACAGCACCGGTCCTAGGACTGACCTTTCTGGAACCCCAGGCGTCACAGGCACCCACTCGGACACCTCGCCACATACCATGACTCGCTGCTATCTTTCTGCCAGGTATTCCTTGTGTGTACTCACCTAGTTGTACTCACCTAGTTGAGGTTGCGGGGGTCGAGTCCGAGCTCCTGGCCCCGCCTCTTCACTGATCGCTACTAGGTCACTCTCCCTGAGCCGTCAGCTTTATCATACCTCTGCTTAAAGCTATGTATGGATCCTGCCTCCACTACATCGCTTCCCAAACTATTCCACTTACTGACTACTCTGTGGCTGAAGAAATACTTCCTAACATCCCTGTGATTCATCTGTGTCTTCAGCTTCCAACTGTGCCCCTTGTTACGTGTCCAATCTCTGGAACATCCTGTCTTTGTCCACCTTGTCAATTCCTCTCAGTATTTTGTATGTCGTTATCATGTCCCCTGTGGCATGCAAAGAGTACGTAACCTTTATTCGGCGCATGGACACACCCTCATTTACAGGCTATCTCCCCCAACCAGCGAACCAGGTTGCTAAGAGTTGATGATGGGGCCCCATCGTTCAACTAGTGACCAGGTTCTAGCCAATAAGAAGGTGGGATTGACAATCGCGGGGGTTATGGGGATACCGCTCTCCTTTTCTGCCCTTGTCATTCCCATTTTTAGAGTTGGTTGAAGACGGTTGTTATTTTGGGGGCTTCTTTTTTCTGCCTTGTTCCCGGGGGGAGGCACTTTTATTTTTCCCTTAAAATATGTACATATTCTTTTTCTAAATTGGTGGGGGGATAATATAAGTCTTAAATTTTTTCCCCTATGGGGTTTATTTCCCCCCCTTTTAACCCCGGGGGTTTAACGGGCCCTTTTTTGAAACCCTGGTTGTAATATCCCCCCTTTCCCTCCCCTGCCCCTTCCGGTGTTGCCCCAGGTTAAACCCCCTTTTAACCCTCCTGTAGGACATACCCCCTTAGCCCCGGACTTTTCTTTTTTTTGAAACCTTTGCACTTTCTCGGTTTCCCCTTAAAAGGTTTTGGGCTGGGGTGGGGGTTTTCCCAAAAACCTGGTGCCCGCAAAACCTCCAATTGGGCCAAAACCTTTACCCCGGTGTACGGGTTTTCCTTTGAATAAATTTTAAAAAGGGTTGTCGGAATCTGTTCTGGGGGTTTTGCTGGGCGCCCTTTATGCGCAGCGTTTTTTTGGGGTTTGATTTGGGGCCCTTCGGAAAGATTTTCCCTGGTGTTTATAAACCCAAGACCCTTTTTCCCTTTGAAGGAGGTTTTGTGTCTCTGCCCCCCTGGGATTTTAACTCCGTTGCGGCCTTTTTTCCCCTTTTCCCCCAATTTTCATACTTTGCATTTTGGTGGGTTTTGAATCCGGGAGCCAATTCCCTTGGCCCAGGTCGCAGCCTCCCCAATCCCTTTGGTTTTTTTTTTTGGGCCTTTTGGTAAATCGATCGAGGAAAAATTCTTCTTTCAACTTAAAGTCATCTCCCAAAAGGGGGACACTCAGAGTCTTTTCCTTCCGTATGTCTTTTCAAAAAAATACCAAAAACAGCCTGGTCCTGGAGGGACCCCTGCGGGACCCCGCTGGTCACAGGTCCCCCACTTGATCCCGCTCCACACCATTTAAACTCGCGCTGTTTTTCTAAACAAGTTTTCCCTGACCCATTTGTATGGGCCTTTCCCCTGTTATCCCTGTTTGGTCCTCCAGTTTTTGCACCAACCCTTTTGTGTGGAACTGGCAATGTGTGTTTTGGGGTGTGTGGTGTGGTGTGTTGGGGTGTGTGTTTTGTGTGGGGGGTAAGTTTTGTGTGCGTTTTTGTGTGTGTGGGGTGTTTTTGGGTGTGTGAAAGTGGGGTTTTGGTGTGTGTTTTGGGGGTGTTTTGTGTGTGTGTGTGTGGTTTTGGTGTTTGTGGGGATTTGGGGTTGTGGTGGTGTGTGTGTGGTGTGGACGGAATAAAATGAAACCCCCAATACACTGCGTAAAGGGGAACGCGGGCGTGAGTAAAGGCTCCCGTGATTGAACGTGTCGTGAGCCAGATTTGGTGATTATCCCCTCAAAAATTTAACCCAAACGTAACAGAGAGGGGAAAACCCCGATCAACATTCTCACACTGCCCCTGTTTGCAACACTCACACATTTGCTCCAGAAAACCCTCCACACATTGCCCACTGTTTTCAACATCAACACTCTCTCCAGACACCCCCACAAATTTGTCCCCGGGGCTTGCAGCCCCTCCACACTGCCCCGACACCTCCAAAACATTGTCACTGCTTGCAACCCACCACCGACTGCTCCGGGACCCCTCCCCCACATTGTCATGTTTCCCAACACCCACACACACTCCCCAGACACCTCCACACTTTGTCACGTTTTGCAGCATTCACACACACTGCTCCCGGACCCTCCACACTTTGTCACGCTTGAAAGCACTCACACACACTGCTCCAACACCCCCACACATTGTCACTGTTTTGCAACACTCAAAAAACACTGCTCCAGAAACCCCAAACACATTTGAAAACGGGCGCAGAAACCACACACACGTTTCCAGCCACCCCCCCAAAATTGGGTCACTGCTTGCAACAGTCAAAACCCCCTTGCCCCCGACCCCTCCAACTTGTCACTGCTTGCGGGCACTCACATACACTGCTACAACACATCCACACATTGTCACGGGTTCCCAACACTCACACACACTGCTCCAGACACCCCCACACATTGCACTGCTTGCAGCACACACCCCAC
The DNA here is from genome assembly GCF_026875155.1 of Cherax quadricarinatus. Classification (NCBI taxonomy): domain Eukaryota; kingdom Metazoa; phylum Arthropoda; class Malacostraca; order Decapoda; family Parastacidae; genus Cherax; species Cherax quadricarinatus. Next base: position 28,103,584 of record NC_069410.1, on the reverse strand, counting down.
TGCTCCAACACTCCACACATTGTCACTCCCGGGGGAAAACACTAAACCCCACTGCCCAAAAACCCCCCAAAAATTGCCCACTGCTTGCAACACCCCACACTGCCCCCCACACCTCCACACATTGCCCACTGCTTGCAGCACTCACACCCCTTTGGGCCTCCGGGACACCCCCACAACATTGTCACTGCTTACACCCGTAACACCCCTTTTGCTCCGGGAACCCCTCCCACATTGTCACTGTTTGGGCCGCATTTTACACACACTGTTTCCAAACCCACCTCCACCATTGCCACTCCCTTGAACACCCCAAAATACACTGCCCCAGACCCCCCACACATTGTCACTGCTTCCCGGCCCCCCACACACTGCCCCCGGGACCCCTTTCCAAACATTTTTCACTGTTTTCCCAGCACTCACACCCCTGCTCCGGGACACCCTCCACACATTGCCCCACTGCTTTCAGCCTCACAACACGCTCCAAAAACCCCAAAACATTGTCCTGCTTGAAAAAAACTCACACAAAATGAAACAGCACCCCCAACAAAATTGTCACTGCTTGCGCACTCAACTTGCCCACTGTTTGGGCAGCACCCACCACTGCCCCAAAAACACCTACCATTATCACTGCTTGAACACTCACACACACTGCTCCAAAACCCCCTCCACACTTTGTCCCTGCTTGAAAGAACCCACAAAATTGCCCACTGCTTGCAGACACACACGTCGGCCCCCAACACCCCCCCTTTTCACTTTTGCAACACTCCCCACCCCGCCCCAGACCCCTTTCCACACATTGTCACTGCTTGCAACACACACACACGGGCCCCAAACCTCCCCACTTTGTCACTGTTGCAACACTCACCCCCCAACTGCTCTAGACCCCCTTCCACACATTTGCTACTGCTTGCAACCCCTTCTCATACACGCTCCAGACCCCTTTTTACAAAATTGTCACTGCTTGCAGCACTCAACACACTGACCCAAAGACCCTCCAACATTGCCCACTCCCGGGCAAACACCCCAAAACTGCTCCAGGAACCTCCACACATTTTTCACTGCTTGCGCACTCCCACACATTGCTCCAGAAAACCCCCAAACACATTGTCACTGCTTCCACCCCACACACACTGCTCCGGGAACACCCCAAACTTGTCACTGTTTGGCACCTCACACCCATTTGCTCCAGAAAACCTCCAACTTTGTATTTCCCTTTTCAGCACTCACCCCACACTGCCCCAGAAAACCCCCACAAAATTGTCACTGCTTGCAGAACTAACACCCCCTGATACGGGCCCACCTCCGCCCACATTTTTCACGCTTGCAGCACTCACAAAAATTGTAAATGCTTGCAGCACCCCACACTGCTTCAACACCCCCCACACATTATAAACTGCTTGCAACACTCACACACCTGTTTTGGGGGCCCCACACATTGTTCACTGCTTGGCCCCCCAACATTGTCATGTTGCAGCACACCACGCGGGCCCCCAGACACCCCCAAACACATTGTCATGCTTGCAACAATTCACAAAACACGCCCCAACACCCCACACATTGTCACGCTTGAAAACCCCCACACACACTGCTCCAGAACCTCCACACATTGCCCAATGCTTGCAAAAAATACCCCACACTGCTCAGACCCCTCCCAAACTTTGCTACGGGTTTTGGCAAACCCATACACTGCCCCCCAAGACACCAAAACCATTGTCACTGTTGCAGCACTCACACACACTAAACCCCAGAAAACCTCCACACACTGTAAATGTTTGGAAAACACTCAAAACCACGGGCCCCCGGGACCCCCCAACAGGGGTCATGCTTCCCAGCACTCCACCACTGCCCAGAACCTCCCCCAAATTGTCACTTGCTTCAGCGCTCACCAAACGGGCCCCAGCCCACATCCACACATTGTCCTCCCTTGCCAGCACTAAACAAACACTGCTCCAAAAACACCTCCAAAAATTTTTCTCTGCTTAAAGGCACTCAAACCCCAACTCCCCTCCATGCCCCTCCAACTTTGTCACTGCTTGCGCACACTCACAAAAAAACTGTCCAGACACCTTAAACACATTGTCATCTGCTTGCAAACTCACACACACTGCCCAGACACCTCCAACATTGCCACTGTTGGAACCCACTCGTACACACTGTTTCCGACACCTCCACACATTGTCACTGTTTTGGCAGCCTCACACACACTGCCCCAGACCCTCCACACATTTGCCACTGCTTGCAACACTCACAACTGCTCCAACCCCTTTCCAAACCATTTTTGCATTTGCTTGTAACCCTCACACACACTGCCCATACATCCCACAATTGTCACTGCTTGGGGGCACTCAACCCTCCCCCAAAAACCTACAAAATTAAACCCACTGCTTGCAGCACTCACACACACTGTTTCCAGACCCCCACACATTATCACTGCTTACAGATCACACACACTGCTCTGACACCTCCCCCACATTGCCCACTGCTTGCAGCACTCACATACACGCTAAAGAAAACCTCCACCCATTGTCACTGTTTGAAAACACTCACACACCTGCTCCAGAACCCCCCCACCCCATCCCCACTGCTTGCAGCACTCACAACACTGCTCCCAGACCCTCCACACATTGCCCACTGCTTGCAACACTCACACCCTGCTGCGGACCCCCTCAACCTTTGGGTCACTGTTTTTCGCCTCACACACACTGCTTCAAAACACCTCCACACTTGTCCCTGCTTGAACACTCACACAAAAACTGCTCCAGACACCTCCCCCCTTTTGCCCATGCTTGCAACACACACCCCTGCCCCAGACATTTCCACCCCTTGTCACTGCTTGCAACACTCACACACACTGCTCTAGACCCCTCCAAAAATTGTCATTTTCAACACTCACACACATTTGCTCCAGCCCCCTCCACACATTGTCCTTTTTTGAAAACACTCACACACTTTGCCCCAGACCCCTCCACACATTGTCACGTTTGCAACACTCACACACATTGCCCCGACAACCTACACACATTGTCACTGTTTGAAACACTTCCCAACACACTCCCTCCAGACACCCCCAAACACTTTTGCACTGTTTTCAACATCACACACACTGCCCATCCCCCCCACACTTTGTCACTGCTTGCAGCCACTCACACCCCGCTAAAGACACCTCCACACAGCACCCCTTTTTCATAACACTGCCCCCACCGTCAAAAACACTGCACCCCCATTTCATAACACTGAAACCACCAGTCATAACACTGCACCCACACAAAATAACAGGGGCCCCTTATTCATAACAACTGCCCCACCAGCCCAAAACCCACTGCACCCATTCATAACCCCAGCAACCCCCCTTTTTCAAAACCACGGCACCACCAGTCATAACACCCCCACCACCAGTCATAAACTGCACCACCAGTCAAAAAACACTGCCCCAAACCATCAAAACACTGCACCACAGTCAAAAACACTGCACGCCCATCAAAACACAGCACCACCTTCATAACACTCACGACCAGTCAAAAAAACCTGAAACCACCAGTAAAAAAACACTGCACGACCAGCCCATAACACTGAAACCACCAGTCATAACACGGCCCCACCAGTCATAACACTGCACCCCCGTCAAAAACACAGCCCCACCAGCCCAAAACACTGCCCCACCTTCAAAACACTGCACGCCCCAAGTCTTTAACACAGCACCCCCAGTCATAACACGCAGGGGACCAGCCATAACACTGCAACACCAGTATAACAAGCACCACCATCATAACACTGCACGACCAGTCATAACACGGGCCCACCGGGTCTTTAAACAAGCACACCATAAAATACACTGCACAAAACCCAAAACCCAACTCCCCAACGCCCAAGTCATAACACTGAAAGGGGCCCATTCATAACACAGCACCACCATCATAACACTGAAAGACCAGTCATAACACAGCACCACCGTCAAAAACCATTTGCACGACCATCTTTAACACACCCACCAAAAAGTCATAACAAGCACCCCCAGCCCATAACACTGCACCCCCCAAGTCATAACACAGCCCCACCACCCATAACACGGGCACGACCTTTCAAAAACACGGCACCCCCGTCTTTAACACTGCACCACCATTTCCTTTAACACGGCCCAAACCAAGTCTTAACACTGAAACCACCAGTCATAACACCCCAGGGGCCCAGTATAACACAGCACCCCGGCCCATAAACAGCACCACCATCATAACACAGCACCACCAGTCATAACACAGCACCCCAGTAAAAGAACACGCCCCAAACCAGTCATAACACAGCCCCCACCAGTCAAAACCCAAAAGCACCACCAGCCCAAAAACACGCACCACCATCATAACACAGCACCACCAGTAAAAACCCATTTTGCACGACCGGGTCAAAACACGGGCAGGGCCAGTCAACCTGCACAAACCAGTCATAACCCCGCACCACCATTTCATAACACAGCACCCCCGGGTTCATAACACTGCCCAAACATCATAACACTGCACCACCATTTTTTTAAACTGCACCCACCAGTCATAACACTGCCCCAACCGTAAATAACCAGCACCCCCAGTCTTTAACACGGGCACCACCAGTCTTTAACACGGCACGACCAGTCTTTAACACTGCAGGGCCCAGCATAACACGCACCACCACCATAAAAAAAACTGCCCCCACCAGTCATAACACAGCAAAAAAACCAGTAAAACCCACTGCCCCACCTTCATAAACGGGCACCACCATCATAACCGGCACCCACCCGGTCAAAAACTGCACGCCCAGTCATAACACTGCACGACCACCCATAAACATGCACCACCAGTCATAACACTGCAACCAGTCATAACACATGGGGGGAGGCCCAGTCATAACACTGCACACCAGTCAAAACCACGGCACCCCCCGTCATAACCCCGCACCCCATTCAAAACACTGCCCCCACCAGTCATAACCCTGCACGACCAGTCATAAACCCCGCAACCATTTTAACACGAAAACCACCCAGTCATAAAAACTGCAGGGACCATTCATAACACTGCACGACCGGGTCATAACACTGCACCACCAGTCAAAAAAAAACCGGGCACCAATCAAAAACACTGCCCCAACCATTTCATAACACTGCACGACCAGTCAAAACACGGGCACGACCCAGTCAAAAAACGGGAAAACCACAAGTCAAAACCCCGAACCACCAGTCATAACACTGCACCACCAGTCAAACCCTTGCACGCCCAAAGCAAAACACGGGCACAAACCACCCCTCATAACACAGCACCACCACCCAAAAACACTCCCACCACCCACCCTTTAACACTGCCCCACCAGTCATAACACTTCACCACCAGTCATAACACTGCACGCCCAGTCATAACACTGAAAACGACCTCAAAACACGGGCCCCACCAGCCCAAAACCCAGCACCCCCATTTATAACACTGCACCCCCATCATAACACGGCACGCCCAGTCATAACACAGCCCCCGGGTCAAACATTTGCACCACCGGGCTTTAACACTGACCACCAGTCATAAAAACGCACCACCCAGTCATAAACACGCACCACCAGTCATAACACTGCACCCCCATTCAAAACCCTGCACCCCAGTCAAAACACTGCAGGGCCCTTCAAAACACTGCCCGACCATTTCATAACACTGCACCACCGTCATAACAAAAAGCCCCACCACCCTAACACTGCACCCCCAAGTCAAACATGCACAAACCAGTCTTAACACAGCCCCCACCAGTCATAACACTGCACCCCCATCATAACACTGCACCACCGTCATAACACGCACCATTTCATAACACGGCACCACCCCCATAACACTGAAACGACCAGTCAAAAACACTGCACCACCAGTCATAACACGGCAGGGACCATTCATAAACACTGCCGACCATTTCCAAAACCACTGCACCACCAGTCATAACACTGCCCACCAGTCAAAACACTGCACCACCATCATAACACAGCACCACCATTTCATAACACTGCCCCAAACCCGGGTCATAACACGGAACCCCCGGTCAAAACCCACTCACCCCCAGTCATAACCTGCACCACCAGTCATAACACTGCCCCCCACCAGTCTTAACACTGCACGACCAGTCTTTTAACATTTAAACCAAAACCAGTCATAAAAACTCACCCCCGGGTCATAAAACCAGCACGACCATTCAAAAAACCTTGCCCCACCAGTCAAAACACAGCACGACCAGCCCAAAACACGGGCACCACCAGTCATAACACTGCCCCCAAACGGGCCAAAAACCGGGCCCACCATTCAAAAAACACTGCCCCCATCAAAACACTGCACGCCCCGGGTCAAAACACGGGCACCACCAGTCATAACCAGCACCCCGGTCATAACGGGGGCACCACCGTCAAACACTCCGCCCAGCCCATAACCCACCCACCACCAGTCAAAACACAGCACCACCAGCCCATAAACACCCCCCCATTTCTTTAACACAGCACCACCAGTCATAACACGGCACCACCCAGTCTTAACACTGCACGACCAGCCCAAAAACACAGCACCCCCATTTCCATAACACTGAAACGACCGTCTTTAACAACTGCACCACCATTCAAAAACACAGCCCCACCCACCCATAACACCCCAGGGACCAGTCATAACCGGGCACCACCGGGCAAAAACCCACAGCACCCCCCAGTCATAACACGGGAAACCACCTTCAAAAACCGGGCCCCACCAGTCATAAACACTGCACCACAAGTCTAAACAGCAACACCAGTCAAACCGCCCACCATTTATAACACAGCACCACCAGTTTTAACACTGCATACCATTAAAAAAACAAAAGACCACCAGTCATAACACTGCACACCATCAAAAACACTGAAACCACCATTTAAAAACACAGCACCACCAGTCATAACACGGGGCACCCAGTATAACACTGAAACCCCCAGTAAATAACACGGCACCCCAGTCATAAAAAACTGAAACCCCCACCCTAACACGCCCCCACCAGTCATAAAAACTGAAACCACCTTCAAAAAACCCACCCCAGCATAACACTGCACCCCCGGGTCAAAAAACACTGCACCCCCAGTAAAACCCACCCCACACCAGTCATAAACACGGGCCCCAACCGGGGCAAAACCCACTAGCACCCCCAAGTCATAACACGGGCCCCCCACCAGTCATAACACAGCAGCACCACCCAAAAACACTGCCACCAGTCAAAACACTGAAACCAAACCCATCTTTAACACCCCACCACCAGTCTTTAACCAGCCCCAAACCAGTCATAACACTGCACGACCAGTATAACACTGCCCCACCAGTCATAACACGCACGACCATTCAAACACTGCCCCCCACCATTATAAACAAGCACCCCCAGTCAAACATTTGCACCACCAGTCATAACATTTGCCCCCCAGTCATAAACACCCCACCACCTTCCAAAACCACAGCCCCCACCATTTTTTAACACTGCACCCCCCAGCCCTAACACTGCACCACCAGTCTTAACCAGAAACCACCAGTCATAACACAGCTCCACCAGTCATAAAAACCCACCACCAGTAAATAAAACAGCACCACCATTCTAACCTGCCCCACCAGTCATAACACAAAGGCCCACCAGTCTTTAACACGGGGCAAAACCCACCCTAAAACACTGCACCACCGGCCATAACACAGCACCACCCATAAACTGCACGACCATTTAACACACACCCCAGTCTTTAACACGCACGCCCGCATAACCTGCACCACCAGTCATAAAAATTTGCCCACCAGTCATAAACAGCCCACCAACAAAACATTTCCCACCCCCCATCAAAAACATTTCACCCCATCAAACGCTGACCACCATCATAACACAGCACCCCCAAATTCATAACACTGAAACCCCCAGTCATCCCACAGCACCCCCATTCTAAAAAAGGGCACCACCAGTCAAAACACAGCACCACCAGTAAAAACCCTGCACCACCAGCCATAACACAGCACCACCAGCCCTTTAACACAGCACGCCCAGTCAAAAACACTGACCCCCAAAGTCAAAAAAACTGCACCCCCAAAGTCAAAACACGCACCACCAGTATAACACAGCACCACCCACCAAACACAGCCCCACCAGTCATAACACTGCACCCCCATCATAACACAGCACCCCCGTCATAAAACTGACCCCCATCATAACATGCCCCACCGTCAAAAACCATGCCACGCCGTCAAAACACTGCAAAACCGGGTCAAAACCAGCCCCCACCAGTCAAACACAGCCCCAAACCATTCATAAACATGCCCCCAGCCCAAAACACAGTACCCCCCCAGTCATGACACACCCGAAACCCCATCAAAACACACACCACCAGTATAAAAACTGCCCACCTTTAAAAAACGGCCCACCATTCATAAAAAAACCCCACCGTCATAACACAGCACCATCAGTCATGAAAACAGCACCCCCCATTCATAACACAGAAACCACCAGTCATAAAACCTGCACGACCAGTCTTAACACACCCCCCGTCTTTAACACAACCCACCAGCAAAAACCCCAGCCCCACCAACATGACACAGCACCACCATCTAACCGCACCCCCCCATTCATAACAAAAAGCCCACCTTTTCCAAAACACAACCCCACCAGTCTAACCCCACCCCCACCAGTCAAAACAAAAGCCCCACCGGGTCATAACAAAGCCCCACCAGTCTTTAAACAAGCACCACCAGTCATAACACGCCCCACCATCAAAACCCCAACACCCAGTCAAACACTGCACCACCAGTCAAAACACAGCCCCACCAGCCAAACACAGCATCACTAGTCATAACAAAAGTTTCACCAGTCAAAACACGTCATAAAGTCAGCCAGCCCCCAAAAGTCATAACACAGCCCACCATTCATAACACAGCACCCCCAGTCATAACACAGAAACCACCGGGTCATAACACCCCACCACCAGTCAAACACAGGCCCAAGTCATGACACAGCACCCCCTTCAAAAACACGGGAACCACCAGTCATAACACAACACCCCCAGTCAAAACACAGCGCCCCAGTCCCAAAACACAGCACCACCATTCATAACACAACACCCCCATTTCAAAACACAGCCCCAAACCAGTCTAACACACACCGCCTTTTCTTTAACCAGCACCACCAGTCATAACACAACCCCACCAGCAAAACACAGCACCACCAGTCGGGACGAAAGCACCCCCAGTCAAAAACACAGAAACCACCATATAACACAGCACCCCCACCCTTAACAAAAACCCCCCACCAGTCAAACAAGCACCACCGGGATAAAATAAACCCCCAGTCAAAACACACCACCCCCAAACATAAACAGCACCCCATTTTTAAAACACTGCACCACCATAAACACAGCACCCCCCAGCCCAAAACACAACACCCCCAAAGTCATAACACAGCCCCACCTTCATAACACAGCACCGCCGCCCCATAACCAGCACCCCCAAAGTCTTTTAAACACAGCACCCCCCAGTCAAAAAAGCACCACCATAAATAACACAGACCCACCAGTTTAAAAACAAAAACCCCCCCAATCATAACACAGCCCCCCCCGTCATAAAAAACCCCCAGTCATAAAAAAAAAAACCAACCATTTTCCTGCCCCCACAATAAAAACAGCCCCCACCAGTCATAGCACCCCCACCAACCCAAACACAACACCCCCAGTCTAACCAGCACCACCAGTCATGGCACAGCACCACCCCAGTCTTTAAACAGCACCAACCAGTCTTAACACAGAAACCACCGGGCTTTAACACAACACCCCCAGTCAAAACCAACGCCCACCCAGTCTTAACGGCACCACCGGGCCCCCATAACACAGCACCCCCAGCTTTAACACAGAAACCCCCAGTCAAAAATTTCCCCGAAACCCCCAGTCAAAACCCACGGGGCCCACCAATCAAAAAAAAGCACCCACCATCTTTTAAAAAACCCCCAACCACCCCGGGGGGTTTCCATAACACAGCACCCAACCCAAAAAATAACCAAAACCAGCACCACCAGCCCAAACACACCCACCCAACCAAAAGTTTTAACACAGAAAACCCCCCCTGTAATAAACCAGCACCACCACCCAAGAAAACCACCCACCATCAAAAACACACCCCCCCCCCGGGGGGGTAAATAACCCCAAAATCACTAGTCATCACAACACCACCTCCGGTAAACCACAGCACCACCAGTCAAGCAAAGCACCACCAGCCCATAACACGCCCCCCCAGTATAATAGCACCATCACTATAACACACCACCACCAGTCATAACCAGCACCACCATTCCCATAAAACCAGCCCCACCAGTCTTAACACGCCCACCAGTCATAACACCCCCCCCTTCCAGTCATAACAAAAAAGCCCCCCCCAGTCATAACAAAACACCACCAGTCATAACCCCAGCACCATCAGTCATAAAAACAGCACCCCAGTCATAAAACAGCCCCACCAGTCAAAAACACAGCACCACCATTCCTTTCCCCACACCACCAGTCAAACACGGGCCCCAAACCCATTTCCATAACAACGGCACCACCCATTTCAAAAACAGTGAAACCACCAGTCTTTAGCACGGCACCACCAGTCTTAAACAGAAACCACCATTTCATAACACAGCCCCAAACCATTCAAAACACCACCAACCAGCCCCCCATTAAACACAGCACCACCGGGTTCAAACACAGCACCCCCCCCAAAAGTCAAAAACACGGGCCCAAACCAGTCATAACACAGCCCCCCCAGTCCAAAACATTTGCCCCACCAGTCTTTAACACTGCACCCCCAGATAACACCACCACCACCAGTCATACCACTGCACCACCGGGTCATAACACAGCACCCCCAGTCAAACACGCACCACCAAAAACACAGCACCCCCCCTTTCATAACACTGCACCACCAGCAAAACACGGGAAACCACCAGTATAACACAGCCCCAAACCAGTATAACACAGCACCCCCATTTGGGTTAAACCACGGCACCCCCCATTTCATAAACACAGCCCCCCCATTTCAAAACCCACGCACCACCAGTCTAAAAACAGAAACCACCAGCCCTTTTAACCGCACCACCAGTCATAACCGAAAACCATCCATAACACGGGGCCCCACCATTTCAAAAACACTGACCCCCCGTCAAAAACAAAGCACCACCGGCATAAAAACTGCAACCCCAGTAAAAAAACACACCCACCCCCCGGGTTCCAAAAAAACTGCCCCAACCAGTCATAAACACTGAAACCACCATTATAACACAGCCCCCACCCCATAAACACTGCACCACCATTTCCATAAACCCCCCAAACCATTCAAAACACTCACCCCCCGTCATAACATTTGCACCCCCAAAATTCAAAACCCAACAGCCCACCAGTCTTTAACCCCCTTGCACCCCAGTCATAAACTGCACCCCCCAGTCTTTAACACTGCACCCCCCCATCCATAACATTTGGCACCCCCTTAAAAACACAGCACCACCATTCATAACACGCACACCGGGCCCCATAACAACAGCACCCACCAGTCATAACCTCCCACCACCCGCAAAAAACGCACCACCGTCATAAACCACAGCCCCCCCATCAAAAACCCCACTGCACCCCCGCCCAAACACAGCACCACCGGCCCATAACACTGCACCCCCGGGTTCAAAAACACGCACCACCAGTCATAAAAACGGGCACCCCCCATTTTAAAACACGCCCCACCATTTCATAAAAACAGCCCCCCAAAGTCAAAACCCACAGCACCCCAGCAAAAACACGGGCCCCACCATTTCAAACACCACCCACCCCTCATAACAAAAGCACCCCAGTCAAAAACACAGCAAACCCCATTTCATAAAAACGGGCCCCCCAGCCCAAAACACAGCCCCCACCGGGTATAACACAGCACCCACCCGTCATAACACTGCACCACCATCAAAACCCCAGCACCACCATTTCATAAACGCAGCAACATACCCAAAAAATAACACCACCAGTATAACACAGCAAACCCAGCCCAAAAAACCCCACCCCACCATCATAACCAGCATGCCAAGTCATAACACAGCAACCACCCCCCAATAACACAGCACCACCAGCCCAAAAAGGGGCGGGCATCACTAGTCAAAAACACAGAAAACCACCTTTCCTAACACGAACCACCAGTCAAAAACACGCCCCACCAGCCAAAACACAGAAACCACCAGATAAACACTGCACCCCACCCAAAACACTGCACCCCCATTCTAACCACTGAACCACCATTTTCATAACACGGCACCCCGGGCCCATAACACTGCACGACCAGTCATAACACGGGCACCACCACCCAAAACCCCCCACTCACCACCACTTGAACTTTATTCCAGTTGTAAAATTTGCCCTTCAAGTTTTTTGAATTTTCCCCTTCAAAAGCGTTTTACGGGGTAAAAGCAAGTTTTAAACTCGGTTTTTAATTTGGGGTAAAAGGGGCGGGTATAATGCGGGAAAAATTGGGGCGGGTTAACGTGGGTATAATGAAAGAACAATTTCGGTTATAATGGGGAAAAATTAATGGGGGTATAATGGGGGTTTTAAAAACGGGGGAAAAAAGGGCAAGTATAACTCGGTTATAATGAGGGGGGAATTAAGGGGGGTATAATCCCGGGTAAAATTTGGGGGGGTTTTAAACTTTTGGGTTTATAATGCAAGTACAACTCGGTTAAATGAGGTATAATGCGGTATATGCGGTATAACGGGGTATAATGAAAGTAAACTCGGTTTAATGAGGTATAACGCGGTAAATGCGGGTAAAGGGGTGAACGCGGGTATAATGCAAGTATACCGGTTATATTGAGGTATAACGCGGGTATAATGCGGGTATAATGCGGGGTAACGCGGGTAATGCAAGTAACTCGTTATAATGAGGTAAAAGCGGTATAATGGGGGTATAACGCGGGTATAATGCAAGTATGACTCGTTTATAAGAGGTATAAGGCGGTATAATGCGGGTGTAACGCGGGTATAATGCAAGTACAACTCGGTTATAATGAGGGTATAATGCGGGTATAACGCGGGTATAATGCAAGTATAACTCGGTTATAATGAGGTATAACGCGGGTATAATGCGTAAGTAAGGGTGTAACGCGGGTATAATGCAAGTATAACTGGGTATAATGAGGGTATAATGCGGGTATAATGCGGGTGTAACGCGGGTATAATGCAAGTATAACTCGGTTATAATGAGGGTATAACGCGGGTATAATGCGGGTATAATGCGGGTGTAACGCGGGTATAATGCAAGTATAACTCGTTATAATAGGTATAAGGGGTATAACGCGGTATAATCAGTATAACTCGGTTATAATGAGGGTATAACGCGGGTATAATGCGGGTATAATGCGGGTGTAACGCGGGTATAATGCAAGTATAACTCGGTTATAATGAGGGTATAACGCGGGTATAATGCGGGTATAAATGCGGGTGTAACGCGGGTATAATGCAAGTATAACTCGGTTATAATGAGGGTATAACGCGGGTATAATGCGGGTATAACGCCTGCTATGTATCACTCGGAGAGGCGCTGGCTTCTCTGACCGCGACCTAATTTTGTGTTTTACAGGTTAATGAATTTTAACCGCTGCCTCAGTTTGTCTACTACGGGCTTGAGAATTTCGAGTTAATTCTCAAAGTTTTTTTCTCTGTGATTCCTCCAATGTTGGTCAAGCTTCTCTTTCCCGTTTTTAGCACATGACATTTGTTCTTATTTGACCCTCTCGTCCAGTTATCGCGCTAAGAAGCGAGCCCAGAACTTCTTCTAACTTCACTCTTCCTTGAATTGAACACATCGACTCCAGGCTGAGGGACTGATTACCTTCCACCTTTCTCTGCATTGGACTGAAAAAAAACCACTGCGTGGCGAAACGTTTTCAGAATAAAGATACCAAAACGTTGCACAAGTCTCATTTATCAACTTGTCGGTATGGTAAACCGTTTGTTCACATCCCTTGATTCGTTATAGCAACAAAGCAGCAGAGGTGCCAAGACAGATCCTTATGGCACTCCACTACCCCTGGATCCTCCTTTCGTGGTGGAGAGGAGCAGCCTCTCGCCGGTCTTCTTATTCTCTCAGTTAAGTAACTTTGCCTTGTCATTCGTTTTAATGTTCCGATATGTAATATTCTATCAGATGGTTGACCAAAAGTCAGGTGAATGATCTCCAGTTACGTCATCGCATGGTAGGTTAGGCTAGGATTTGTTATATCTTAGGATTATTTATATTATCTAAGGATAGGTTAGGCGAGGTTATCTTAAGTTAGGCAAGATAAGGTAAGGTTAAATTAAGTTAGGTTACGTTAATCCAAATTATTACTGATTTTTTTCGCGTCAGCAAAATGCTCGAAAAATATTTTCAGAATAATTTTCTTTGATGTTCTACAAGGTACAACAATTAAAAAAAATACTGCAGTGGTTTATTTAGAATATTTTTGCCTTGCAATTAGGCGGACCATTTGCATAGTTCTCATCCCTTAGGACCATTTCCACTCTCGGTGACTTGGTGAACAATATCTTGAATGGTTTAACAAACTCCGTCACCAAGTTCCTCAGCTCCCACGAGGATAATCTGTCTGCTCTCAGGGATTTGCTTGTCTAATTATTTCAAGATTTTACCAATATCCTCTACTGGTGCTGCTGATGCTGCTGGTACTGCTGCTGGCGCTGCTGGTGGTGGTGCTGCATGTGGTGGTGGTGCTGCTGCTGGTGCTGGTGCTGGTGCTGGTGCTGCTAGTGCTGCTGCTAGTGCTGCTGGGTGCTGGTGCTGCTGCTGCCTCACTTTCATCCGGCCTCTGTACATTCTCATTCGCTTATATCTCCGGATGTTAGGTGTCCTCCAGTGTAAACACTTTCTGGAATTTATTACTAATTGCGCGAGATTTATTGACCCTGTTTCCGAAAATTCCAAAACATCCGTTCTAAATTTACATGAGCGCTTACACTCACCGACGTGTGTTTGTGGGAGGACGGGGGTCGAATCTCAGCTCCTGGGCTCTCCTCTTAAACTGGAGCAATCATACTCATGTAATTGTACTAACCTAGCAGAAATTGTTAGTTACCAGATGGCAAAGGTTTGTGTTGACACACCCAAGTCCGTGTGTGTGGTGTGTGTGTGTGTGTGTGTGTGTGTGTGTGCTCACCTATTTGTACTCACCTATTTGTGGTTGCAGGGGTCGAGTCACAGCTCCTGGCCCCGCTCTTCGCTGATTGCTACTAGGTCCTCTCTCTCCCTGCCCCATGAGCTCTATCATACCTCGCCTTAAAACTATGTATGGTTCCTGCCTCCTGTGTGTGTGTGTGTGTGTGTGTGTGTGTGTGTGTGTGTGTGTGTGTGTGTGTGTGTGTGTGTGTGTGTGTGCGTGTGTGTGTGTGTGTGTGTGATGTGTGTGTGTGTGTGTGTGTGTGTGTGTGTGTGTGTCAACATGTCTGGTGGTAGTCGTAAACATAACCTGCCCTACATTATTACAACAGCGGAAGCACCAGCCACAACTCCCAGTGCTCACTTGCATTAATCGTAACTCCCCCACACCTGCAGCGGACTTCACTCCCCTCACATCTGCTTTCGTCTTCACTCCCCCACACCTGCGGTGGACTTCAGTCTCCCACACCTGTAGTGGACCTCACTCCCCCACACCTGCGGTGGGCTTCAGTCTCCCACACCTGCAGTGGACCTCACTCCTCCACACCTGCAGTGGACCTCACTCCCCACATCTGCAGTGGATTTCACTCCCCACACCTGCAATGAACTTAACTTCGCCACATTTCTAACACCATTGACTTCCCTCACCTGCATTGACTTAGCTCACCTACACTTTCATTGTACTTAACTCACCCACACCTGCAATGGTGTTAACTCTCTGACATATGTAAGAGGACTGATCACTCCATACCTGCAGTGAATCGTACTTTCCCACACTTGCATTGGACTTGGCTTACTCACATCTGCAATTGGCTTCGCTACTCACCACTACCCCGCACTTACAATCTGCTTGACTACTCTACAGCTAAGTAAGTTTATTCAGGTATGCACAAATACAGTTACATAGATTATCATACATAGCAGCATATGTATAGAGAACTTAGGATAACTCAAAAAAGTCAGGCAAAGCGACTTATTTCCATTGGGGTCCTTTTATTTCCAATGGAACCAAATACGTACTCGACGCCTATTATCGACCTGATTCCAACACATCTGCTACTGCACAGACTACATTGGATTAAACTGCTCAGCACCTGTAATGAGTTTGAGTTTCTCATGTCAGCTCTCTACTCGGCTCTCTCACACCTGCAATATACTTTCCCTCCTTACGCCCATACTAGACTCAGTTCCTATGAAAAATAATTGACTTGAATATACGCGATTCGGATTATAGGCCTAGATTCTTATTCTGTGTGTAGTGTATCCTAGCAGTAGCAAGATCCACTTTTAAAATGGATCATTTAAATTAATAGAACTGGAGTATGTGTATCCATCCAGTGTATCCATCAGGTGTATCCATCTGGTGTATCCATCGGGTGTATCCATCTGGTGTATCCATCGGGTGTATCCATCGAGTGTATCCAATAGAGATATCAGCCTACTCCTTTAGTTCATACAAAGAAGGCCTTCAGATCAAGCTATACTCAGCTTGCCTTAGATGACGGTCTTCTCATTTATCTTCTGGAATACGTGTCAATAAATCTCGACGGGAATGGATATTTATACTGACTCCAAGTGCACCGGTGCCCCAGTTGAAGATGTTTGCGGATATATATGGTGGCAGCGGTGGGATTCATACAGCGGATTTTCTTCATGCTGTCTTGTGCCACAACGCTGATGTTAAGCCAATGCTATTACACCTAAGCTGCCACAGCCAACACTCCTGAGAGCCGGCTACCATACATTACGTAAATATAAGCGATGTAACTTTTATTTTATTTTATTAAAAAACGCTGAAACTGTATCGATCATTCAGAACTGCATGGTAGGCGAGAAAATAATTGTGGAAGGTGAGCTCAGGTATTAAAAAATGAATGAAGGAAATTGCATAAAATACTAACACATAGATAGAGATACAAATGCAGTATAATGCCATCGATATCCTGCGACAAAAATTGATTACACCTTCAACCTCTCTTTCCAAACCAGTGTTTTTGTTGATCTCACAGAACCATGTGTTGGTTTTTAAATGTTTCTCATTTGAAAATTTTCTCAACAGATTTTCTGTCTACCATTGGGTTCACCATTAAGTGCTGTTCTGGTGAACTTATACATGGACCATTTTGAAGTCGAGAAATTTTCCTCTGGTTATCTGACTCCGTTATGTTGATGACAATCTCATCTCAACTCATCACAAACTCAGCCAGGTGAAGCCACACTCGAGAAGGAAGTCGATGGCAC
Source organism: Cherax quadricarinatus (assembly GCF_026875155.1). Classification (NCBI taxonomy): domain Eukaryota; kingdom Metazoa; phylum Arthropoda; class Malacostraca; order Decapoda; family Parastacidae; genus Cherax; species Cherax quadricarinatus. The sequence goes on along the minus strand of NC_069410.1, from coordinate 28,086,158 downwards.
TTTTCTTTCCTCAAAGTTTTTCTTTGCAAATCTGATCATAAAATACGTTTTAGCTGATGATACAGAAATAGGGCGAAATAGATACTGAGAAGGATGCTACCGAACTTTGGAAAGATTTGGACAAATTATTGTCAAGGTCTGAAAAGTGGCAGATGCAGTTCAATGTGAATAACTATACAATCCTAATCCTTGGGAATGAAAATAACACCCATAGTTATAAAGTAGGTGATGTAGAGTTTGATCTTACAGAATGTAAAAAAATACTCGAGAGTCATAGTGAGCAGAAATCTGAAGTCAGGAAAACAGTGTATAAGCGTGAGTAATAAAGGCTAACAGATTCCTTGGATTTATCTCAAGAAATATAAGTAACAGGAGTCCAAAAGTTATTTTACAGCTCTGTGCATCAGAATTCATAAATGTGCCAGCAGATTGAACTACCTGAACAACCACTGTGTTTCACACACAACCTCCCACAGCCACTTGATCAATTACAACGACGCTCGATTCATTGCCAAAGAAAAATACACTTTGTATTTATAACTCAGAACTCTCAAATCATCACTAATCAGCCTATTAAAAAACCTTTAACCAGAATAACTGTTTCTACAAAATAGCTGAACCTGTAGCCAAGAAACTTTTTGACCAATATCCCACTTAGCATCAGTATTGAGGAACTGGTTGACAAAGCTCCTGCAGAGCGAAATGTTGTCCCAGTGTTGTCCTTTTTAACTTTTAACACTGCAGCAGGCCTACTGGCTCGAGCTAGACGGATCCCTCTGGATTCCAAACTCTTCTAAGCCATATATCTGTCCAATACCGCCGTATATATTTGTCCAACCGCAGCATATATTTGTCCAGCACTTCAACAGGCCAGTAGGCCTGCTGCTGCTAAGAGACGTCACAGACAACCCGCCTACGACTGGTAATGGTGTCTCCCATATATCACTAACATTGTAGTCTACTATCCATCCTCTGATCAATTATACTACTTAACGTGACTATACCTAATCGTCATTTAATTCAAATTCAAAAATTTATTTCCTTGCGTAGTATACAATACGTAGTCCATATATAGTAAAATATACATGAGCATTTCGATCATTAACGTATAACCCCAAAAAGTGTCAAAATGAAGCAGACTTAAGTGGCAACTCTGTCAGCCTCCAAGTGAAACCTTCAGCAGGTTTCAGTGGAAGGTCACCCTTTACAGCTGCCACTTCGCCCAGAGTTTCATTCCATTTCCATGTAAGTGTTATGTATTATAACCCGACATTAAATATTGTTGCATGTATAGTGAAGGTCACTTACACTTCATCCTGATGGTCGTGTTGGACGTCAACCAATATTGATAACCACACAGACCTGTACATATAAATAAACGGTGTCAATACTGATGGACTGAAACATCGACTCCAGGCTGAGGGACTGATACCTTAAAGTTCTCCTCACCTCCTGTCTATCACATCTGGATAATGAGAACCTTCACAACTAGGGACGCCAAGCCCATGATGATTCTCTTCAAATCGCTTGTTCTCTCTAGGCTGGAATACTGCTGGACGCTGAACGGGGCGTTCAGGCGAAATTGCTGACCTGGAGAATGTACAGAGGACCTTCACGGCACACATAATTACGATATCATCAAAATTAATGGGAACGGTTGAAGTCCCTTGATTTGTACTCCCTGGAACGCAGGCGAGAGAACTACATGATAATATACACTTGGAAAATCCTAGAGGGATTAGTACCAAATTTGCACGCCAAAATCGCTCCTTACGAAAGTAAAAAACTTCGCAGGAGATGCAAAATTCTCCCAATGAAAAGCAGGGGCACCACGAGTACACTAAGAGACAACACAATAAGTGTCAGGGGCCCAAGACTGTTCAACTGCCTCCCAGCATACATAAGCGGGATTGCCGATAGACCCCTGGTTGTCTTCAAGAAGGCGCTGGACAGACACCTAAAGTCAGTACCTGATTAGCCGGGCTGTGGTTCCTACGTCGGTTTACGTGCGGCCAGCAGTAACAGTTTCGTTGATCAGGCCTGGTTCAACTACGAGGTCTGGTCACGGGGGCACTGATCCCCGAAACCCTCTCCAGGTACACTCCAGGTACTGGACTGAAGAAACCATTGCGTGGCGAAACGTTTCCACAACGAAGATACCTAAATGTTGTAGAGTTGTCTCATATATCATACCTGTGTATACCGAGCATATATCATACCTGTGTATACTGAGCATATATCATACCTGTGTATACCGAGCATATATCATACCTGTGTATACCGAGCATATATCATACCTGTGTATACCGAGCATATATCATACCTGTGTATACCGAGCATATATCATACCTGTGTATACCGAGCATATATCATACCTGTGTATACTGAGCACATATCATACCTGTGTATACCGAGAATATATCATACTTGTGTATACCGAGCATATATCATACCTGTGTATACTGAGCACATATCATACCTGTGTATACCGAGCATATATCATACCTGTTGTATACCGAGCATATATCATACCTGTGTATACCGAGCATATATCATACCTGTGTATACCGAGCATTTATCATACCTGTGTATACTGAGCACATATCATACCTGTGTATACCGAGCATATATCATACCTGTGTATACCGAGCATATATCATACCTGTGTATACCGAGCATATATCATACCTGTGTATACCGAGCATTTATCATACCTGTGTATACTGAGCACATATCATACCTGTGTATACCGAGCATATATCATACCTGTGTACACCGAGCATATATCATACCTGTGTATACCGAGCATGTATCATACCTGTGTATACTGAGCACATATCATACCTGTGTATACTGAGCATGTATCATACCTGTGTATACCGAACATATATCATACCTGTGTATACTGAACATGTATCATACCTGTGTATACCGAGCATGTATCATACCTGTGTATACTGAGCACATATCATACCTGTGTATACTGAACATGTATCATACCTGTGTATACCGAGCATGTATCATACCTGTGTATACTGAACATGTATCATACCTGTGTATACCGAGCATGTATCATACCTGTGTATACTGAGCACATATCATACCTGTGTATACTGAGCATGTATCATACCTGTGTATACCGAACATATATCATACCTGTGTATACCGAACATATATCATACCTGTGTATACCGAGCATATATCATACCTGTGTATACCGAGCATATATCATACCTGTGTATACTGAGCACATATCATACCTGTGTATACCGAGAATATATCATACTTGTGTATACCGAGCATATATCATACCTGTGTATACTGAGCACATATCATACCTGTGTATACCGAGCATATATCATACCTGTGTATACCGAGCATATATCATACCTGTGTATACCGAGCATATATCATACCTGTGTATAACCGAGCATTTATCATACCTGTGTATACTGAGCACATATCATACCTGTGTATACCGAGCATATATCATACCTGTGTACACCGAGCATATATCATACCTGTGTATACCGAGCATGTATCATACCTGTGTATACTGAGCACATATCATACCTGTGTATACTGAGCATGTATCATACCTGTGTATACCGAACATATATCATACCTGTGTATACTGAACATGTATCATACCTGTGTATACGAGCATGTAAACATACCTGTGTATACTGAACATGTATCATACCTGTGTATACTGAACATGTATCATACCTGTGTATACCGAGCATGTATCATACCCGTGTATACTGAGCACATATCATACCTGTGTATACTGAACATGTATCATACCTGTGTATACCGAGCATGTATCATACCTGTGTATACTGAACATGTATCATACCTGTGTATACCGAGCATGTATCATACCTGTGTATACTGAGCACATATCATACCTGTGTATACTGAGCATGTATCATACCTGTGTATACCGAACATATATCATACCTGTGTATACCGAACATATATCATACCTGTGTATACCGAGCATATATCATACCTGTACATACCAAGCATATATCATACCTGTGCATACTGAACATATATCATACCTGTACATACCAAGCATATATCATACCTGTGCATACTGAACATATATCATACCTGTACATACCAAGCATATATCATACCTGTGCATACTGAGCATATATCATACCTGTGCATACCGAGCATATATCATACCTGTGCATACCGAGCATATACAGCTTTGTAACACCCTACTGAGGGTTTACTGTTCGTTGTGTTGTTAGTAGTGTGACTGGTTCAGATCCAACATTCTTCAGCTTTTCTAAAGATTTTGCAGGATAGGAAGGAAGAGTTTCTGCCGTGAGGAGGAGAAATTAATTATCAATTATGTCAGAAATCAATTATGCCAGAAATAATTGTCTTCAAGGGAGGCGCCTAGATGATAGTGGAGGGCTCTTGATCCAATGGTTTGAATCAAGAGCCCTCAAAACAAATTTGATTGTCTCCCCTTCCCCAGGAACTGCATTACCCCTACATGTTTATCGCTTCCCTTTGGCATTAAAATCATAATTATAACCCCCAATAATAATAATAATAGTAATAACAATAATAATAATAATAATAATAATAGTAATAATAATAATAATAATAATAAATAATAATAATAATAATAATAATAATAATCATAACAAAACTAGCATTGTTGACATGTGTACGTGAAACTTAAGTGTAACAAGGAAATTCTTTTAATTTAGTAAGTATACATTATATTCTCTCCATGGGGAAGTGAAAAAGATTCCTCCCTCCGTAAGCCATGCGTGTCGTAAGAGGCGACTAAAATGCCGGGAGCAAGGAGCTAGTAACCCCTTCTCCTGTATATATTACTAAATTTAAAAGGAAGAGAAAGTTCATGAATGCGTTTCTTCTTTTTTGGGTAACCTGCCTTGGTGGGAGACGACCCGTGTGTAAAACAATAACAAAAACAACAACAATAATAATAATAATAATAATAATAATAATAATAATAATAATAATAATAATAATAATACTGCTGTTTGTGTGGCGCTCATTTAACATTCATATTTGATAAATTCTCTCAAAAATTATGAATATCGTAGCTTATGAGTCCAGCTTCAAAACCCAATTAAACAAGCAATTTGAACATATTTTCTGGCCAAGTGTAAATGTAAACAGTTCTAAAGTCAATTATTCATCAGTAAATGATCATCCATCTATCTGTCAACTGCGTTGAAGGTTCGACACCCCATTAAAGCTACACATGACCTGTTCAACACCAGTCAACAATACTTTAATATTAAGTATAGACTTATTGGTAATAAAGTACACTATATATGCGTGTATATACTGAGATATACACTCCTTGCACATGTATTGTTCCTCTCACTACAAACTCAACGAGAGTATCCTAATCAGTATAGAAAGTATCCTTTAAATAACTCTGAAATTAACTGTATGATATAAACACATTTTTGCAGAAATGACAGTTTTATTATTATTATTATTATTATTATTATTATTATTATTATTATTATTATTATTATTATTATTATTATTATTATTGTTGTTGTTGTTCATAAACATTTCTGTATTTTAATATGCATTTAAAATGTCAAAATGTAAATGAACTCGTTACTAACAAATGAACAAATGATAGCTGCAACTTTTGTTACTTAAGGCTGATATGACATCAAAATTGATGTGTAAAAACAACTTTGTTTAATTTAGCAGTGAGGAGATAGCGTGATGCAGCCCCAGATACTCGTCACGGTTCAGGCTTCCTACCCGGAGCCAGACTACAGTACTCGTGTTAGTCAAGACTTTTGTAAGTTGTTTAAGCATTCTTCCCTGTGTCAGGGAGAGCTGTTGCTCACCTTGTGGTGCTATAAACTGTTAGTTTATCATATATGCCCATCAGTGAATGATATTGTGGAGTGACGTTCAGTGTGGCTGATGTCCAATATGGCTGACGTCCAATATGGCTGACGTTCATATATGCTATCACATAAATGATATCATATAAATGTTATCGCTGAGTGACGCCCAATATGACTGACGTCCAATATGGCTGAGGTCCAATATGTTTTATTTAAGTCACGTTATAGTAAAACCTCAATGCCCGTTGAGGGCAGTAGATAAAGAAAAACTTAATTGAATTGCCCCTCAAGGCACATTATCCCTATGCTGTCAAATCAATAATAGTGTTGCTTCTGTACAACTGTTCAGTATATGCACACACCTGTGTCCGTGGCTACACTCTACACCTCAGCAGACAACTGTAACTGAGGTGTTGTCGGTGTTGAACATCCTCTCCTTCATGCCATCTAAGTTAGCCACCTCCATGAATAATACATATGTAACTACACCGTCTCGTGAAGTCTCACGTCAGCAGGTATTGGAAAATCTGCATCTTGACGAGCATCTTGTCAAGCATCTTGACAAGCATCTTGTCAAGTATCTTGACAAGCATCTTGTCAAGTATCTTGACAAGCATCTTGTCAAGTATCTTGACAAGCATCTTGTCAAGTATCTTGACAAGCGTGTTGGCAAACGCCTTGAGAAGCATCCATAACATGGCAGGGTGTCTGTATACCGGGAAATACTTTCTACTGTATTGCAAGGTAATATGTATGTATGTATATATATATATATATATATATATATATATATATATATATATATATATATATATATATATATATATGTATATATTATTATTATTATTTTTATAAGCACACTGGCCGATTCCCACCAAGGCAGGGTGGCCCGAAAAAGAAAAACTTTCACCATCATTCACTGTCTTGCCAGAAGGGTGCTTTACACTGCAGTTTTTAAACTGCAACATTAACACCCCTCCTTCAGAGTGCAGGCACTGTACTTCCCATCTCCAGGACTAAAGTCCGGCCTGCCGGTTTCCCTGAATCCCTTCATAAATGTTACTTTGCTCACACTCCAACAGCACGTCAAGTATTAAAAACCATTTGTCTCCATTCACTCCTATCAAACACGCTCACGCATGCCCGCTGGAAGTCCAAGCCCCTCGCACACAAAACCTCCTTTACCCCCTCCCTCCAACCTTTCCTAATCCGGCCCCTACCCCGCCTTTCTTCCACTACAGACTGATACACTCTTGGAGTCATTCTGTTTTGCTCCATTCTCTCTACATGTCCGAACCACCTCAACAACCCTTCCTCAGCCCTCTGGACAACAGTTTTGGCAATCCCGCACCTCCTCCTAACTTCCAAACTACGAATTCTCTGCATTATATTCACACCACACATTGCCCTCAGACATGACATCTCCAGTGCCTCCAGCCTTCTTCTCGCTGCAACATTCATCACCCATGCTTCACACCCATATAAGAGCGTTGGTAAAACTATAATCTCATACATTCCCCTCTATGCCTCCAAGGACAAAGTTCTTTGTCTCAGACTCCTAAGTGCACCGCTCACTCTTTTCCCCTCATCAATTCTATGATTCACCTCGTCTTTCACAGACCCATCCGCTGACACGTCCACTCCCAAATATCTGAATACATTCACCTCTTCCATACTCTCTCCCTCCAATCTGATATCCAATCTTTCACCACCTAATCTTTTTGTTATCCTCATAACCTTACTCTTTCCTGTATTCACTTTTAATTTTCTTCTTTTACATACCCTACCAAATTCACTCACCAACCTCTGCAACTTCTCTTCAGAATCTCCCAAGAGCACAGTGTCATCAGCAAAGAGCAACTGTGACAACTCCCACTTTATGTGTGATTCTTTATCTTTTAACTCCACGCCTCTTGCCAAGACCCTCGCATTTACTTCTCTTACAACCCCATCTATAAATATACTAAACTGAGCTGCATAATCTAGGTGAGGCCTTAATAAATGATTAAAAAGCTGCAGTATGACCTCTGGACTTCTGTTGCTTACACTTCTTGATATAAATCCCAGTAATCTATTTGCCTTATTACGTACGCTTAGGCATTGCTGTCTTGGTTTAAGGTTGCTGCTCACCATAACCCCCAAGTCCTTTTCGCAATCTGTATGGCTAAGTTCTACATCATTTAACTTATAAGTACTAGGGTTATGGGCACTCCCAAGCTTCAGAACCTTGCATTTATCTACATTGAACTGCATCTGCCACTTTTCTGACCAAGAATAGAGTTTGTTTAAATCCTCCTGAAGTTTATATAAATTAGATCCATTTATAATTAATAGAATTTGGAAAGAATTTAATAATACATTGGACAAATAATAATTTTAAAATTTTTAATTCTTGGGTAGAATAGTTTGTTGGTGGGTTGCGTGTAGGACCTGTCTAGTTGAGCCAGCGGGCCTGCTCAGTATTCCCTTTCTTATGAATCGCGCGTCAGGTGTTGCTTTGTTGTGGGATGTGACAGTGAGGTGTGGGCTAGACCCTTTATATGCCTTCCTTTGATGCATTACTTTTATTGTTCCTTGATAATGTGAGTAGTCACGAAAGCGCTTGTAATTTCTCTATTCTTTCACAGTGGTTGTTTTGCATATTCTGAAATCACCTGTTTATTGTGATCTTATTGCATATATATATATATATATATATATATATATATATATATATATATATATATATAATATATATATATATATATATATGTGCGTGTGTGTGTGTGCGTGTGTGTGCGTGTGTGTGTGTGTGTGTGTGTGCGCGTGTGTGTGTGTGTGTGTGTGTGTGTGTGTGTGTGTGTGTGTGTGTGTTGTGTGTGTGTGTGTGTGTGTGTGTGTGTGTGTGTGTGTGTGTGTGTGTGCGTGTGTATGTGGCCAGATCGTGGTTGGTTCTCAGTACAAATTCTATAGGTACAGCAAGTATTAAGTCTGAAAACTGTCTTTTAGACCAGGATGTGCTGGTGCGTATCGCGTCGGACCGTCAACTTTCAGACAGGTATTCGACTCCCCAAGAAACACTGATTGATTATAAGCATTCGTCACACTAAACAAAAGTTTCCCTAACCCCTTAATGTTCAACTAACATTTTGCCCAACAATGTCTGTGTGTTTTACGTACAGTAAAACAGTTTTTATTAAGGAGCCATATAATCACTTGGCATTTCTCAAAGACAAGAGATTCTTATATTTTTATGGTGTTTGCAAATTTGCCGAGTGTGTTGCGAAAAGTAAAGAGGCTGATTCAGAGAATCTATTCAATCTCCCACGACGGAATGAAAAGACCATTTGCGTCTTAGTGCTTACATAATTGGCAGAATATATTGGTTTTGTGTAAACCAACACACTACACCACCGTTGGCCTCCCATTACATCATGGTTAAGATAAGTGTCTTCGGATATCGAACTCCTTCCCACTCTGCCCACTCTTTCCCGTTACAACGTGCAGTATGCACCAGTCCCTAAATGTAGTGTCATGTCCATGGATTCTATGGTAAGTACAGTACGGCAGATCTGACTGGTACTCATCATTAGGACGACGCCTCTTAGGGTGACTATCAGGACAATTAATTGCAATATGGCCACGGAAACCACAGTTGTAACAAGTCCGCTGACTGTCACTGGAACATCTGTCTAACACGCTCCTTCCTGACTATATGAGATGCTTTCTTTAACTTTATCTTGGACTCTGGGAACTCTGTTAGTGTTGACACCCTGACCCCAAAAAACACCAAAAAACTATTCCCTCTGATAAATCGCCAGTACCTAAGGAATAATTTTTTTTTCATTCTCTCTTCCAGTTCCCTTGTTTACTTCGATTGTGCCAACCAGACCAGCTGTTTCAAACACACACACACACACACACACACACACACACACACACACACACACACACACACACACACACACACACACACACGTGAAGCAGTATCGCTAAATAGTGCTCCCAGGATTTAGCGTTCTAGTGGCTGTCCTAAGATAATATTAGCGGTCATCGTACGTGAGTGAATCAGTGAACATACCTACAAGAGTATAACAGCTTTCAAGAGTGCGAATAATGTGATAAGATCAAGAATTTTACAATTTAAATTTGAATGAATGTTGAGTGGGGGAGGGCAGCAGTCAGCTGATGAGGCTGCTGGCACCAGTGTTGACACAAAATATCCAGACACAGTTAATTGGGTTAACGGTGTGATCTGAAATATTAATAAATACAGATATTGGTCGGTTATAGCAGCAGTGTAGTGATGAGGTCATAAACGAGTGATTAAATAAATACTGAAAGTAAGAAAAAATTAGTCAATCCCCAGCTGTTGGTGTCGTGAATGTAGTTAATATCATCAGTTTTGTTATGACCATAATACTGTACTAAAGAAAAAAGAGTGAATACCAAGTCTTAAAAGAAAAAGAAAATAAAAACTTGAATGCATGATAAAGTTCCTGAAGGAGTTACAAAAGTGAAGGAGTTGATAGCAGCCGACCAGCAGGAACCTCCATTGTTGTGCAGACATCACTTGCCTGTGTGGTTAATTTTGGTTAGTGTCTAAAGTCTCAGTGTCTCGTCCTGCTTGTTGTATGCTATACCATCACTCTCTCCCTAACTTTCAGTGCCAGGAGATAGATAGTGGTTAGATAGTGGTAACCCTGATAATGTGTAGTAAATTATCTAAATATCTTCAGAAGAGTTGTGTAGCCTAGTACCACCCCCCTGACAGCGACAAGTTAGTAAACAAGTACGCACATACAAACACACGTGTTCACCAGTAATTATTATTATAATAAATATTAGTATATATTAATAAGGAATTGAGTAAGAAATAATCCTATAATCTTCAAAAAAGTAACGTAGCCTAGTGTGCAAAGATCAGGCCGGGAGAGTACCGGTGAACCAACAACAATAACAAATAGTGTTAACGTGACCCCCCCCCTCTCTTTTTCAAAGTACGACAAGCTAGTAACACACAAACACAAGTGTACACAGTAAATATTATATAGTAATATTAGTGTATATTAATAAGGAATTGATTGTGAAAAAAATTTATAATCTTCAAAAGAGTAGCACGCACACGTGCATACCCATACACACACACATCACACACACATAACACACACACATATACATACACATACACATACACACACACACACACACACACACACATAATATATAATATATATATATACATACACCCACACATACACACACACATAACATACACACACACACACACACACACACACACACACACACACACACACACATACACACACACACACAAACCTAACCTAACACATTAGCTCATAAATCCCCACCACACACACACATTTTTACGATAAGCTGAAGCAGCTAAACATCCCAACAGGATAAAAGCAAAATGGGCTCTCAAAAGGGAGGACGTAAAGCAAGGGAACCGATGATGGCTGGTCGGAAAGGAAGAATGAGTAGAAAGGCTCAAGAACAAAAATGGAACAACAATGGGAGAAGGTTAAACAAGCTTTGCAATAACATGCTAGAGCAATATCTGCAGGAGCAAGAAGTGGGAATCACGAACTGTAGTAGCTGAGGTAAAGATACAGAGATTGGAGGAAGAAATGGATGTGCTGAAGCACGACTAAAGATGAGGTCCGAAAGGAGCAAGATGACTGAAATGGGAACATCAGCAGGCAGCGAGGGGACTGAAGGAGGGGATGGATCTAAGAAGTCTTTTGCAGCAGTAATATCAGGCCAATCACGGTGTCTGGGAGATGATTAGAAAAACAGCAAAGGAGATGCTTAAAATCAAGATCCAGAGATCATAGGGAAAGAAATGGGAAAGGAGAGGGAGGGTTTAATAATTAATTCATGGGCTTCAGAGGCTGAGGGCAGGATCTATGATGAAAGAAAGCATGTGAAAAACAGAGATAAAGAACATCATTGCAATAACAGAAGAGAGGGACATGACTCAGGTTGAAAATTTTCACAAGACTTGTGGTATTCGAAGAGAAAAAAAGAATCGACCATTCAGATGGCATTCAAGACAGATGTGGTAAGGACCTGGATACTAACAAACAGAAACCACTGTTAAAGGACTCTCCAGATTATCAAAAAAGTGTTTCTTAAATCGAGACAAGAACGCGAAAGGAAAGGAACAACTGAAAATGAAGCAATACAGAACCAGTGGAAGGAAAGAGAGACATTACAGGCAACGACAGAAGCAGGAAAACTCAGCCTTTGTGGGAACATACAACACAATGCTTACAGAACCCTCTCAACCAACCTCCACTCACGATTATCAACCAAAACAGTAAACAGAAACTAACCTTCTACTCCATACCACCCCGCCCCCCAAGCAGCTAAATCAACAATATCACAGCAGCCTCCCAAAATATTGTGCCCTGACCTCCCACCCCTCCCAACCTAGTACCTTCCTCTTCCAACTCCCAAAATAACAGTAATTGAAAGGAAGCTAAAGGTATGTTACACCAATCGATGGAATAACAAATAAGATGAGAGTGGCAAAAATGCATCATTGATGCATCACCTTAACATCAAAGCACTAACACGACAAAACTTACAGTGGATGAAATGAACAATGCATATTGTTCCTCTGGATATCAGATTATGAGGAAAGTCTATGAGAACAGAGGAGGGGGAGTGTATCATTGCTCATAAAAAACAGTGAGTTTTGAGGAGATGGGAGGAATGGAAAGAAGGGAAACATACGACTTCATTGTAGTAACACTTCAGAACTGGCGGTCCAAAGTGTGATGATAGCAGTTGATGTTATAACCCACGCACGTTAACAGCAGGAGAACAAGAGGAAGAGTATGATATGCTCAATAGGGTGGATACACTAGCTGAAGAGGCCAGAGGAGCTCATATGGTAGGAAAGAATTGCTTATACTTGGGGATATCAATCATAAGAGTTGACTGGGAAAACCCTAAGCCACAATGGGGTACCAAAACATGGAGTTCTAAGATGTTGGAGACTGTATTTGGAGAACTTCATGCATCAACATGTTAGGGATACAACACATAGTGAGATGAGAGGATGCATGCAGCAAGGCCTGGATCTCGATATTTACTTGAATAGTTCAGACATAAGATATATCACCCACGAAAGACCCCTTGACGGCTATTGATCATGATGTACTGAGTTTTGAACATCTTGTTGATTAACAGTAAAGAATGCAGCAGCACGAAACAAAGAGAGAAACCAAACTTCAAAAAAAGGGGACTACATAGGAATGAAAGTTTCCTGCATGAATTGCAGTGGGAAAGAGAACTAGAGTGGAAAGACAGTAAATAATGAATGGAAAATAGTAACCACTAAGTGCATGGAGGCAGAGGAAAGGTTCATGACCAAAGGGCAACAGAAAAAATGGTAAGACCAGAGTGACCCTGTTATCAATTGGTAGTTAAAGAGGCCAAAACCAAGTGTGCTAGAGCATTGAAAAGGTAATAAGAAGGCAAAGGACTCAAGAAAACAAGGAGCTGATCAAAGACACCAGAAACGAATAATGGCAGGGATCATGAGAGGGCCCATATGCAATACGAAACGGACATAGCATCCAAAAAGCCCAAATCTGAAACCAAAGTTTTTATAGTACATTCACATTATGAGAAAAAACAACAGTACAAGGACCAGGTAATCATTCTGATGAAAGAAGGAGAAGCCTCACGAAGAGGGACCAAGAATATGTGATGAACTAAACAAAAGATTTAGAGAAGTATTCACAATAGAGTCAGGAATGCTTCCAGAAAACTGTGGAGGTAGGGTGCACCAGCAGGTGCTGGACACCATAACACAGAACCATGGATGTAAAAGATGTTGAGAAACCTGGCTAGGACTAACTCGAAACCTCAAAGGCTGTGGGGCCCAATTAAAATATCTCCATGGATACTGAAGAGGGATCAGAGGAACTGTGTGTGCCATTAGCAGCAATCTTCAGTAAATCAATCGAAACATTTCAGTTTCCTTAGAAGATGCCACAGCAGGTGGGGTAGGAGGTGAAAGCAACAGGGGGCGGTGGGGTGGCCAGCCGCATAACAGAAGCCCCCCCACCAACCCATGTAGTTCCTTTATTAATGAAATTGGTACAGACAGGCAGCATTGAAACCTACAGACCATTGCACAGACTTGTAATAATGTAAAGTCCATGGAAAAGTGTTCTCAGTAGAAAAGTAGTCAAACACAATGAAGAGAAGTGCTCATACATGACAGTCAGCACGGCTTAGAGATGGGAAATCCTGTGTCACAAATCTACTTGAGTTTCAACGATAAGGTTACCAGAAGTAAGACAGGAGAGAGAGGGATGGTGTAGATTGCACTTATTAGATTGCAAGAATGCTTTTGACACAGTACCATGAACACAAGAAGACTGGTTTAAAAAAAAAATTAGAGAATCATGCAGGTAATAACGTGGAAAGTACTGCAATGGTTCAGGGAATACCTGACAAGAAGGAAACAAACGTGTGTTGGTACGTGCTGAAGTGTCGGATGGGCGAAGTTCAGTAGTGGGTGTACCACACGGTCAGTCATCTGCTCGGTGCAGTTTCATGTATACGTTATTGACATGGTTGAATGAATAGATTCAGAATGTCACTGTTCGCTGATGATGTTAAACTGATGAGGAGAATACAGTGGGCGAGACAGTTAAGATTACAAGGGGATCTGGACAAACTACAAGAGGTGGTCCGACAAATGGGCTCCTGGAGTTTAACCCCAGAAAGTGTAAGGTCATGAAGATTGGGAAGTACACAGTAAGACCGCAGACGGAGTAACAGGTTAGGAAACCGAAACAGCTACAAACGTTAGTTAAGAAAATGATCTTGGGGTAAGCATTATAGACGAACACCAGCCCCTGAGGCACACATCAATCAAATAACTGCTGCAGCATATGGGAGATTGGCAAACCTGAGATTGGCGTTTAGACATCTGAGTAAGGAGTCATTCACGACATTGTACACAGTGTACGTAAGGCCTATACTGGAATATGCAGCGCCAGTATGGAACCCTCACTTAGTCAAACACGTCACGAAATTGAGAAAGTGTAAAAAATTTGCAACACGATTAGTCCCGGAACCGAGGGTATGTCTTATGAGGAGAGGTTAAGCCAGGGAACTCAACCTGATGACACTAAAGGATAGGAGGGATCGAAGGGGACATGATAACAACGTATAAAATACTAAGAGGCATTGACAAGGTGGACAAGGATCGAATGTTTTCAGAGATGGGATACAGAAACACGGGGACACAATTGGAAACTGAAAACCCAGATGAGTCATAGGGATGTTAGGAAGTATTTCTTTAGTCTTAGAGGTGTCAAGAACTGGAATAATCTGGAGAGTGAAGCAGTGGAAACAAGTTCCATAAATAGCTTAAAGAAGAGGATAATATAAAGAAATATATCATGTACAGAGTGTAAATTAGGACCGAGTGAAGAGGCGGGGCCAGAAGCTATGACTCGACCTGCAACCAGGTGAGTACATATAGGTGAGTACACACACACACACTAATTAACCGCCGAACACTCATAAGCTCGTATTATTATTATTATTATTTATATTTATATTATTATTGTTATAATTTACATTATTATTATTATATTATTATTATTATTATTATTATTATTATTATTATTTATATTGTTTTTTACATTATTATTATTATTATTATTTATATTATTATTATTATATATATTACTATTATGTAATAAATAATATTATATTTAATTTTTAAATTATTATTATATCATCATTATTATTATTATGCATGACCCGTAGGGGTCATGCAGCGCCTGGTGAGGAATGGGAAGCATTCAGGCTCGATCCATGGAAGGGGAGGGCAGGTCCAACTCCTTGGATTAACAGCCCCATCACCGGCATGAAGGAACCTCCGTGAGAGAAGTGATGGGGAGTCTTACATAAGCCCTCAACTACACACTCAGTTTGACTACATCCCAATTTTATATAATCATCGTCCGATATACAAAGTGTACATTTACTTTTTTCTTGCGTGGTGATTTACCCTGTAATGCAGTATGAACTAGTATATGTGTGGCCCAGTGTTTTATTCGGTCTCATTAAGACTCGTGACCGATTTTCAAACACCTTTCCCAGACTCGGGTTCTGTAAAGCGTTGAACCAACGACACTTTTGTACACTGTCTCGTTGATAATATTCATTACGAAATTCTCCTCTCCTCCCTATCAGTAGCTAACGCACGTGTTCGTTTGGTAGTTTCTAAATTAATCTTCGCTAATTGAAATGCCAAACTCATTTCCAATAAGTCTTGTCCCAGCCCGTGCAACAGCAGATCTCTACAATATGCTCATCCGAACATCAGCAGCTTTCAGCAATATTCTCATCCAAACACCAGCATCTCTCAGCGATGTGCTCATTCAAACATCCGCATATCTTACTTATGTGCTCATCGAACACCAGCAGTTCATAGGGATGCAGTGTTCCACAGCAAGAAGCAATATCATGAGTGTTCCGAATGGATGAAGCTATTTCTTGGCATCAGCGTGTGAGGGGGCACTCTCATCATACAGAGTGAAAGACAGCAGGAAACACCAATACTGCGCTGACGTAGTGCTCAAGAAAAGGCTCACACAACTGAATAAGCTTTTACCGGGACTCCTCCCCCCTCCCCTTTGTGTAGAGGTTGATCAAGTCTTTCTTTGATAAAGCACTACAGAGCGAAACGTTGTCACAGTAAGAGTTCGTCGTTGTTCTGTAACGTGTTGACGGTACCACATTCGAATCCAACTTTTGCGCTACAATAAAAACTGACCCAAAGAAGTCACAGGTAGAGATTCTACATGTCATAATGATTCTTCTTTATAAATGACTCGTAAAATCGTAAAAGAATGATTAAAAACAACTCGCTGATCGAGTGGGACTGAACCCAGGGCACGCCAGACCTGAAACTAACAGGACAGTGCGTTATTCACTGTACCATACCGGCCTAGTAAGATCCACTGATTTAGGTACATTTTCATATATAATGTTTAATACGTCACCTGCTTCCCACCAAGGAAGGGTACTAAAAGAAAGTGACATTCACTGTCACACATTCAACAGCTGTTTAGCCAGAAGAGCACATGAAACGAGGTGAAAATGGGGTTTTAAGAGGTCAAAGCCCAGGACGTAATAACACTGATCACAAAGGTTTCAATACACGTTTAAAAACATGCTTTTCTAGCAAGTTTTGGGATGCTGAATTCAGATCTGAACTTAGTTTTGCTTCAACGCGTTCAGTTTCTGTGACATAGAACCCCCCCACTCTCACCCATAATTATTTTCCAGCTATGTTATTGTCTACTGAGTTTCTTGGACATTTTATGGAAGATGAATTATGGTTCTCTTTGATTTTTGGGGCTTTTATGAAATTGTTTTAAAACCACATATAGATAGCATGTTTTCTCTTTTTCAGAGTGAGTGGTATTTCCAACTGTCAGGTTTCTAAACCTACAATGCCTCGTGGTTGTTTAAACGACAGTAATGGATTTTGTTATTTATGTTGCAGCTTTACTCCGACAAAGCGCAGGCCAAACATCCCGACTCTTGTGAAAGCCTCGTATTTTCACTACTATGGTGTGAAGGTCAGAGATCAGGACATGTTGTGTGATTTGCTCCAACATCTTTCGCGATTGGCTTGCTGGAAGGAAGTCATGCATGCCATTTGCAGTCCCGATGGTACGAAGGGAAAAAGAGGCTCTCACAGCAGATTGTTATTTCTGTATCACAAGAGTGTCGAGATCTACATTAAAAAAAACATATTCAAAATAACATATCCAGATCTTCTTTCTGCAATTAAGACTGGTGGAAAATTTAGAGGATCTCCCTGTTCCAGTCCCACCATCCAATAAGGATATATTTCCAGTACATGGTGAAGAAGCCACTACCTCCGACTCCGAGTTTGAACCGGCGGGAGTAAACAAGTAGGAACCACACATTAGTTATTCAAAGTGACTTTGACGATCTTATGCACTATCTTAATCATGGCGCAGTCAGAGCTACTTGATTCAAGTTTTGCCCCAGTTTAATTTGCCTGACAGACACAAGAATCATCTTGTTCAGCAAATGAAAAAAGAGAAAGCATACAAATTTACTTTAAATTGGAAGAATCAGCATATTATTGTTGGGATGTTAATGCACTTTTCGATTCTTTGGGTAAACATCATGATCCTGCAATGTTGAGTTTAATTATCGACTCCAGAAAAAAAAATGGTAACACCCTACCCTGTCTGCCTTTAGCTCTCGATAAAGACTTTAAAGAAACATACGAAGCAATATATAAAATTGTCCCTCTGATTGAATATAAAATAAAATTTACATTCAGAAAGATTAACTTTTGTCATTAAATACACCTCGCTTAACATCTATTTTAATAAAATACCTATGATTATTAAATAACATATATCATATAAATTCTTCAACCTTAAACAGCCAAAATAGTGATCATGAGATTTAAACTAAAGCTTACATGATAAGAGACTCAACTCAGATTCGTGATCAGCGCATAAAAGTAGTTTAAAACAAACCTTTTTGTTTTCGAACTGGAAAAAAAGTTAAATTTTGAAAGGCTAGGGGTTAATTATTTTCCCCAAGGCTAAATTTCCCGTGGAAAAGGACAAAATAGAAAATTTGAAGAAAAAGGTGTAATTCCTTTAAAACGATTAATTAATGCTGTCCCCCATTTTGTTTTCATCAGTGGGAAAAACCCAGGGGACAAAAAAGGGAACTTTAATACCCCCACAAGGAAGGAAACAGGAACAATTTCGGCAAGAGCAATATACCCCAAAAGGGAAAATCGTACGTTTTATCTTTATTATATTTTATGTTAAGGGGGTTATAAAGTTTGCTTTTTTTTAAAAAATCCCTGAAACCGGGGCAAGTTCAATAAAAATTAAAATTACTAAAAAAAAATGAGGCCCCCCAAAACCTTTTTATTTATCTTTTAATTCTTCCACAAGGTAAGGCAAACCTTTTTTACAATAAACAGGTCACCAAATCAAGATTAAAACCGGCTTTTTACCCAATTTGGCAATTTAATTAATATTTTTAAAAAAATCCCCTTCCCCCTTTGATAAAAACATCATTTCCCACTCTTCCTCTTTGGGTGTGCTTCTCTTAAATTCCCTTCATTTCCCCACATAAAATTTGGCAAGGGGGTTTTTTATCGGTTTCCCCCCTTCCCCCCTTTTTCATGTTTGGTTTCCCAACTGTAAACCCGCTCCCCCTCTGAGACCCCCAAACGTCCATCCATTAATGCAGATAGCTCCCCCACAAAATCTTTACCCCAAAAATCCCAAAAAAAAAAACTACACAAACCCGGGTAGAAATAATTTTTTTTTTTCCTTTTAAAAGTAGGAAAACTAAAAATTTAAAGAAAAAAAAAAAATGAGAATTTAACACATTTCGCCCCAGCCACATTTAAGACTGATCAAAGGAATTTTCTTACCCAAATTTTAAACAGCAAATAAAAATTTAAAAATTTTAACGGGGGAAAAAAAGCAAAATACGGGAAAAACTGTCAAAGGGAAAAAGGGAAAAAACAATACTAAACTAAAAAGTTTGGCCCTGGGAAATTTATTGATTAGTATCCCTTAGGTTAACTTACTGACTTTATAAGGCTAATTCAATGTTCAAAATGAAAGACAGGCTTGTAGAGAAACAGGTTTACTTATACTGATAGGTAATGAAGTTGGAATTATTAATGCTAGGCTAACATAGGCTAGAAGCCGCTAGATAAAGATGGCTAGGTTAGCGTAGGCTAGATAAAGTCACATGTTATAATATAGAAATTCTTTTTATTGCTAATTTACGCACTTCTTACCGAAACACAAATGAAACTCTCAGTAAACAGTAAAATTATTAACTATACGATAACTGAACAAGTCGTAACACACACATATTAGCACGTATTCAAATTTTTTTTTTTTTATATTTTATTTAGAACAATACAATACAAGAGATAGATAAAGACAAAAACAGGTCTTACACAGAATAAATCATTAACAACCACACAAACATGAACTTGAGATAACACAAATAACCCTCCTCACCCATACATGAAAACCCCTACACCTATGATAACCAATAAACGACTAATTCCAATTGCATTGGTATATGATTAACAAAACACACCATAATATGCATATATTGTCACTTTGTAAATTATAAAGTAGGACACCGTATACGTTAAATACAATTAACGTAATGTATTGAGAATAAGGTAAAACAATATGTTCATCAAACACAGAATATATATTAATAAACAGGATCCAACACACTGACACCTCTACAAGCATCTAACAACATGCATATGAGTAACCATACATAGAACAATGTCCTACTGCAAAAATCAAACACATATATTGAGTATACTCGTCACAAACCATGAAATACACATCATACGCCCAAGTTCATACACATTCACCCTCTACATACCAGGAGGCGACCCCCGTTTTTCACCCCTGACAGCCCATCAACATAACACATTGTACCATCCCTACCCTGCCCCACCCACCTAATTTACAAATTTAATAAAACCTTAATGTAAGGTCTCTCTATCCCCAGAGAAATCCCGCTCCCACCTCCTCCCATAAAGTTCTCTATTACGGCACAACGTTTTAGAAAACGTAACAGCCAATACCCTCCTCTTCACCTCAACTTACCCCTTTTCCCCTCATTCCCCACATAATGTAGACATAATCTACCATAATGTACCCACAGCCCTAATAATACTTTCATCCATACCCCCACATCAAGACTCAATGCCCGCAGAACAGAGAAGTATTGACCACTTATCTTATGCAACACCCTGCTCAACCAACCCCTGACGCTCCCCAACCCCTCACAAAAATACACTACATGGAATGCAGAATCCTCCCCGCCACATATTCCACATACCCCCCCCCCCCCTCAACCACCCGTCTAGCTCGTAAGACCACTCCCGATGGTAAAATCCCATGCAAAAACCGATACATCACCTCACGTCCACGGGGTTGTAACCTTAACCTACCAAACCTTCTCCATATACATCCCCAGTCATACATGGGGAAAATCCCCTCCACCGGAGCCACAACCCTTTCCGCCGACATCCTACACAGCCTACTTATTTTTACCTTACCCAGATCCCTAACCATCACCACTGCCCTCAAAATAGTTTTCACACTCCCTCAACTCCGTCCCAGAAAACATGCGTTTCAATTTATTGTGTACCTTAACCAACCCCCCCCCCACTCACACCCTCCCTCATCACCTCCTTTTAATAAAGATACATTTGACCCTCCTCTTTAAGTTCATTAAAACCCAACCCCCCCTGACGCACAGGTAACATTACTACATCCCTTCTAAGCCAATCACAACCTGAACCCCACAAAAATTTAAAAACCCCTCTAAGTATAGTTGCAATTGCCGTCCCCGTTAAAGGGAACACGGCAGCCACATGCCAAACCTTGCTATACAATAAAACGTTAATTACAATGGCACGCTGCACAAGGGTCAAATGATAAGGCCGCAATGCTCCCAATCGACCCAGTATCCTTTCTACCAACCTGACCGAATTATTAACACGTGCAACCTCAAGATCATCTGCATAGATTAGACCACAAATTTTTAATGACATCACCCGCTTCTTTACGACTGCACTACCCCACTCGACCCGCTCCCCCCCAAGTTCCTAACCCCATAACCATGGACTTCTCCGAATTTACCCTCATACCAGTTGCACATGCAAACGTGTCGACCACTCCATCTAAGGCGTTTATGGACATCCCTCTCTAACCAATACAGTGGTATCATCTACATACCCTATGAGAACAGGCCAAACGCCCCCAGTACCCCCCCAAACCCTTCACTAACGCCCATTATGGCGCTCCACCATTCTATAAAAGGGGTCCTGTATGCATGCAAATAAAAGCTGTGACATAGGACACCCCTGTCTAAGACCTCTGCCCATTACAATCCGCCCCCCTAATTCTTCCATTAATCTGTACTCTCACCATTGCCCCTCTATATAACGCCTCTACCCATCCCACTATTTCTTCCCCATAGCCCTGTTTCCTAAGGATAAGCTCTCAACGCCTCTCGCTCCACCCTAATCATAAGCTCCTTGCCAGTCTAGTGCAACCAAAACCCCCCCTTCCCCCCCCTTTTTCTTCCACGAAATCCCTTAAAAGACCATGTCCCACCCCCATAGACCTACCTGGCAAACCCAAACTGGGTTTCCGATACAACCCTCCCTACAACACACTTGAGCCTATTTCCTAAAATTTTTGCAAATAACTTATAATCCGCGCATAACAACGATATTGTTCTATAGTCCCTGAGCGAACGCTGTTCCTTACCCTTCGGTACCAAAACAACTACAGCTGTTGCCTTGTCTTTCACCCAACCTTCCCCCTTACCCTTCATTCAAGTTCAGTAACCTCACCAAAAAAACTTTTATTAACTCCCAATGCTGTTGATAAAAACTCCGCCGGCAGTCCATCGATTCCCGGTGCTTTGCCCTTTCGCATGGCACTCAAAGCTCTCCATATTTCCCCCTCAGTTATGTCCCCCCCCCCCCAAAGCTTCCCTATCACTGAGTCCTAACCTACATGGCACACTTCCCACAACCCTCTCTAAATCCCCTAATCCTACCCCTTCCCCCCGCCAATACTTTTCGTACCACGTATCCGCAAACAACCCCATCCCATCCGTAGTGTGGATAACCTGACCCGCCCTATACCCTCCCACCGACTCAAGAACCTCCAAACATGGAATAGCTGTTGCCTGCTGACGTTGTTTTTGTCTGCGCAACACACACGAAGACGGCCTATCTCCCCATAACACCTCCTCCACCCCGCCATTACTCTCACCGCTTGGAACCGCTCGTCCTGAATTTCCCGCAACCGCTCTTTAAGTATCATAATGTCGTCCATCGGATAGACACCCTCTACTGTCCCTTTTACATAACCCCGTAACCTGTCCTCCAAATAATTAATCAACCCAAATTTTAAAGAATTAATCCTTTTCCCCTCCCTCACATAATAATGCCGAATCCGGTCCTTAGCCACACCATCCCAACCACGTCACCACGTCCTCCACACCTTGTACTCCTCAGTTAATCTCTCCCACAGCTCCGTAAAACCCCCAACCCCTCCTCATCTTCCAACAGACTCGTATTTAATTTCCAATATCCCCTTAGAGATACAAGCTAGAGAATCCCACTCTACTTCTGCG
The DNA here is from genome assembly GCF_026875155.1 of Cherax quadricarinatus. NCBI lineage: Eukaryota > Metazoa > Arthropoda > Malacostraca > Decapoda > Parastacidae > Cherax > Cherax quadricarinatus. Next base: position 28,063,026 of record NC_069410.1, on the reverse strand, counting down.
ACAACTGCCCTATGATCTGAAAAAGCTAGTTCAATAGTACGGACAGACGTTGACAATACCTTATGAGATATATACAACCTGTCCTAACCTAGCTGCGGTAACCTCGCCTCACGAAAGTATGCTCCACCTCCCACGCTCCCCCCACCTACCACATCCCTCAAACTGAACGTCCACCAAAAGATTGCGTAATGCTGTCAACATATGCCCCGCCCCTCGTGGTTTCCACATCCGCTCTCCTGATCACACAATTCCAGTCCCCACCTACGATGGCCACTTCAGGTAAACCACGGAAAGCAAAAACTAGATCATCACACACAAAAATCCCTCTTGACTTTCATATCATTTTCAGCTGGTGCATACACACTTACAAAGGTTACCCTCTGCCCCATCCACCAACCCATCCACACGCAACACACCTCCCCCCCCCACCCCCTTCACGTCTTTGCAACACAAACGGGCTCGCCCCTTTATCAATAACCCACACCACCTTTCAAACGTGCCGATGGCAGAGTCAACACCGTATACCCGTCCACCTCGAGCACTCTACCCTCCCTGAAATTATGCTCCTGTAGAAAGACTACGTCCACTCTGTATCGACGTAAGAGCATACAAAGCATTCCCTCTTCACACCAGTACACAGTCCATTCACATTCACAGTCATGCACTTAAGGCCTTTCTAAAGCTTCCAACCCTTTCTCCTCTCACCCTTCCAGGCCTCTTGCCCCAGGGGTCAACATTGGTTTGTCACCATCCACCCCCCCCCTCTTCGATGCCTCTTATCCTGGCTGTCACGAGAATATACATCCTTCCTCCCAGACCTCTGCGCGGGCGTCAGGACATCATCTGAGTCTGACGCAGCCGCCCTCTTCCTCGTAACACTCTCTACCGCCATACTGTCTACCGAAGATTCCTCACATGTGAACATCAACCTCTACTGTGACCGCTGTCGCACAGAGCTTGGTGACTCCTCTCTGTGCCTGCAGTTGTCCTCCTTCCTTCCCGTGCCTGTCCCGCCACACACTCTCCTTTCAACTCAGGCACCATTTCACGGACCAAGCCATTATCCTCGCCCGAAGAAGGTAAAGTTTTCAATACCTCGTCGAGCTCCTCCTCCAGCTCTTGCACCTCCTGCTGAATGAGCACTTCCTCCCCCCGTCACCGGCAAAGTGGCCATTTTCGGCTCCACACAACTCGTGACCCGCCCAACATGCACCACAAGAGACTCTTCTACAATTTCACTCCACAGACGGCCATCTCCTCGGTTTCCTTTGGAATTCTCCTCTACGACATCCACACCTGTAACTGTGCACCACCTGTTTGCGCCGCGCCCCCACTGCCTCCCACACGTCCGCCGCCATATGGTCATACTCTCCACACAACCTGCATGTACCGTCGCTGCCCAGCATATCGCACTAGAATTTGGGTCCTAAACTCCGGCATCACGACATATGACGGGATCGGGTGCCTCAGTGTCATTTTGAGGGGAGAATGTACCCTCCGGACGTCCCACGTACGCACCTGCCGCCCACTTGCCTTGGGTTGCCAGATGCACGGTACCATAAGCTGCAAACACCTTCCGTAAGTCTTCCTCGTCAGCCTCGAAGGGGACATTGCGCAACTTCACCCACGTATAGTGGCGAGAAACATCTATGAGTCGCACTTTGACAGCTGGAGTTACATCAATACTCACATGCTCAAATTTCGTCACTAACGACTCGTACACAGCCGTCGAATTTAACTTGACGAATAGACGATAGGCCCCATTCAGGGCCACACCATAAACCTCATCATCCTGCACTCCGTACGTTTCCCTGATGATTGCCGGAAGTAACACCTGCGCCGTAGAGGGGGAAATCGCCCCACGAAGCAGCTCCAAGCCGACAGTGTTCACCCTACGTCGGATACTCAGCGCCATATTGTTGCTATGAGAGCTCTCCTGACAAAACAGCAGAGGGGTGCTGTGCACAACCGCACTCCACCGCAGTCAGGCAGCTAATGTATTCAAAATTAGGGTAATATGGCTCACTGCAATATCTTGGAGCTTGGGGGCTGAATTCCCAGATCTATTTGAGGTTTTAACTCTCAAGAAACATTTCGCAATAGTCATATAAGTTTCAAGGATACCATACAGCTTACTGACTGTAAGAACTCCGCAGAATAGTAGCACAGCCTCTTTTTGCCACAAGAAAAAGAGTAAATTCAAGAGGGTAGGGAGCCCTTCTTTGTCTTTTGGCAATTTCCTTCCAAGACTCCTTACCCAGAATTTTCAGCAACGACACTTACTGATATGGGTATCTTTACGACACTGATATGGGTATCTTTACGACACTTACTGATATGGGTATCTTTACAACACTGATATGGGTATCTTTACGACACTTACTGATATGGGTATCCTTACAACACTGATATGGGTATCTTTACAACACTTACTAATATATGGGTATCTTTATGACACTTATTGATATGGATATTTTTTACGACACTTACTGATATGGGTATCTTTACGACACTTACTGATATGGGTATCTTTACGACACTTACTGATATGGGTATCTTTACGACACTTACTGATATGGGTATCTTTACGACACTTACTGATAAGTGTATTTTTACGACACTTACTGATATGGGTATCTTTACGACACTTCCTGATATGGGTATCTTTACGACACTTCCTGATATGGGTATCTTTACGACACTTAATGATATGAGTATCTTTACGACACTTACTGATATGGGTATCTTTACGACACTTACTGATATGGGTATCTTTACGACACTTAATGATATGGGTATCTTTACGACACTTACTGATATGGGTATCTTTACGACACTTACTGATATGGGTATCTTTATGACACTGATATGGGTAGTTTTACGACACTTACTGATATGAATATCTTTATTTTATATGGTTTCGTCATCCAGTGCCTCTACCAATACTATGCAATGTAATAAACTGGACTATAGAAGAGGACGTAATCGGTCCCTCAATCTCGCAGTCTTCAGTTTATGTCTCTGTATAGTATTGATAAAACCATTGTTTGGCGAAACGTCTACAAAAAAAGGATACCCAGGTGTTGCACGTATGTCAATTCATCAACTTTTTGGTACTGTATACTACTGTTATATCTGTCAGACACAGCAACATCATGGAATCTTTATACAGTGGACAACTCCACGACCTAGTTGCTAACCGCTGACACAACACTTGGGTATGACTTACTTCTACAGGTGAGTCCCACCTAACAGTGACTCTACCTGCACCTGCTGCACCTCATCTCCAATACTGTGACTGAAACAATACTCAACCCTCACATAGTAGAGTGAAACTTCAAGCGATGTTTCGGTCCGACTTGGACCATTAACTAGTCGGGCCGACTTGGGCCATTAATTAGTCCGGTTATTTCTGTATCCGACTCCAGTACAGAAGCGTCTATCTTCCCACCTGTGCTGCAGATTCATCGAGACTCCGTTGGTCATCACCTGCTCCGAGACTGAAGAATAATTACTTCGTGTCCTCATTTCCTCTATATATATTTCTGCGAAGCTGTGCAACTCATTATCTCTTCCAGTCTTCACTTTATGTCCCTGTATTGTATTGTCTCTGTATTGTATTGTCTCTGTATTGTATTGTCCCTGTATTGTATTTTCCCTGTATCGTACTGATGCAAAAAGTCTGCAAAATTAAAATATCCAGATGGGGCACGTGCCTAATTCATCAACTATTTATATATTATACGACACCAATTATAAAACTTTGTACTGAAACACTTTTACCAACACCAGCAAATAATTTACATTGTATTACTATCAAAATTATTTATTACAGTCGACTAAACAACTCTTAGACGCTGGAGACAATTAAAATAAACAATTAATTTTTCTAGAGGTTTGCACACGATACCTGAAATAAGTCCTGGAACAGACAAAAAGAGAAAAACAATGAGAGTCTCTCTCTCTCTCTCTCTCTCTCTCTCTCTCTCTCTCTCTCTCTCTCTCTCTCTCTCTCTCTCTCTCTCTCTCTCCCCTCTCTCTCTCTTCTCTTCTCTCTCTCTCTCTCTCTCTCTCTCTCTCTCTCTCTTTCTCTCTCTCTTCGTATTCTTAATACATTTCAGTTAATTAAGTTACAAATAGGTCCGTTTATTTTTATCCAATGATACGACCAGTGGAGGTTTACTAATCATTGAGCGACCAATTTATTCGCTACATCTGGGTTACAGAAACAACATTGAATGAACATTAAAATGGTATAAAATACCGACAGATTGTTAGGTAAGACACATATGCAACAGTTAGGTATCTTTATTTCGAAACGTTTCGCCTACACAGTAGGCTTCTTCAGTCGAGTACAGAAAAGTTGATAGAAGCAGAAGATACTTGAAGACGATGTAATCAGTCCATCACCCTTAAAGTTTTGAGGTGGTCAGTCCCTCAGTCTGGAGAAGAGCATTGTTCCGTTTTCTGAAACAATATTGTTTCAGACAACGGAACAATGCTCTTCTCCAGACTGAGGGACTGACCACCTCAAAACTTTAAGGGTGATGGACTGATTACATCGTCTTCAAGTATCTTCTGCTTCTATCAACTTTTCTGTACTCGACTGAAGAAGCCTACTGTGTAGGCGAAACGTTTCGAAATAAAGATACCTAACTGTTGCATATGTGTCTTACCTAACAGAAACAACATTGTAAGGTGAGGGTATATATGGCTGGTTAAATAATAAACTCTGTGGAAAAACACACTTATATATAATTCAGAACATTTAGTAATAATGTTGGTAGAATTACCGACAATATGTTAGGTAAGAGGACACAAGTGCAACTAATGTGACATTTTATTGTGGCAACGTTTCGCTCTCCAGGAGCTTTATCAAGCGAGCGAAACGTTGCCACAATAAAATATCACATTAGTTGCCCTTGTGTCCTTTTAACTACGTTTCCTCTTATAAATATCCTAAACTGTACATGTCTGTCTTTTTCCACATATTTTTGGTATCACTGTAACATTCAGTAAATAAGATGTGAGCAGATACATTCACCAAGGATATTTATCACACTCTAACACCCTGGTTGACCAGGCTAGCACCAGACGAGCCTGGCCCATGGCCGGGCTCCGAGAGCAGTAAAACTCTCGAAATTCAGCAAAGGTATATCAAAGGTATGACTGGAGGGACAGATCTGCTTTGCTACACACAGGCACCGGATGTGAAAAAAATAGGATCATTCCTTAAAAGCTAAATGAAATATATTTTGTAAATAAGGAGAAATAAATTGTTGCAAATAAGGGGAAATATATGTTGTAAATAAAGAGAAATATGTTGTAAATAAGGAGAAATAAATTGTTGCAAATAAAGGGAAATATATGTTGTAAATAAGTAGAAATAAATTGTTGCAAATAAGGGGAAATATATGTTGTAAATAAAGAGAAATAGGTTGTAAATAAGGAGAAATAAATTGCTGTAAATAAGGGGAAATATATGTTGTAAATAAGGAGAAATATGTTGTAAACAAAGAGAAATATATGCTGTAAATAAGGAAAAATATATGTTGCAAATAAGGAGAAATATATGTTGTAAATAAGGAGAAAAATATGTTGTAAATAAGGAGAAATATATATCGAAAATAAGGAGATATATATGTTGTAAAAAAGGAGAAATCAGAAACAAAGGTGCGACAGAAATTGTATAGGAGGAAAATATGTTAAATGATAGAACATTCAAAATTATTTTTCCAGTATGGAAAAGGGAAAGACTGGAAAAAAAAATCTTTACAGGCTGCTGGAATTAAAATCTCAAATTTCAGTAATGTCCAAATTTTAATGGTAGAAATTCAATCCAATTTGAAAATTTATATATAAGGAGAACCTCCCTCCTCCCCCCCCCCCCACAGGTAGAATGTAACTAGAAGAATTGTTTTTGAAAATTTTCAGTAAAAAAAATCAGGAAATCATTGTAAGTAAAAAATTCATTACAAAAGTAAGTAAATTGGGTTTGGAAAGAGAAATAAATGATAAAGTAAATCTCACACTGTAATTATTTTTTAGTTAAATCAAGACATTAAAAAGAAACGAGGGAGAGAGAGAAGAGAGAGAGAGAGAGAGAGAAAGAGAAGAGAGAGAGAGAGGAGAGAGAGAGGGAGAGAGAGGAGAGAGAAGAGAGAGGAGAGAGAGAGAGAGAGAGAGAGAGAGAGAAAGAGAGAGAGAATGGGGAGGCAGAGGGCAGGTACTGAACCTCGACCGCTAATCACTAACAAGTGAGCGCGTGCGCCTTCACACACACATACAACACACACACACACACACACACACACCATACACACACACACACACACACACACACACACACACACACACACACACACACACACCAGTTTGGAACCCACACCTAGCCAAGCACGTAAAGAAACTAGAGAAAGTACAAAGGTTTGCAACAAGACTAGTCCCAGAGCTAAGAGGTATGTCCTACGAAGAGAAGTTAAGGGAAATCGACCTGACGACACTGGAGGACAGGAGAGAGAGGGGGGACATGATAACGACATACAAAATACTGAGAGGAATTGACAGGGTGGACAAAGACAGAATGTTCCAGAGATGGGACACAACAACAAGGGGTCACAGTTGGAAGTTGAAGACACAGATGAATCACAAGGATATTAGGAAATATTTCTTCAGTCACAGAGTAGTCAGGAAGTGGAATAGTTTGGGAAGCGATGTAGTGGAGGCGGGATCCATACATAGCTTTAAGAAGAGGTATGATTAAGCTCACGGTTCAGGGCGAGTGACCTAGTAGCGACCAGTGAAGAGGCGGGGGCCACGAGCTTGGACTCGACCCCTTCAACCTCAACTAGGTGAGTACACACACACACCACACACACACCACACACACACACACACACACACACACACACACACACACACACACACACACACACACACACACTACAAACCTCACTCAAGGAAAAAGATGTTGGGGTGAATATAATACAGAGCACATCTCCTGAGGCACACATCAACCAAATAACTGCTTCAACATACGGGCGCCTAGCAACCCTAAGAATAGTATTCCATCTCAATAAGAAATCGTTCAAGATTCTGTACACCGTGTACGTCAGGCCCATACTGGAGTATGCAGCACCAGTTTGGAACCCACACTTGGCCAATTACGTCAAGAAATTAGAGAAAGTGCAAAGGTTTTCAACGAGACTAGTCCGGGACATGTCCTACGAGGAGAGGTTAAGGAACTCGACCTGACGACACTGGAAGACAGGAGAGATAGGGGGAATATGATAATGACATATAAAATACTGAGAGGAATCGACAAGGTGGACAGAGACAGGATGTTCCAGAGATGCTATTCACTCATGTGAATACCTTTGCAAATGATGTTGGGGATATGAAAAAAATATGACTTATGAGAAGCGCTGAACTACAAGCTGTTATCTCTGAACCCTCATACTGTCAAAAAATTTCTGGAAAAAATAGCAAGAAAATAGAATAATTGAGCATTTAGATTCTTTATAGATAACAAGCAAAAATTCAGTGATGTAAAATCCTGTCTTACAGATTTACAGGAGTTCTATGACAGTCACCAAAATTAAACAAGAAAAACAGGGCTAAGTTGACTGCATCTTCCTGGACTACAGGAAAGCATTTGACATCATACCACAGTAAATATTAGTCCATAAATTAGTGGGTCAAGAAGTACTTGAATGAAAGAAGGCAGCGAGTAATACTAACAAATATGACATTTGATTGGGAGAGTAATGCTTGGGGTTCCGCAGGGATCACTCATTGAACCATTACTATTCCTAATGTACGTGACCTTCCAGAAGGGATTGAAACATTAGTCAATTGTTTTTGGATGATACACAACAGATGAGAAGAATAAGAACGGTAGATAATAGTGATATACTACAGGTAAACTTCAGCAGACCAGAAATAAAGGTAAACAAGGAGCTTGTTGGGCTCAGCTCGAACAAATGCAAGATCATGTGAACTGGAGAAAGTGAGGGTAGACCGGACACGGAGTATAGCATAGGTACAGAGAAGCTGCAAACATCAGAGTGAAAAAGGACGTGGGGGTAAATATAACACCAGGCATATCGCCATAAATACTCATAAACAGTATTGCTTCAGCAACAAATGTAACTTCAATAAAGAATACTTCAGAACTTTTAATGTGAAATATAGGAAGTCAGGCATTTAGAACGTGGCTCCAGCGTGGAGCCACAACTGGTCAAGCTTGTGAAGAAACTAGAAAAAATCCAAAGGTTTGCAACCAGAGTAATACCATAACTGAGAGGAATAAACTATGATGTTAACTGGTTGAAGGAGATGAACCTGATAACCTAAGAGGAGAAAAGAACAAGTGAGAACACGACTGCTACGAGCATTAGCTTAAGAGGACTTGAGAGGGGAAATAGTGACACTGTTTTCATAAGAGAACCGGGATCAAGAGGACACACGTAGATGAGCCAGAAGGATGTAAGGAAGTACTTCTTCAGTTTCAGGGTGGTTGAAAAACAAACTGACTTGGATAAGATAAACTCAATGTACAACTTTACTAGTAGATATGATTCAGCACCAGAGGACAGAAATCAGTGATGGCAGTCAAAGTAGTCTAGGAGATGGGGACAAGAGCTAACTCTCGAGCCCGGAAATGCAACTCGGTGAGTTGCATTTACATGCATATGAGCTGCATTATACGGCTCAATGAATACACACACATACGCGCGAAAACTCTTGACGAATCACAGGGATGTAAGTATTTTTTCAGTCGTTCAGTTGTCAGGAAGAGGAATAGTTTGGAAAGTGATGTAGTGGAGGCAGGAACCATACATAGCTTTAAGAAGAGGTATGATAAGGCTTATGGAGCAGGAAGAGAGTGAACCTAGTAGCTACCAGTGAAGAGGCGGGGCCAGAAGCTATGAGTCGACCCTTGCAACTACAATTAGGGGAGTACACTACGTGAATACGCACAAGAAGAGGCGGGGCCAGGAGCAGTGAATCAACCCCTGCAACCACAGCTAGATGAGTACACACACACACACCGTTGCAATGACAGCGTTGAGGTGGTAGTGTGAACAAGGTCGTCACTACTTAGCATCTGGCTGGGTGACCAGCAGCCTGGGGCGGTCACTGAATCACTCTGCAATCAAGACTGGTCCACTGTTCCGGTCAGTGGGCCACTCTATAATCAAGGCTGGTCCACCGCTCCATTTCACAGATCGATGCTCGGTATGATGGGTAAGTCCACAGGCTGAAGGAAGGAGGGGTACCAGCTTGTTATTATTATTATTATTATTATTATTATTATTGTTATTGTTGCTGTTGTTGGGTATCCCCGAAGGAGGACCTTTAATACGTTACCTCATTTTTTTTATCTTAAAACTTTTCGATTTTATTTCGCTCATAACTCGAAAACGCCTTTTGATCGCCTTCTAATTTTCAACACTTGTGTACGGTAACGAGAATCAAAATCCTTGGAGCAAGTGTCATCTTCACGTGTCTTGTGACCAGCGTTGGTGAACCCATCCCCAGCATCCTGGAATGGCTCGGATAACTTCCAAAATTGTCAGATACATATAGTTACAAACGTTCACAGAAAGTTCCAAAAAAATCGACGATGGCGGAGAGTGAAATACAGATGTGTAGGTGCAGCGAATTTAACGATTTTATGTATAAAATAGTGTGGTATTTTCATTCACGTTAAATAGTTTTCAGTTTACCTCTTACGAACGGCTTCAGTATTTAATGGCTGGTGCAGCTTAGCGGCAAGATAGTGCCAAGATAGTGCCATTTAAATTTTTTTTTCGTACTAACAAATTTGTTGGTACAACAAAAATAGTTAAAAGAACTTGGAATCGTTTGAATCCATGGCATAACTAGAGAATAACTCATTTGATCGGCTTCAAATTTTCACCACTGTTGTGGGGACCGCAGGGAATTTTAAGCACAATATAAATGAGAAAAGAATACTTAAAAAAAATCGAGGTTCAATAATATTTTTATTTTTCAACTACGGAAGTCTTGTATGTTTATCCAAACATTCTGAAGAACATTTTCATTCTTACAGATTTTGGTTTATTACTTGAGACAGCTTAATTTTCCATGTTTGCGAATAATGTATTTTGGGTAAGATTTATGTGACTATTTACACTCGTGGGTGACCTGTGTACAATACTACAAAGGTCATCCCCAGATTTTGTTTCGGTGAGACAGGTGGAGTCAGGCTCCTGTGATCCCCTTCACAGTCTCAACAGTGTTGAATCCTACTTAACAGAAGGTTGGTATATTTAATGGTGTGTGGATGCCAATTTTTTTCACTTTTAATCTCGAAATGATATGGTATTATTTTATATTACTGTATTATTTTGACTTGATGCTGGTGAGGAGCTTTTGATCCAGGGAAATGGACTCATCTCCCTCTTGGTTTGATCGAATTTGAATGCCTTCCATTCCACAGGCGCTATATGACCTCCGAGAATTTAGCACTTTCATTTGATTAAAAGCTAACAGTTGTGAACGTCATCAATCTTCAATGGCTGATGCATCGTGTGAAATGGATTGATCTTTTTGTTTACACAAATCAGTTTTATAGGCTAAGAGCTGTTATCCTCCCTCAGCTCACTCCCAAACCCAGCCTACGGTATACTACCACCCCCAGGATGCAACCCACAATAGTCGGCTAACACTCAGGTACTTAATGCTAGGTTAAAAGGGGCAGTAGGTATTAGGAAACATGCCCAAAATTTCTACCCGTGCCGGGGATCGAACCATGGACACTCAGTGTGTGAGCTGAGTGCACTGCCAACGAGCCACGGGGTTAATGCTGTGTAGGGACAAATTTTGGTGTATAAGCACTTATAATGTTGATACGTTTTCCTCCAAGAGAATAATCTCTTGAAATTAAGTCGTGTAAGTTTTCGTGTGGCAATTTTATAAATCAAGTTGATTTCTCTGAAATAACTGAAAATATTTCTTCTTATCAGAAATAAGTTAGTTTTTAACTTTGGTTATCCTAAGTTAAATCAACTTATGTGCCTCTATCTGTGTGCCCTGAAGACCATTGCTAAAAATTTATGTTATGTACACCAATGTAACACAAAACTTACCTAGTTTCATAAAAGCTGGTCAATCTTACTTAGAGAAAAGTTTGGACTGACTTTTGCCTCTGTAGGTTCCGACTTGCTTTCTGGGGGAGGGGCGATAATGGACAGATTGTAATGTTATTCACCATGCTATAATTTTTTGAGTCTCGCACCAGATTGTCTTCTCCCCTTCCATGGTGATCACTTGTTAGCGCAGCATCTGAGCGATTTCAAGCTTAATGTGCTTGTGTATTTTAGGATAATAGTCTTTCTGGCTTGAATTAGATTTACTCAGTGTATGTCCTAATTTACCATTTATGTGGAAGACATTTGGATATTAGCTTCCAAATGATGACTTGTGAATGCCTCCTCTGACCGCTTGCAAATCTTCAACGCTAATATTTAACTGCATTATCAACTTACGTGGCATTGTAATATTCCAGCCTCGTGCGTTGAGGTAGAGGAGGCTGGGGTTATGCAGCTCGGGGATACCTTTCTCCGATCACGCAGAATGTTTCTCAGTTCCTACTCACTGTATGACCCGTACGAGTTTAGCGTTTCCTTATAATAACAATATTAATAATAAAAATAATAATAATAATAATAATAATAATAATAATAATAATAATAATAATAATAACAATAATAATAATAATAACGTGTAAAAGGCAGGTGATGTTAAAGGACTGTGCAGTGAGTTTTGAACCAAATGTGGGGACAGTTATTATGGGACACGTCACTGCTAAAGTGGAAGAAACTGTTGTAATTTGCCTGGATTGGTAGGTTTGAAGTACCCGGGGTAAAGGATAAGATAAGGGTCTTTAACTGGAGAATATTTTAGGGAAGTTTGGTGATCAGGTATTATTTATTTTAAGAAAACTAGAAAAAGTATATTTACGACACATAATGTAGTGGGCAGTGACGGTGGTTATGTATTGTTTTAGACGAGCGAATGATGTGCCATTTCCTTATTTTGTGGCAAGATTGAAAGGCAGATGAAGTGCAAGGAGAATGGTCCGGTAGGTATGAGAGAAATGAAAGTGAATGAGCTAAATGAGACAGTGAGTGATATAACAGATGTGTGGGGGTTGATTTAAGAAGGCATTGCTGTAGTGCGTCGCAGAGATTTATGCTAGAGTGGACGCAGGTGAGAAAATGACTGATAGTTGAAAAGAGGGGCGACGGAGAGAAAGCTGACCTACGAGAAGTGTTCACAATATAAAAGACGCATACAAAATGCAGAGAATATAGAAAGAAAACGAAAGACTAAACGAGAAGTGAGGAAGAACAAAAGGAGAGCCAGTGAGGGAAGGGGTGTCTTTGCTAGCATATTTTGCCGAGAATAAAATACAATTTTAGAGATATATTTATATATTGAGGAACTTTGATTAGCCGGGAGAGGGGTGCAGAGGCACCATGTGGATGCTAGCTATAATATACAACTCATTTGAAACAGGGGTAAGCTGCCAGAGTTATGAGAGACGGTAAATTCCCTCCCAGTAATTAAGGTGGACAGATTATAGCATTAAACTACCGACTAGTGGCATTGATATGCATACATGTAACGTAATGTAAGAGATCATCATCAGAAATATGATGAACCACCTGGAAGCGAGAAGTTAAATAAACAGCAAAAAAACACGGTTTCGTAAATGTTAAATCATGTCTTAAAAACCTGTTTAAGTTCTATGACAAGTAACAGAGGTGAGGAAAACGAGAGGACTGGGTGGACTACATATTCTCATGGTGTAATGAGTAATATAATGCCTAATAGGAAGGCAATAAGGTATCCGAAAAGAGGCATCCAAGTAGGCAGGTGTGATCAGCGGAATTCCACGAGTATCGGTACTGGGACCAGCACTGTTTGTAGTGTAAGTGAAGGAGATGCCAGAAGAGATAGTCTGATGTAACCTTGCTCACAGATGACGTGAAACTAATGAGGACAAACCCGAAGAGGATAAGAAAATGATTCAAACCAACCTGGACAAGCTGCAGTATTGATCTGACAAATGATTATTGAACGTCTTCCCAGCAAGTGCATGGTTATGACAATTGTGAAAGAGCAAAGAAAACAAGAAACAGAGTGCAAAATCGCTGAACAAAAGCTGCATTAGTAACTCATTGTAAAGAACCTCGAGTTGAGCATAGAAGAAAACATAACGCACATCTCTAGAGAGATGGAATACGATACGTATCAAATGAATAATGTTTGAGGTATTTTCTCCTTAGGCAAATCTATGAGAAGCTTTTAGGAATCTCATAGCAGAAACGTTCCCGACACTTTATACGACATATATCAGGTCGGTCGTAGAACCCACACCTCATCAAGCTTCTTAATTAAGAAGCCGGAAAAAGCCAAAAGGGTCGCAATGAGACTAGTCCTAGAGCTAAGGGGTATGGCCTATGATGATAAACTAAAGGAGTTAAATTTGATGATATTTGAGGACAAAAAGGACCAGGGGAGACATGACAGGATGGATACGTCTATCCTGTTTAAGAGGTGGAAAAGCAGGTACGTGAGAGAAAAGGTGGGTGTTGAAAATCACAGATAAGACACAGGGATGTCGGGAAATATTTCCTTAGCTTCAGATGGTCAGGAAGTGCAGTGGTCTGGACAACGAAGTGGTAAAGGTGAGATCTATACACAGCTTTATGAAGAGCAATGATAGTGCTTACGAAGCCAGCGAAGACTTTAACACAGTAGCCGCCAGGGTAGGAGGCAGGGCCAGGAGCTTCAATCACACACACACGCCCACACACACACACACAAAAAAAAGTGTGCTAGGGAATGTAAGAAATATAGAAGGCAAAGGACCCAGGAGAATAAGGAGAGCAGTCGTAGAGCCAGAAATGAATATGCACATGTAAGAAGGGAGGCCGAACGACAATATGAAAACGACATAGCAGCAAAAGCCAAATCTGACAAATCTGACCCGAAGCTGGTTTACAGCCACATCAGGAGGAAAACAACAGTCAAGGGCCAGGTAATCAGGCTAGGGAAGGAAGGAGGAGAGACAACAAGAAATGACCGTGAAGTATGTGAGGAGCTCAACAAGAGATTTAAAGAAGTGTTCACAGAGGAGACAGAAGGGGCTCTAGAAAGACGGAGAGGTGGGGCACACCACCAAGTGCTGGACACAGTACACACAAACGAGGAAAAAGTGAAGAGGCTTCTGAGTGACCTAGATACCTCAAAGGCAATGGGGCCAGATAACATCTCTCCATGGGCCCTGAGAGAGGGAGCAGAGGCGCTATGTGTACCTCTAACAACAATATTCAACACATCTATCGAAACAGGGAGATTGCCTGAGGCATGGAACACAGCAAATGTAGTCCCAATCTTTAAAAAAAGGAGACAGACATGAAGCACTAAACTACAGACCAGTGTCACTGACATGTATAGTATGCAAAGTCATGAAGAAGATTATCAGGAGAAGAGTGGTGGAACACCTAGAAAGGAATGATCTCATCAACAGCAGCCAACATGGTTTCAGGGACGGGAAATCCAGTGTCAAACCTACTGGAGTTCTATGACATGGTGACAGCAGTAAGACAAGAGAGAGAGGGGTGGGTGGATTGCATTTTCTTGGACTGCAAGAAGGCGTTTGACACAGTTCCACACAAGAGATTAGTGCAAAAACTGGAGGACCAAGCAGGGATAACAGGGAAGGCACTACAATGGATCAGGGAATACTTGTCAGGAAGACAGCAGCGAGTCATGGTACGTGGCGAGGTGTCAGAGTGGGCACCTGTGACCAGCGGGGTCCCACAGGGATCAGTCCTAGGACCAGTGCTGCTTCTGGTATTTGTGAACGACATGACGGAAGAAATAGACTCCGAAGTGTCCCTGTTTGCAGATAACGTGAAGTTGATGAGAAGAATTTATTCGATCGAAGACCAGGCAGAGCTACAAAGGGATCTGGACAGGCTGCAGACCTGGTCCAGCAATTGGCTCCTGGAGTTCAACCCCACCAAGTGCAAAGTCATGAAGATTGGGGAAGGGCAAAGAAGACCGCAGACGGAGTACAAACCTCACTCAAGGTAAAAGATCTTGGAGTGAGTATAACACCAGGCACATCTCCTGAAGCGCACATCAACCAAATAACTGCTGCAGCATATGGGCGCCTAGCAAACCTCAGAACAGCATTCCGACATCTTAATAAGGAATCGTTCAGGACCCTGTACACCGTGTACGTTAGGCCCATATTGGAGTATGCAGCACCAGTTTGGAACCCACACCTAGCAAAGCACGTAAAGAAACTAGAGAAATTGCAAAGGTTTACAACAAGACTAGTCCCAGAGCTAAGAGGTATGTCCTACGAGGAGAGGTTAAGGGAAATCAACCTGACGACACTGGAGGACAGGATAGGGGGGACATGATAACGGCATACAAAATACTGAGAGGAATTGACAAGGTGGACAAAAACAGGATGTTCCAGAGATGGGACACAACAACAAGGGGACACAGTTGGAAGTTGAAGACACAGATGAATCACAGGGATGTTAGGAAGTATTTCTTCAGCCACAGAGTAGTCAGGAAGTGGAATAGTTTGGGAAGCGATGTAGTGGAGGCAGGATCCATACATAGCTTTAAGCAGAGGTATGATAAAGCTCACGGTTCAGGGAGAGTGACCTAGTAGCGATCAGTGAAGAGGCGGGGCCAGGAGCTCGGACTCGAACCCTGCAACCTCAACTAGGTGAGTACACACACACACACGCGCACACGCACACGCACACACACGCACTCACACACACACACACACACACACACACACACACACACACACACACACACACACACACACACGCACACACACACACACACACACACACACACACACACACACACACACACACACACACTGGAGGATCAGCAATCGATCAGAGAATACCTGACAGGGAGGCAACAACGAGTCATGGTACGTGATGAGGTATCACATTGGGCACCTGCGACTAGCGGGGTCCCACAGGGGTCAGTCCTAGGACCAGTGCTATTTTTGATATATGTGAATGACATGATGGAAGGGATAGACTAAAAAGTGTCCCTGTTCGCAGATGATGTGAAGTTAATGAGAAGGAATAAAACGGATGAGGATCAGGCAGGACTGCAAAGAGACCTGGTTAGGCTGGACACGTGGTCCAGCATCTGTCTTCTCGAATTCAACCCTGCCAAATGCAAAGTCATGAAGATTGGGGAAGGGCAAAGAAGACCGCAGAGTATAGGCTAGGTGGACAAAGGCTGCAAACCTTACTCAAGGAGAAAGATCTTGGCGTGACTATAACACCGAGCACGTCTCCGTGCTCTCCGGAAGCACACGTCAACCAGATAACTGCTGCAGCATATGGGCGCCTGGCAAACCCGACAATAGCTCTCCGATACCTTAGTAAGGAATCGTTCAAGATACTGTACACTGTGTAAGCCAGGCCCATACTGGAGTACGCAGCACAAGTTTGGAACCCACACTTGATCAAGTACGTCAAGAAATTAGAGAAAGTGCAAAGTTTTGCGACAAGGTTAGTTCCAGAGCTAAGGGGAATGTCCTACGAAGAAAGGTTAAGGGAAATCGGCCTGACGACACTGGAGGACAGAAGGGTTAGGGGAGACATGATAACGGCATACAAAATACTGCATGGAATAGACAAGGTGGACAGAGACAGAATGTTCCAGAGACATACACACACACAGAGGTATGATAAAGCTCAAGGTCCAGGGAGAGTGACCTAGTAGCGACCAGTGAACAGGCGGGGCCAGGAGCTAGGACTCGACCCCTTCAACCTCAACTAGGTGAGTACACACACACACACACACACATCATAAGCTACATACATGTAACTATACTTGCAGCTACAACAGTGTGGACGACTGAGGAGGTTTAGGTTACACTCACCATCATAACACTCGGTGTTGCTGGGGACGCCTCCTCTTGACTTGCTTTACGAGCGGTGAACCGCGTGCTGTGATAAGTGGACGAGCGATGGACCGCTTGCTGTCACTGCTTATAAACCGCTTGTAAAGTGAGGAAGTGGAATGCTTGTTTTGTCACCAGGGGAAAGACCTGGAGACTGATGGTGGAGTTCTTTCTGTGTTATGCATATCAAGGACTGCTTGCTGGGTCACGTGATATACTGCTTGCTTTGTAGGAAGACGAGCGATGGACCGCTTGCGGAGTCAGGTGGTGTACCGCTTGCAGTCAGATGGTGGACCGCTTGCAGAATCAGATGGTGGACCGCTTGCAAGGTCAAATGGTGGACCGCTTGCAGAGTCAAATGGTGGACCGCTTGCTGTGTTCCTTGCTAATTGCTCTTGACCGTTAAAGCTGAGAGTTATCACTGCTCTCTCTCTATTTTTTCCTATCTTCCTTTCTCTCGCTTACACTCCCTGTTTCCAGTACTACAGTCACTCCTTTCCTCCTACTCCTCTCTTCCCCTCCTCTTCCTCCTCTTCAACTTCTTCCGTCTTATCACCTTTCTTCACCTTAACTTTCTCATCGTTCTCTTCCTCCTCCAACTTCTCTCTTTTCATTCTTTTTCCTCTTGTCCTCCTCCTCCTCCTCCTTCTCTTTCTTCTTTTCTTTATCCTCTAAATTCTCAAAATATCGGGAAACCCAAGAGAACAAGAGGGTACAAGAGCAAGTCTTGAGTCACCACAACAGTGCGACTCAGGACTCAGCTGAGTCAACACTGTACGAGTCTCACAGCTACAAGTTTTATGATAAATGGTTTAAAACCGACAAGTTGAAGATTGAGACACTTATGTAACAGCTAGAAATTTTCCTAGTACAAAGCAGCGGCAATAATGCTGCCGCTCCGTAATAATAATAATAATAATAATAATAATAATAATAATAATAATAATAATAATAATATCTTTATTTACTACAAGTACATGTACAAGGTGTACAGGTCTAGCTGACATCAATGACATACTACTACACAGAAAGTCGCTTGTTATGCTGAGCATTTCTGGCATATTAGGTCAGTTTTGTCCCAGAATGCGACCCACACCAGGCGACTAACACCCAGGTACCTATTTTATACTGATGGGTGAATAGGGACAGTAGATGTCTTATGGAAACACGTCCCTAATGTTTTCCAGCCGTACCGGAGGAGATTCGAACTCCGGATCTCAGTGTGTGAGTTGACTGCGCTATCGATCGAGCTACGGAACACCATGTTAACTCTTGAACATCCTGTCTAGTTCTCCTTCTAAATTAAACTTACAAGAAAAACACGAGAATAAAGCAAATATGGTGTAGTCGAGAGTAATGAAACCGGCACCTTTTTAAAGAGGCAGATATCATGAAAATTGGCTCAGAGGAAGCTGGAATACTGTCTTCGACAAGAGACTGATCAGCGAGATTGTGGTGGCTATGCGGGGCCTGCGAGCAGCTAGCAACAACAGTCTGGTTGGTAAGAAGGTCGACAGGGAAGGTTCGCCTCATGCTGAAATGTGAGGATAGAAGAACCGGCGAGAAAGGTCAGAGGTATGTCACAAGTAGGAACTTGATATGCCTGTTACGCTCCGTATTTACCACTGAAAAATTTGTATGTATATATATATATATATATATATATATATATATATATATATATATTATATATTTATATATATATATATATATATATATTATATATATATATAAATATGTAATATTATATATATATATATATATATATATATA
>NC_069410.1:27994251-28039251 GCF_026875155.1 Cherax quadricarinatus | reverse complement strand
AGCAATGGTTAGTGATGGTGCTCTGGTGTTTTGTGGCAATGGTTAGTGATGGTGCTCTGGTGTTTTGTGGCAATGGTTAGTGATGGTGCTCTGGTGTTTTGTAGCAATGGTTAGTGATGGTGCTCTGGTGTTTTGTAGCAATGGTTAGCGGTGGTGCTCTGGTGTTTTGTGGCAATGGTTAGTGATGGTGCTCTGGTGTTTTGTAGCAATGGTTAGTGATGGTGCTCTGGTGTTTTGTAGCAATGGTTAGTGATGGTGCTCTGGTGTTTTGTGGCAATGGTTAGTGATGGTGCTCTGGTGTTTTGTAGCAATGGTTAGCGGTGGTGCTCTGGTGTTTTGTAGCAATGGTTAGTGATGGTGCTCTGGTGTTTTGTGGCAATGGTTAGTGATGGTGCTCTGGCGTTTTGTGGCAATGGTTAGTGATGGTGCTCTGGTGTTTTGTAGCAATGGTTAGTGATGGTGCTCTGGTGTTTTGTGGCAATGGTTAGTGATGGTGCTCTGGTGTTTTGTAGCAATGGTTAGCGGTGGTGCTCTGGTGTTTTGTAGCAATGGTTAGTGATGGTGCTCTGGTGTTTTGTGGCAATGGTTAGTGATGGTGCTCTGGTGTTTTGTGGCAATGGTTAGTGATGGTGCTCTGGTGTTTTGTAGCAATGGTTAGTGATGGTGCTCTGGTGTTTTGTAGCAATGGTTAGCGGTGGTGCTCTGGTGTTTTGTGGCAATGGTTAGTGATGGTGCTCTGGTGTTTTGTAGCAATGGTTAGTGATGGTGCTCTGGTGTTTTGTGGCAATGGTTAGTGGTGGTGCTCTGGTGTTTTGTGGCAATGGTTAGTGATGGTGCTCTGGTGTTTTGTGGCAATGGTTAGTGTTGGTGCTCTGGTGTTTTGTAGCAATGGTTAGTGATGGTGCTCTGGTGTTTTGTAGCAATGGTTAGTGATGGTGCTCTGGTGTTTTGTAGCAATGGTTAGTGATGGTGCTCTGGTGTTTTGTAGCAATGGTTACTGATGGTGCTCTGGTGTTTTGTGGCAATGGTTAGTGGTGGTGCTCTGGTGTTTTGTAGGAATGGTTAGTGATGGTGCTCTGGTGTTTTGTAGCAATGGTTAGTGATGGTGCTCTGGTGTTTTGTAGCAATGGTTAGTGATGGTGCTCTGGTGTTTTATAGCAACGGTTAGTGATGGTGCTCTGGTGTTTTGTAGCAATGGTTAGTGATGGTGCTCTGGTGTTTTATAGCAATGGTTAGTGATGGTGCTCTGGTGTTTTATAGCAATGGTTAGTGATGGTGCTCTGGTGTTTTGTAGCAATGGTTAGTGATGGTGCTCTGGTGTTTTGTGGCAATGGTTAGTGATGGTGCTCTGGTGTTTTGTGGCAATGGTTAGTGGTGGTGCTCTGGTGTTTTGTAGCAATGGTTAGTGATGGTGCTCTGGTGTTTTGTAGCAATGGTTAGTGATGGTGCTCTGGTGTTTTGTAGCAATGGTTAGTGATGGTGCTCTGGTGTTTTGTAGCTATGGTTAGTGATGGTGCTCTGGTGTTTGTAGCAATGGTTAGTGATGGTGCTCTGGTGTTTTGTAGCAATGGTTAGTGATGGTGCTCTGGTGTTTTGTAGCAATGGTTAGTGATGGTGCTCTGGTGTTTTGTGGCAATGGTTAGAGATGGTGCTCTGGTGTTTTGTAGCAATGGTTAGCGGTGGTGCTCTGGTGTTTTGTAGCAATGGTTAGTGGTAGTGCTCTGGTGTTTTGTAGCAATGGTTAGCGGTGGTGCTCTGGTGTTTTGTAGCAATGGTTAGTGGTGGTGCTCTGGGGTTTTTGTAGCAATGGTTAGCGGTGGTGCTCTGGTGTTTTGTAGTAATGGTTAGTGATGGTGCTCTGGTGTTTTGTAGCAATGGTTAGTGATGGTGCTCTGGTGTTTTATAGCAATGGTTAGCGGTGGTGCTCTGGTGTTTTGTAGCAATGGTTGGCGGTGCCGCTCTGGTGTTTTGTAGCAATGGTTAGTGATGGTGCTCTGGTGTTTTGTAGCAATGGTTAGCGGTGGTGCTCTGGTGTTTTGTAGCAATGGTTAGTGGTGGTGCTCTGGGGTTTTGTAGCAATGGTTAGCGGTGGTGCTCTGGTGTTTTGTAGCAATGGTTAGTGATGGTGCTCTGGTGTTTTGTAGCAATGGTTAGTGATGGTGCTCTGGTGTTTTGTAGCAATGGTTAGCGGTGGTGCTCTGGTGTTTTGTAGCAATGGTTAGTGATGGTGCTCTGGTGTATTGTAGGAATGGTTAGTGATGGTGCTCTGGTATTTTGTAGCAATGGTTAGTGATGGTGCTCTGGTGTTTTGTAGCAATGGTTAGCGGTGGTGCTCTGGTGTTTTGTAGCAATGGTTAATGATGGTGCTCTGGTGCTTTGTAGCAATGGTTGGCGGTGGCGCTCTGGTGTTTTGTAGCAATGGTTAGTGATGGTGCTCTGGTGTTTTGTAGCAATGGTTAGTGATGGTGCTCTGGTGTTTTGTAGCAATGGTTGGCGGTGGCTCTCTGGTGTTTTGTAGCAATGGTTAGTGATGGTGCTCTGGTGTTTTGTAGCAATGGTTAGTGATGGTGCTCTGGTGTTTTGTAGCAATGGTTAGCGGTGGTGCTCTGGTGTTTTGTAGCAATGGTTAGTGATGGTGCTCTGGTGTTTTGTAGCAATGGTTAGTGATGGTGCTCTGGTGTTTTGTAGCAATGGTTAGCGGTGGTGCTCTGGTGTTTTGTAGCAATGGTTAGCGGGGGTGCTCTGGTGTTTTGTAGCAATGGTTAGTGATGGTGCTCTGGTGTTTTGTAGCAATGGTTAGCGGGGGTGCTCTGGTGTTTTGTAGCAATGGTTAGTGTTGGTGCTCTGGTGTTTTGTAGCAATGGTTAGTGATGGTGCTCTGGTGTTTTGTAGCAATGGTTAGTGATGGTGCTCTGGTGTTTTGTAGCAATGGTTAGTGATGGTGCTCTGGTGTTTTGTAGCAATGGTTAGTGATGGTGCTCTGGTGTTTTATAGCAATGGTTAGTGATGGTGCTCTGGTGTTTTGTAGCAATGGTTAGTGATGGTGCTCTGGTGTTTTGTAGCAATGGTTAGTGATGGTGCTCTGGTGTTTTGTAGCAATGGTTAGTGATGGTGCTCTGGTGTTTTGTAGCAATGGTTAGCGGGGGTGCTCTGATGTTTTGTAGCAATGGTTAGTGGTGGTGCTCTGGTGTTTTATAGCAATGGTTAGCGGTGGTGCTCTGGTGTTTTGTAGCAATGGTTAGTGATGGTGCTCTTATGTTTTGTAGCAATATTTAGCGGTGGTGCTCAGGTGTTTTGTAGCAATGGTTAGTGATGGTGCTCTGGTGTTTTGTGGCAATGGTTAGTGATGGTGCTCTGGCGTTTTGTGGCAATGGTTAGTGATGGTGCTCTGGTGTTTTGTAGCAATGGTTAGTGATGGTGCTCTGGTGTTTTGTGGCAATGGTTAGTGATGGTGCTCTGGTGTTTTGTAGCAATGGTTAGCGGTGGTGCTCTGGTGTTTTGTAGCAATGGTTAGTGATGGTGCTCTGGTGTTTTGTGGCAATGGTTAGTGATGGTGCTCTGGTGTTTTGTGGCAATGGTTAGTGATGGTGCTCTGGTGTTTTGTAGCAATGGTTAGTGATGGTGCTCTGGTGTTTTGTAGCAATGGTTAGCGGTGGTGCTCTGGTGTTTTGTGGCAATGGTTAGTGATGGTGCTCTGGTGTTTTGTAGCAATGGTTAGTGATGGTGCTCTGGTGTTTTGTGGCAATGGTTAGTGGTGGTGCTCTGGTGTTTTGTGGCAATGGTTAGTGATGGTGCTCTGGTGTTTTGTGGCAATGGTTAGTGTTGGTGCTCTGGTGTTTTGTAGCAATGGTTAGTGATGGTGCTCTGGTGTTTTGTAGCAATGGTTAGTGATGGTGCTCTGGTGTTTTGTAGCAATGGTTAGTGATGGTGCTCTGGTGTTTTGTAGCAATGGTTAGTGATGGTGCTCTGGTGTTTTGTGGCAATGGTTAGTGGTGGTGCTCTGGTGTTTTGTAGGAATGGTTAGTGATGGTGCTCTGGTGTTTTGTAGCAATGGTTAGTGATGGTGCTCTGGTGTTTTGTAGCAATGGTTAGTGATGGTGCTCTGGTGTTTTTATAGCAACGGTTAGTGATGGTGCTCTGGTGTTTTGTAGCAATGGTTAGTGATGGTGCTCTGGTGTTTTATAGCAATGGTTAGTGATGGTGCTCTGGTGTTTTATAGCAATGGTTAGTGATGGTGCTCTGGTGTTTTGTAGCAATGGTTAGTGATGGTGCTCTGGTGTTTTGTGGCAATGGTTAGTGATGGTGCTCTGGTGTTTTGTGGCAATGGTTAGTGGTGGTGCTCTGGTGTTTTGTAGCAATGGTTAGTGATGGTGCTCTGGTGTTTTGTAGCAATGGTTAGTGATGGTGCTCTGGTGTTTTGTAGCAATGGTTAGTGATGGTGCTCTGGTGTTTTGTAGCTATGGTTAGTGATGGTGCTCTGGTGTTTTGTAGCAATGGTTAGTGATGGTGCTCTGGTGTTTTGTAGCAATGGTTAGTGATGGTGCTCTGGTGTTTTGTAGCAATGGTTAGTGATGGTGCTCTGGTGTTTTGTGGCAATGGTTAGAGATGGTGCTCTGGTGTTTTGTAGCAATGGTTAGCGGTGGTGCTCTGGTGTTTTGTAGCAATGGTTAGTGGTAGTGCTCTGGTGTTTTGTAGCAATGGTTAGCGGTGGTGCTCTGGTGTTTTGTAGCAATGGTTAGTGGTGGTGCTCTGGGGTTTTGTAGCAATGGTTAGCGGTGGTGCTCTGGTGTTTTGTAGTAATGGTTAGTGATGGTGCTCTGGTGTTTTGTAGCAATGGTTAGTGATGGTGCTCTGGTGTTTTATAGCAATGGTTAGCGGTGGTGCTCTGGTGTTTTGTAGCAATGGTTGGCGGTGCCGCTCTGGTGTTTTGTAGCAATGGTTAGTGATGGTGCTCTGGTGTTTTGTAGCAATGGTTAGCGGTGGTGCTCTGGTGTTTTGTAGCAATGGTTAGTGGTGGTGCTCTGGGGTTTTGTAGCAATGGTTAGCGGTGGTGCTCTGGTGTTTTGTAGCAATGGTTAGTTATGGTGCTCTGGTGTTTTGTAGCAATGGTTAGTGATGGTGCTCTGGTGTTTTGTAGCAATGGTTAGCGGTGGTGCTCTGGTGTTTTGTAGCAATGGTTAGTGATGGTGCTCTGGTGTTTTGTAGGAATGGTTAGTGATGGTGCTCTGGTATTTTGTAGCAATGGTTAGTGATGGTGCTCTGGTGTTTTGTAGCAATGGTTAGCGGTGGTGCTCTGGTGTTTTGTAGCAATGGTTAATGATGGTGCTCTGGTGCTTTGTAGCAATGGTTGGCGGTGGCGCTCTGGTGTTTTGTAGCAATGGTTAGTGATGGTGCTCTGGTGTTTTGTAGCAATGGTTAGTGATGGTGCTCTGGTGTTTTGTAGCAATGGTTGGCGGTGGCTCTCTGGTGTTTTGTAGCAATGGTTAGTGATGGTGCTCTGGTGTTTTGTAGCAATGGTTAGTGATGGTGCTCTGGTGTTTTGTAGCAATGGTTAGCGGTGGTGCTCTGGTGTTTTGTAGCAATGGTTAGTGATGGTGCTCTGGTGTTTTGTAGCAATGGTTAGTGATGGTGCTCTGGTGTTTTGTAGCAATGGTTAGCGGTGGTGCTCTGGTGTTTTGTAGCAATGGTTAGCGGGGGTGCTCTGGTGTTTTGTAGCAATGGTTAGTGATGGTGCTCTGGTGTTTTGTAGCAATGGTTAGCGGGGGTGCTCTGGTGTTTTGTAGCAATGGTTAGTGTTGGTGCTCTGGTGTTTTGTAGCAATGGTTAGTGATGGTGCTCTGGTGTTTTGTAGCAATGGTTAGTGATGGTGCTCTGGTGTTTTGTAGCAATGGTTAGTGATGGTGCTCTGGTGTTTTGTAGCAATGGTTAGTGATGGTGCTCTGGTGTTTTATAGCAATGGTTAGTGATGGTGCTCTGGTGTTTTGTAGCAATGGTTAGTGATGGTGCTCTGGTGTTTTGTAGCAATGGTTAGTGATGGTGCTCTGGTGTTTTGTAGCAATGGTTAGTGATGGTGCTCTGGTGTTTTGTAGCAATGGTTAGCGGGGGTGCTCTGATGTTTTGTAGCAATGGTTAGTGGTGGTGCTCTGGTGTTTTATGCAATGGTTAGCGGTGGTGCTCTGGTGTTTTGTAGCAATGGTTAGTGATGGTGCTCTTATGTTTTGTAGCAATATTTAGCGGTGGTGCTCAGGTGTTTTGTAGCAATGGTTAGTGATGGTGCTCTGGTGTTTTATAGCAATGGTTAGTGATGGTGCTCTGGTGTTTTGTAGCAATGGTTAGTGATGGTGCTCTGGTGTTTTGTAGCAATGGTTAGTGGTGGTGCTCTGGTGTTTTGTAGCAATGGTTAGCGGGGTGCTCTGGTGTTTTGTAGCAATTGTTAGCGGTGGTGCTCTGGTGTTTTGTAGCAATGGTTAGCGGGGGTGCTCTGGTGTTTTGTAAAAATGGTTAGTGATGGTGCTCTGATGTTTTGTAGCAATGGTTAGCGGCGGTGCTCTGGTGTTTTGTAGCAATGGTTAGCGGGGGTGCTCTGGTGTTTTATAGCAATGGTTAGTGATGGTGCTCTGGTGTTTTGTAGCAATGGTTAGTGATGGTGCTCTGGTGTTTTGTAGCAATGGTTAGTGATGGTGCTCTGATGTTTTTTAGCAATGGTTAGCGGTGGTACTCTGGTGTTTTGTAGCAATGGTTAGCGGGGGTGCTCTGGTGTTTTATAGCAATGGTTAGTGATGGTGCTCTGGTGTTTTGTAGCAATGGTTAGTGATGGTGCTCTGATGTTTTGTAGCAATGGTTAGTGATGGTGCTCTGGTGTTTTGTAGCAATGGTTAGTGATGGTGCTCTGGTGTTTTGTAGCAATGGTTAGTTATATATGGATTTTTTTTTTTTGACTTGAGAGAATAAACAATGTCTTTGATGTTTATAATTTACACACATACACATATACTAACATACTCATACGAACACTGGAACACTAACACAGGCTTTTAAGTGCGTAACATAAACACACGTCCTGGCTCTTAAGGATAAACAACATACCTAGTCTAAGTGCATCAGCCTGTAGTCAAAACGCTATATATACTCTCCAAAAGCACATGCCCTTGCACATACTAGGGTATTAAAGGAAAATCATGAGAGCTTAACAATAATAAAATAACCAATGGCCTAGACTTGGCCAAAAATACTACCGACATACCTACACTAACCCATGACGCCTTGTTCCAGCCGCTGCTGTTCTCGTACTGACTCATAAACACACCTCACCTGTTCCTGTCTTGTCCTGTTTACTCTTCAGGACTAATACGCGTCCGGTTTCAGAATACATCCCGTAAACTGGCATTATATATTTAGCGTTTTCTATATACATTCTATAATACACTGCGTAATGCACACACACACACACACACACACACACACACACACACACACATACATACATATGGAAGACGGCAAATGTTGTTCCCATTTTTAACAAAGGAGACAGACACGACGCACTAAATTACAGAACAGTGTTATTGACGTGTATAGTATACAGAGTCATAGAGAAAATGATCAGGAATAGAATGGTGGAGCACCTAGAACGGAACAAGCTTATAAACGACAACCAGCACGGATTCGGGGAAGGAGAATCCTGTGTCACAAGCCTACTGGAGTTTTATGACAAGGTAACGGAAGTAAGACACAAGAGAAAGGAGTGGGTAGACTGCATTTTCTTGGACAGCAAAAAACCTTCGACAGAGTTCTTCACAAGAGATTAGTGCAAAAGCTAGAGGATTAGGCACACATAACAGGAAGGGCACTGCAATGCATCAGAGAATACCTGACAGGGAGGTAACAACGAGTATGTGACGAGGTGTCAGAGTGGGGTTTCACAGGGGTCAGTCCTAAGCCCATTGCTATTTTTGGTATAAGTGAATGATATGGTGGAAGGGACAGACTCAGAAGTGTCCCTTTTTGCAGATGATGTGAAGTTAATGAGAAGAATTAAATCGGACGAGAATCAGGCAGGTCTACAAAGAGACCTGGACAGGCTGGAAGCCTGGTCCAGCAACTTTTTCTTTGAATTTAACCCCGTCAAATACAAATTCATGAAGATCGGGGAAGGGCAAAGAAGACCGCAAATAGAGTATAGGCTAGGTGGCCAAAGACTGTAAACCTCACTCAAGAAAAAGGATCTTGGGGTGAGTATAATACCGAGCACATCTCCTGAGGCGAACATCAACCAGATAACTGCTGCAGCATATGGCCGCCTGGCAAACCTGAGAATAGCGTTCCGATACCTCAGTAAGTAATCGTTCAAGACTCTGTACACCGTGTACGTCAGGCCCAAAATGGAGTATGCAGCACTAGTTTTGGAACCCACACCTGGTCAATTACGTCAAGAAATTAGAGAAAGTACAAAGATTAGCAACAAAGCTAGTTCCAGAGCTAAGGGAACTGTCCTGCGAAGAAGGGTTAACGGAAATCAGCCTGACGGCACTGGTGAACAGGAGGTTTAAGGGAGACATGATAACTACATACAAAATACTGCGAGGAATTGGCACGGTGGACAGAGACAGGATGTTCCAGAGATGGGACACAGAAACATGGGGCCACAATTGGAAGATGAAAACTCAAATGAGTCAAAGAGATGTTAGGAAGTATTTCTGTAGTCATAGAGTTGTCAGGAAGTGGAATAGTCTGACCAGTGATGTAGTGGAGGCAGGAACCATACATAGTTTTAAGACGAGGTATGATAAAGCTCATGGAGCAGGGCGAGAGAGCACCTAGTAACTATCAGTGAAGAGGCAGGGCCAGGTGCTATGTCTCACACACAAACACACAAACACAAACACACACTCACAAACACACACCTCTTAAACAATCAAACACCAGCTGCCGCCTGTATTAACGCTCTCCCACATATTCGCGACGCACAAAATGGTACAATATTATTTCTGGAATTTTTTAATACCTCTCACAAATTCCCTGGAGCATTAATCACTGAAAATACTATGTGAATGTGTGCGGATAAAAACATTTTTGTTTTTGTGGAAGCAAGTTTAACGTCGCCAATTTTTTGGGGAACGTTAAACTAGCTGCCACAAATTCTTAGGTTAATTCACGTATGTATATATGTTCAGTATTCGGTCATTATACATATATGTAAAGTGCAACGCAACCACTGTCAAAAATAGCGAAATTCCAAGCTCATTCGTTATTTCTCACATTATCGATCGAAAGCACTTGGAATTTCGCTATTTTTTCATAATGGTTGTTTTTCAAGTTGTGATATTACCTTTTTGCTTTGTCATATTGTACATATATGTGTAAGTATAGATCTGATGTCATAAAACCCCATAGTCATGTCATTAGATACGTATTTGTATATATACTTCACGTGTCACAATCCACTAACATACCAATAATCACTGAGAAGTTTCAATAGATCATGTGCCACGTCACTTCTCTAGATTCACCAAACATATTAAAAAAAAATGGAATTTTCAAATATTATGATTTTTACCTGAGATCCTGGATGTAATCTGGGCTGAGTAGGTTCACTTCTGGTCTTGCAGTTACAAGAATGACGGTTCGAGTTTCAGTACTACTTACAATTAGAACATTCATCCTGACTGTCTTATTAAAGGGGAGTCTTTTGATATTGGTCAAGGGCTTTTGATCTAGTAAATAACAGCTGTTTCTCTCTTCCTCGGATTAGACCTGTGTTCCTAGCGTTACCTAGGAGCTGTATGACCCTCAGAGCTGCATATAATAATATTGAAAGTTATAATAATAATAATAATAATAATAATAATAATAATAATAATAATAATAATAGGTAGCAATATATGATAGTTCATTATCCGCTCAATTTTTTTAAATCGTGAAGTATATTAAATTATTTCAAAAGAAGATGATCAATGAATATACGAAAGTTAGACAAATATGCAAATGTTTAAACAGGTAAAAAGTGGTTGTTACATAGCAGGTGTTAGTTGTGTACCAGGGAACAGTTGGTGGTGGCAGTGTGCACTCCCACGGTGAAGCATAACACACACCCCTGGATCATGTGTACACCACAGCAGCTATAAGCATATTTTTCATTTTGTGAGTATAAACCCACGCGTTTGGTTTTAAAAAAAAAAGAAAGAGAGGGGATATGTTTTACTGAAAAACTCGAGGAGACCTGTAGCTCATGGGCAGAGAGCGCTGCTCACAACTGAGAGCACCTGGGTTTAATTCCCGGTGTGGTATGGTCACCTAGAGTATCAATCAGCTGCTGTGAGTGGCGTCCTGGAGGCCAGACTAACATAGCTGTACCTGGATTCTGAAATCATCTCATCTATGATAACAGCTCATAGTCTACAAATTAACTGTATAATACAATGTTGCTCACTGAGGCAGTTTTATTCCAGCTGAAGGGAAGCTGGTAGGTAGGTTAATAGGAAGCCGAGTGGTACCTTTGGGCTTGTCTGAGTTAAGACAAAAAATTCGATTTTTTCTCCGATAAAATTGTACCCCCCAAAAATCAACAATAGTATTTTGGTATTTGTTTCATCGTGCTACGAACAGTTATTAGTGAAGTTACAGGAAAATAATATTTTTTTTAATGACGTTTTGAAGAATACTCTATAATACTGGGGAGAAACGGACAATAATAGGATCTTGTAACCATGACTCAGATATACAGAAGTGAAAAAACTTGGACCCGAGACGCACTAGTGGCCAATATACTCCAAAACAAGTTGATAATTGCTTCAGAGAACCGACAGGATGATGAATTAGATACTTACGCAACACTTGGGTATCTTTTTTGCGGGAACGTTCCTCCAGCCAGTGGATTCCTCGGTCCAATACAGAGAAGAGTTGAAGATCAGAAGGAATTTGAGATAATCATCCCCTCAACCTAGGGTCAATGTGATCAGTCCGTCAGTCTTGATAAGACTGATAGACAGATCACATCGACTCCAGGCTGAGGAACTGATTACCTCAAACTCCTTCATCTTCGACCCTTTTTCTCTGTGTTGGACTGAGGAAGCTACTTTTTGGCGAAACGTTTCCACAGTAAAGATACCCAAGTGTTGCACCAGTGTCTAAGTCATCACTACAAAACACTAGAACTTGAGGTTTCCCTCATTTTTCTCAAAATAAATTTCATAATCACATGACTTTACTATTTATCTACAGAACAGCAAAATTATTTATGCTCACAGATTATATATAGGCATATTTTAGATGAAAATTGAAGATTTTCAGGAAATGCTTGAAAAAGCCTTGAATCGCCGAAACATGGAAAAACGTTTTAGATAATTTTTCAATATTTAACATCCATCAGAGTGTCTATTGTTGATTTCACATTTTCTCAGTCTATTTTCATTTTTTTTTTCAAAAATTTCAATGACTATTTTAAAGTTAAAATGATGTATTTTGTACACAATCTCTGTGTTCAACATCCACTTATCATTCTTATCACCATGTGGACACACAACATGTTGGCTACGATCCATTTTTTGTTGTAAACTCGGAAATATTGTCAAATTAAAAAAATTACTGATCATCATGAATCGTAAAACTTACAGGAAAACATTCTATTGTCACCTTTAATGTGTGGCAAAAGCATCAGAAGATTTTGTAAATTATTAACGAAGTTGAGGTCACCTCTTCTCCCCCAGTCAAGAATACTTCGGTCCTTTAAGAAGGGATTACAGTAAGCTCTGCGTATATACGAGGATACTGAGAAACATATACGCAACTCTTAGTGTACATATCCTGTGTACACCTACGGAACTGTACACATTTTTCCCTCTCTTGGAGCCTTTCTAGACACAGCTGGAGCCTTGCTAGACACAGATGGAGCCTTGTTAAACACAGGTGGAGCCTTGCTAAACACAGATGGAGCCTTGCTAGACACAGATGGAGTCTTGCTAGATACAGCTGGAGCCTTGTTAAGTACAGATGGAGCCTTGCTAGACACAGATGGAGCCTTGCTAGACACAGATGGAGCCTTGTTAAACACAGGTGGAGCCTTGCTAAACACAGATGGAGCCTTGCTAGACACAGATGGAGTCTTGCTAGATACAGCTGGAGCCTTGTTAAGTACAGATGGAGCCTTGCTAGACACAGATGGAGCCTTGCTAGACACAGCTGGAGCCTTGCTAAGTACAGATGGAGCCTTGCTAGACACAGTTGGAGCCTTGCTAGACACAGTTGGAGCCTTGCTAGACACAGCTGGAGCCTTGCTAAGTACAGATGGAGCCTTGCTAGACACAGTTGGAGCCTTGCTAGACACAGTTGGAGCCTTCCTAGATACAGCTGGAGCCTTGCTAGACACAGTTGGAGCCTTGCTAGACACAGCTGGAGCCTTGCTAGACACAGATGGAGCCTTGCTAGACACAGCTGGAGCCTTGCTAAGTACAGATGGAGCCTTGCTAGACACAGTTGGAGCCTTTCTAGATACAGCTGGAGCCTTGCTAGACACAGTTGGAGCCTTGCTAGACACAGCTGGAGCCTTGTTAGACACAACTGGAGCCTTGCTAGACACAGCTGGAGCCTTGCTAGACACAGCTGGAGCCTTGTTAGACACAGCTGGAGCCTTGCTAGGTACAGATGGAGCCTTGCTAGACTCAACTGGAGCCTTGCTAGACACAGCTGGAGCCTTGCTAGACACAGCTGGAGCCTTGCTAGACACAGCTGGAGCCTTGCTAGGCACAGTTGGAGCCTTGTTAGATACAGTTGAAGCCTTGCTAGACACAGCTGGAGCCTTGCTAGGCACAGCTGGAGCCTTGCTAGACACAGCTGGAGCCTTGCTAGGTACAGATGGAGCCTTGCTAGACTCAACTGGAGCCTTGCTAGACACAGCTGGAGCCTTGCTAGGTACAGATGGAGCCTTGCTAGACTCAACTGGAGCCTTGCTAGACACAGCTGGAGCCTTGCTAGACAGATGGAACCTCACTGGGTCCCTCATGTTTTTTACATTATTCTTAATTATCGTAAACTGTTGTGAGATAACTAACTTTTAGGCATGTTAAATCCCTTTTGTCCCTCTGGACAAGTGTCGGAGAGTAGTTTCATGTCAGGAGAAACGGGAAAATGTCTTGTACCGCAGGTGTCACTTACACGATGACCTTCCTGACGCTGGTGTCACTTACATGATGACCTTCCGGATGCTGGTGTCACTTACATGATGACCTTCCTGACGCTGGTGTCACTTACACAATGACCTTCCTGACGCTGGTGTCACTTACACGATGACCTTCCTGATGCTGGTGTCACTTACATGATGACCTTCCTGACGCTGGTGTCACTTACATGAGGACCTTCCTGACGCTGGTGTCACTTACATGATGACCTTCTTGACGCTGGTGTCACTTACATGATGACCTTCCTGACGCTGGTGTCACTTACATGATGACCTTCCTGACGCTGGTGTCACTTACATGATGACCTCCCGGATGCTGGTGTCACTTACATGATGACCTTCCTGACGCTGGTGTCAGTTGCATGATGACCATCCTGACGATAAATCAGGGATACATAATAGGTGGTAACAGTGAGGTTTGACCGAGTCAGGATATTTATCCTAGATGGTAACAGTAAGTCAGGGATACATGCTGCCTCAAATAACCTTCGTCCAGTCGACAGGCTTCAAACTTTATAAAATTCAACAGGCCCAACCTAACCTAACTTGACAGTCGCCCGACTTAACAGTCAACTAATTTAACGTAACCTGGAACCAACCTGACATCACTTGTAACATAACCTGACACCACCTGCCACCCACCTTCCACCCACCTGGCACCGCCTGTAATCTCACCTGACACCACATTACCGAGAGAAAATGATAATTACGAAATTATAATAATTCACGAGCCTGGAATTATAATGAGAGTCTGGTGGGAGAGACTACTGCAAGTCTCCTGGATGGCACTTGCTGATGTTAAGTGCCAGGTGTACGTACCTCCTGCTCACGACCCTCACAACACACACACACGCAAGGCCGCGCGGAGGGACGTCGACAAGCGAAATGAAGACGGATGGACAGAAGAACGAATGATGATGATGATGATAATAATAATAATAATAATAATAATAATAATAATAATAATAATAATAATAATAATAATAATAATAATAATAATAATAATAATGACAGCAACAACAACAACAAAAATATATATGATGAGGATGATAATGAGGAGAAGGAAGAGGAAGAGAGAGAAGAGGAGAAGGAGGAGGAGTCGGTGAGGCAGAAGACTGAGAGGAGATGGAAGAAGCAGCCACCGTAAAAGGGGATGTGAAATTGACAGGAAGCTCCGAACGGAAGCTTTAATACCAGCATGAATGTTGCGGCACCACAAGCTCAGGAAGACTCGCTCCAGAGGGTATACCGGGGTAGAGGACGTTGTCAAGATGGTATACTGGGGTAGGGGACGTTGTCAAGATGGTATACCGGGGTAGGGGACGTTGTCAAGATGGTATACCGGGGTAGAGGACGTTGTCAAGATGGTATACCGGGGTAAAGGACATTGTCAAGATGGTATACTGGGGTAGGGGACGTTGTCAAGATGGTATACCGGGGTAGGGGACGTTGTCAGGATGGTATGCCGGGGTAGAGGACGTTGTCAAGATGGTAAACCGGGGTAGGGGACGTTGTCAAGATGGTATACTGGGGTAGGGGACGTTGTCAAGATGGTATGCCGGGGTAGAGGACGTTGTCAAGATGGTATACCGGGGTAGGGGACGTTGTCAAGATGGTAAACCGGGGTAGGGGACGTTGTCAAGATGGTATGCCGGGGTAGAGGATGTTGTCAAGATGGTAAACCGGGGTAGGGGGCGTTGTCAAGATGGTATACTGGGGTAGAGGACGTTCTCAAAATGGTATACTGGGACAGAGGACGTTGTAAAGATGGCATACTGGGATAGAGGACGTTGTAAAGATGGCATACTGGGATAGAGGACGTTGTCAATATGATATACTGGGATAGACGACGTTGTCAAGATGGTATACAGGGATAGAGGACGTTGTCAAGATGATATACATGGCTAGTAGACATTCTCAAGATGGTATATTTGACATTCTGAAAATAGAAAAAAACAGTGAATATGGGATATTTGGCTAGAAGAAAAACTCATTATATATACGTACCTTGTTAGAGGAGACGATCATTATATATACCTTGTTAGAGGAGACGATCATTATATATACGTACCTTGTTAGAGGAGACGATCATTATATATACCTTGTTAGAGGAGACGATCATTATATATACGTACCTTGTTAGAGGAGACGATCAATATATATACGTACCTTGTTAGAGGAGACGATCATTATATATACGTACCTTGTTAGAGGAGACGATCATTATATATACCTTGTTAGAGGAGACGATCATTATATATACCTTGTTAGAGGAGACGATCATTATATATACCTTGTTAGAGGAGACGATCATTATATATACCTTGTTAGAGGAGACGATCATTTTATATACCTTGTTAGAGGAGACGCTCGGGATAGCACATGTAGCCAGAATTGACTCTCGTTTTAAAAAACCTAACTAGAATGACTCCTATTTTCGAAAACCTAGGTAGAAGTGACAGTTTTAGACAACCGAGGTAAAAGAGACAGTAGAGGTGAAATACTTAACTAGATCAAGCGTACAGTTCACAACACCACACCACCTTAAATTAAAAAGGGAAACTAGACGGCGTTGTGGCTCGTTCTTTATCAATTTCAAATCACGATTAAAAGAGGAATGAGGAACAGACGAAAGGTCGGACGCGGAGACCAGAAGATGAGGAGACGTAAGGTCAGACGCGGAGACTAGAAGATGAGGAGACGTAAGGTCAGACGCGGAGACTAGAAGATGAGGAGACGTAAGGTCAGACGCGGAGACTAGAAGATGAGGAGACGTAAGGTCAGACGCGGAGACTAGAAGATGAGGAGACGTAAGGTCAGACGCGGAGACTAGAAGATGAGGAGACAGAACACATCCATCTAACTCAGACGATGCCCTCAAGAATAGAAGACGGCTCAAGGTATTGAAGACGGTGTAAACATCATAATTAGTGTCACTCGCTTCGTGTGACCGTTGAACGGCGACGTCATTCCAGAATTTTCAAAGAATGTGCTTCAAGAAGGATGCCAGCAGCAAGGAGTCAATGGTGGGTCTCTAGATCAGTGTTCTTCACAGTATGGGACGCACCAGGAACTAAAGCGTCAGCTCAAACATATGTTTATTTGCTAAGGAAGCAGGAGGTCAAGCTCTTCGGCCCCAAACGACTCTTAGTCCCTTGAAGACGTTACAACCCGACCACTTCCAGCCTTCTCAAGGACTCTAGGACTCTTGAGAGCGATACGACCTCTCCCAGCGCCTAAATGACCCGTGACCCTTGAGAACGACCTTTGCCATCGCATTAAACAACTCTAGAGCCTCTAGGAACGAGAAAAATCTGACCTCCTAATGCTGTTAATGACTCTTAGGAACACTGCGACCCGACCTCCTCCTGCTTCTTAAATGACCCTGGGTCCCCTGAAAATGATACGACCCGACCTTTACCAGAGCCCTTAATGACTCTGCTGCCTCTAGGAAAGACATGCAAAAGAGCAGTCAAGGCTTACATCTGGTGCACAAATATATCGTGTTGGATTTTGTCCAAAAGAGAGAAAACCAAGACGACGATGTTCTCAATGGGCCTCAGTGGGGCTTCACCTGCCAAGACTGTAATGAGTAAGATTTGAGTCAGTTCCTGGTGGTCTCATGACCTGATGACCTGGCGAATTAATGACCTGATTACTTCATTGTTTGGTAATATAGTGGCCTGGCTGCCTGTTATATTTGTTGCCATGACCTGGCGTGCTGGTTACTTAACGACCTGATAAATACTTGAAAGACCTCATGACTTGACTTTATGATGACAGAGCAATGTGCTGTTAATAGAGCTGAGGACCCATCCTGGGAGTCCTTCACGCTGCCATTTGTACAATGAACAAGAAATGGAGTGCGAATTAGAATTTTTACTGAACAAATTATGTGATTCCCTTGAGCACTAGACAGTTTTTTCACAGCATGATTAATTCAGTAGACATTTCGTGTTTCATGATTCTCACATGGCGTAGTGCACAGGAAGTGTTTGTCTGTCTCAAGAGCTCGAGGCGGCATACATTGAGCTTGCTGAGAGGGAATTGGTGTATGTTTACATAGAGAGCTTGCTGCGAGGGAACTGATTGTTGCGAAAAAGCTGTTGAATTACTTTTTACATAAAGTTTTTTCTTTCTGCGAGAGAGCTGTATATATGTTTATTTCGAGCTTACTGCCAGGCAGTTGGTGTATAAATAGTTCCAAATGGTATGGTGATACCGACAAGATGAGGATCAAGACACTTATGTTCAGTTCAGGACGTTTGTTAAAGAAAATGTTTCACCACGAGTGGCTTCTTCAGTCCTAATATGAATTAAGCTAAAGAAGGATCTTCCCTAATGGTGTAAAGCAGGTAACGTGCGGGGAACGTGGGGTGGGGATGGTTGCAGTAAGTGGATATCACATGACAGCCGATCCTAATATGGATAGCATTTGTTTTGCTTAAAGGTTTGGTAACATTAAAGCTCCCGGATATTTTTTTTTCTGTGGAATTGTGTCGGTGGTGGCAATCAAAGCAACGTCCATGCACTTCGGCCTCCACTGGTAATTTTCGCGGATGACTAATCGGGCCTCATTTCGTTTCATCAGGTGTCAACAATCGTCTCTGTGTCGCACGCAGGCATTATTACGACCATTCTTTTTATAGGTGCATTTGTGTTCCCGAACTCTAATTTCCAGTTATAATGCAGCTTTTCCCTACGTACGTTTTATCGCACTGCACATATGGCGCAATGTAAACTGTGCAGGTAGTAGAGTCGCTTTTATGTTTCCGCACCAGGTTTTTGATGGATAACGAGAGTTGGTGGCTATTTTTTATTTTTACGAATAGGTTTTTAGTAAGTTAGACACGTTAGATACCATGTTTCTGAACGATAAAACGACGTATCTGGCAGTTTCTTCTCTTGCTGGGATTGTGTTCGCTCTGTTGACTGTACTTGTTGCACGCTTCCTGCCCTCTCGTATAAAATGTAGGGGTTACTGTGGCAACCCAACGCACGTTTGATGTACGTATATTCCTCCTCGAGATTCTGAAGGGTGTGAAGAAGTTTATTGTTAAACCTCATTTTGTCTTGACGTGTCGTGGTGGGAGTAGTGTAACAATTAATTTTTTTTGTATGTAGATTCTTGGTCAACCTTAAATGAGGGTCCTTCACCAGAGTCTCCTAGGGAGTTGTTTAAGAAATGTTTATGTCCAGGTTTCTATGAGGGAGCAGGTATATGCTTGTATAGAGCCTACTGTGAAAGAGTTGTGAATAAATGTTTACATAAACGTTACTGAGTGAGAGCTGGGTTATGTTTACATGAGTTTTGCTGCGAGTGAACTGAAATATAAATGTTTACTCTAAGCTTACTGTGAGGGAGTTGGGATGTTAATGTTTACATAGAACCTAGTATCGTAAGAAAGATGGTGTATAAATTCTTGCACGGGATTTTTGACATCACGAACTGTATTGTTATATCAGAAGGGCTGTGCGGGACGGGGATTGTCGGATTTGTGGGGGAGGACATCGATTCAGTCCATCGCACTATGTATTCCGGTGATATGCAGAGAGCGGTCAGGGAATGGCTGGCAGGGTTTTGTTCTGTCTCTGGCAGAGTGAAGGTATTACTTTCGCCCCGCAGCTTTTCATTTTGAGAACACACGCCAAAATCTCAGCGACGGTGACTCGTTGTTTATGTGTGCATACAGATGCGAAAGGTCAGTCAGGAAAAGAAAGGTGTTAGCCTTTTTTTTAATAGGAGTCGTTGGATCGATATATGTATGTTTAATAGAGTTGAAAAGCCATTTCCAACAGGTTACCAAAAGCCGAGTAAAGCAAATTTATGGACTTTATTTTAGCAAAAGGTCGAAAACTCTTAGTTTATTTCGGTACGCAGAAAAGTGAATTTTGTATATATAATTCAAAATGAAGTTTTAATTATAGATGATGATCGTGAGTAATGTTTTGTAACCTGAGAAAATTTTGTACATGTACAATGTGCCATAGATGATCTTGTACATGTACATTGTGCCATAGATGATCTTGTACATGTACATTGTGCCCTAGATGATCTTGTACATGTACATTGTGCCATAGATGATCTTGTACATGTACATTGTGCCATAGATGATCTTGTACATGTACATTGTGCCATAGATAATTTTGTACATGTACATTGTGCCATAGATGATCTTGTACATGTACATTGTGCCATAGATGATCTTGTACATGTACATTGTGCCATAGATGATCTTGTACATGTACATTGTGCCATAGATGATCTTGTACATGTACATTGTGCCATAGATGATCTTGTACATGTACATTGTGCCATAGATGATCTTGTACATGTACACTGTGCCCTAGATGATCGTATAGAGGCACATTTTATGTCATAGATACCTAACATACAAGCATTTTTGGTGAGTGCTGAAGATCTTTACTGTTATTGGTGTAGTCATGTGTAGTATTGTTAATGAGCGGTGAGTTGTGTAGTGATGTACTGTGAATGTTGAGTCGTGTGGCGACATACAGTGAGTGGTGAGTTGTGTAGTGAGTTTTGTAAGTGTGAGTTGTGTAGTGATATACTGTGAGTGGTGAGTTGTGTAGTGATGTACTGTGAATGGTGAGTCGTGTGGCGACATACAGTGAGTGGTGAGTTGTGTAGTGATGTTTTGTAAGTGGTGAGTTGTGTAGTGATATACTGTGAGTGGTGAGTTGTGTAGTGATGTACTGTGAATGGTGATCGTGTGGCGACATACAGTGAGTGGTGAGTTGTGTAGTGATGTTTTGTGAGTGGTGATTTTGTGTAGTGATATACTGTGAGGGGTGAGTTGTGTAGTGATGTACTGTGAATGGTGAGTCGTGTGGCGACATACAGTGAGTGGTGAGTTGTGTAGTGATGTTTTGTAAGTGGTGAGTTGTGTAGTGATATACTGTGAGTGGTGAGTTGTGTAGTGATGTACTGTGAATGGTGAGTCGTGTGGCGACATACAGTGAGTGGTGAGTTGTGTAGTGATGTTTTGTAAGTGGTGAGTTTGTGTATTTGATATACTGTGAGTGGTGAGTTGTGTAGTGATGTACTGTGAATGGTGAGTCGTGTGGCGACATACAGTGAGTGGTGAGTTGTGTAGTGATGTTTTGTAAGTGGTGAGTTGTGTAGTGATATACTGTGAGTGGTGAGTAGTGTAGTGATGTACTGTGAATGGTGAGTCGTGGGCGACATACAGTGAGTTGGTGAGTTGTGTAGTGATGTTTTGTAAGTGGTGAGTTGTGTAGTGATATACTGTGAGTGGTGATTTGTGTAGTGATGTACTGTGAATGGTGAGTCGTGTGGCGACATACAGTGAGTGGTGAGTTGTGTAGTGATGTTTTGTGAGTGGTGAGTTGGGTGTAGTGATATACTGTGAGTGGTGAGTTGTGTAGTGCTGTACTGTGAGTGGTGAGTTGTGTAGTGATATACTGTGAGTGGTGAGTTGTGTAGTGATATACTGTGAGTGGTGAGTTGTGTACTAACGTACAGTGAGTGGTGAGTCGTGTGGCGATGTACAGTGAGTGGTGACGTACAGTGAGTGGTGACGTACAGTGAGTGGTGAGTCGTGTGGCGATGTACAGTGAGTGGTGACGTACAGTGAGTGGTGAGTCGTGTGGCGATGTACAGTGAGTGGTGACGTACAGTGATTTTTTTATATTCCACTCCTCATTACCTGCTCCTTTTAGTTCACCCCAGCGTCATCTGACGCACTCTAACACCTCGCTTACAACACCACATTTTGACATCACAAACATGAAGGATTTGTGACTGATATGTAATGCGATAGGGGCAATAATAATAATAATAATAATAATAATAATAATAATAATAAAAATAATAAAAAATAATAATAATAATTATTATTATTATTATTATTATTATTATTATTGTTATTATTATTATTATTATATTTTATTATTAACATTAATATTATAATTATCTTGGAAAATACATGTAATCAGGGAGGCAACCCAGGGGTCAAATACCCCCCTCCTCTTCCGTGATTTGATTAGATGAAATGCAATATTTCCCCAGAATTCTCTTCAGTTACCTTTGTTCAGAACTTCACAGCAGACAGACTGCACAAGGGGTAATTAAAATTACATTTCACCCGTATGCTAACACGAGAATATTTTAATCCCTAATATTGGGACTAATTAATTACATTGTTAGCCATCATGTAATTAAGGTTATATTTCACCTGTACGCTAATATAAGGGGCTAATTAATTAATTACCTTCTTAATTACGTTGTTGATTATGCTGCTAAATTTAAGGTTTATTTAAGGTTACATTTTTCCCCGCACAGTAACAAAAATAATTACTTTATTGCTCGATACTAGGATTTTACTAGTCATTTAGGTTTAAAACCTGTCTACTGCATGCCCAGAGTTTCACACCTCTCGGTGTATATACACTGAGATATATACACCCAACACTATATAAACTAAGGTGTGCAAAAGTAAGGTCTCAGTATATAGACACAGAGACACGCACGTATAATATATAATATAAATATATATATATATATATAATATATATAATATATATAATTTTTTTTTTTTATTATCACACCGGCCGATTCCCACCAAGGCAGGGTGGCCCGAAAAAGAAAAACTTTCACCATCATTCACTCCATCACTGTCTTGCCAGAAGGGTGCTTTACACTACAGTTTTTAAACTGCAACATTAACACCCCTCCTTCAGAGTGCAGGCACTGTACTTCCCATCTCCAGAACTCAAGTCCGGCCTGCCGGTTTCCCTGAATCCCTTCATAAATGTTACTTTGCTCACACTCCAACAGCACGTCAAGTATTAAAAACCATTTGTCTCCATTCACTCCTATCAAACACGCTCACGCATGCCTGCTGGAAGTCCAAGCCCCTCGCACACAAAACCTCCTTTACCCCCTCCCTCCAACCCTTCCTAGGCCGACCCCTACCCCGCCTTCCTTCCACTACAGACTGATAACACTCTTGAAGTCATTCTGTTTCGCTCCATTCTCTCTACATGTCCGAACCACCTCAACAACCCTTCCTCAGCCCTCTGGACAACAGTTTTGGTAATCCCGCACCTCCTCCTAACTTCCAAACTACGAATTCTCTGCATTATATTCACACCACACATTGCCCTCAGACATGACATCTCCACTGCCTCCAGCCTTCTCCTCGCTGCAACATTCATCACCCACGCTTCACACCCATATAAGAGCGTTGGTAAAACTATACTCTCATACATTCCCCTCTTTGCCTCCAAGGACAAAGTTCTTTGTCTCCACAGACTCCTAAGTGCACCACTCACTCTTTTTTTCCCTCATCAATTCTATGATTCACCTCATCTTTCATAGACCCATCCGCTGACACGTCCACTCCCAAATATCTGAATACGTTCACCTCCTCCATACTCTCTCCCTCCAATCTGATATTCAATCTTTCATCACCTAATCTTTTTGTTACCTCATAACCTTACTCTTTCCTGTATTCACCTTTAATTTTCTTCTTTTGCACACCCTACCAAATTCATCCACCAATCTCTGCAACTTCTCTTCAGAATCTCCCAAGAGCACAGTGTCATCAGCAAAGAGCAGCTGTGACAACCCCCACTTTGTGTGTGATTCTTTATCTTTTAACTCCACGCCTCTTGCCAAGACCCTCGCATTTACTTCTCTTACAACCCCATCTATAAATATATTAAACAACCACGTGACATCACACATCCTTGTCTAAGGCCTACTTTTACTGGAAAAAATTTCCCTCTTTCCTACATACTCTAACTTGAGCCTCACTATCCTCGTAAAAACTCTTCACTGCTTTCAGTAACCTACCTCCTACACCATACACTTGCAACATCTGCCACATATATATATATATATATATATATATATAATATATATATATATATATATAATATATATATATATATATATATATATATATATATAAAATATTAAAAAGTTGGCTTTCTCCCACCTAGACAGGGTGACCCAAAAAGAAAGAAAATCCCCAAAAAAAGAAAATAATTTCATCATCATTCAGCATGTTCACCTCACTCATACATAATCACTGTCTTTGCAGAGGCGCAGATACGACATTGTACTTCCCATTTCCAGTACTTAAGTCCGGCTAAATCTATAATAACCGGTTTCCCTGAATCCCTTCACTAAATATTATCCTACTCACACTCCAACAGCTCGTCAATTCCCAAAAAAACATTCGTCTCCATTTACTTACATCTAACACACTCACACACGTTTGCTGGAAGTCCAAACCCCTCGCCCACTAAACCTCCTTTACCCCCTCCCTACAAACTTTTCGAGGACGACCCCTACCCCTCCTTCCTTCCCCTACAGATTTATACGTTCTCCAAGTCATTCTACTTTGTTCCATTCTTTCTAAATGACCAAACCACCTCAACAACAACTTTCTACCTTTACACACCCTCCCAAACTCGTCTACTAACCTTTGCAACTTTTCTTTAGAATCTCCCATTAGCACAGTATCATCAGCAAAAAGTAACTGTGTCAACTCCCATTCTGTACTTGATGCCCAATAATTTAATCCCACCCCTCTCCCGAACACCCTAACATTTACTTCTTTTACAACCCCATCTAAAATATGTTAAACAACCAGGTGACATTACACATCCCTGTCTAAGACCATATTTTTTAAATTTGGGAAGTAATCTCCCTCTCTTCTACACACCCTAACCTGAGCCTCACTATCCTCATAAAAACTCTTTACAGCATTTAGTAACTTACCAAGTATTCCATATACTTGCAACATCTGCCTCATTGCTCCTCTATCCACTCTATTATATGCCTTTTCTAAATCCATAAATGCAATGAAAACTTCCCTACCTTTATCTAAATACTGTTCACATATATGCTTCAATGTAAAAACTTGATCAACACATCCCCTACCCATTCTAAAACCTCCTTGCTCATCCACAATCCTACATTCTGTCTTACCTGTAATTCTTTCAATAATAGCCGAACCATACACTTTACCTGGTATACTCAGTAGACTTATTCCCTTATAATTTTTACAATCTCTTTTGTTCCCCTTCCCTTTATATAAAGGAACTATACATGCTCTCCGCCAATCCCTAGGTACCTTCCCCTCTTTCATACATTTATTAAACAAAAATACCAACCACTCCAACACAATATCCTCCCCTGCTTTTAATATTTCTGTCATGATCCCGTCACTTCCAGCTGCTTTACCCCATTTCAATCTACGTAATGCCTCACGCACCTCCCCCACACTCACATCCTGTTCTTCTTCACTCCTAAAAGACGGTATACCTCCCTGGCCAGTGCATGAAATTACCGCCTCCCTTTCTTCAACGACATTTAAAAGTTCCTCAAAATATTCCCGCCATCTACCCAATACCTTCAGTTCACCATCTACTAACTCCCCTACTCTGTTTTTAACTGACAAATCCAGTCGTTCCCTAGGCTATCTTAACTTTTTTATCTCACTTCAATTTTTTTTCTTATTTTCAGCAAAATTTCTTGACAATGGCTCTCTCACTGTTTCATCTGCTCTCTCATCCTACTTTTTCATCCTCTGCACTCTCTCACCACTCTCTTCACCTTTATTTTACTCTCCATATACTTTCCTCTTCTTACAATACTTCTGCCTTGTAAAAACCTCTCATAAGCTACCTCTTTCTCTTTTATCACACCCTTTACTTCATTATTCCACCAATCACTCCTCTTTCCTCCTGCACCCACCCTCCTATAACCACAAACTTCTGCCCCACATTCTAATACTGCATTTTTAAAACTATTCCAACCCTCTTCACCCCCCCCAACCCCCACTACTCATACTTGCACCAGCCCACTTTCTGCCAATAGTTGCTTATATCTAACCCTAACTTCCTCCTACTCCT
Organism: Cherax quadricarinatus; assembly: GCF_026875155.1. Taxonomy (NCBI): domain Eukaryota; kingdom Metazoa; phylum Arthropoda; class Malacostraca; order Decapoda; family Parastacidae; genus Cherax; species Cherax quadricarinatus. The sequence continues at coordinate 28,014,173 of NC_069410.1, read as the reverse complement.
TAGTTTATAAACTTTCACCTCTCTTGCTTGTTGTTGCCATTTTCCTTTTGTCCCATTTACCTCTTACTCTAACTGTAGCTACAACTAATATATATATATATATATATTATATATATATATATATATATATATAATATAATATATAATATAATATATACATCTTGTAAGCAGGCTGAGCGTATATTCTACATAATAATAAAACATTTAATATTCAGTTCGTAGCGTTTAATTTTGTCAAATATTCGATGGAGTGGCCTGTATACTCATTGAATATTCATAATGAACACTGTAGGTAAAACTTTCAACGATACACCCAGTTTTATTGTGTTTATATCACGGCGGATAATATTGTGTTAATATCGTGCAATGTAATATTGTCTCTATGTTACGGGAGAATAATATCGTATTTATGTCGTGGGGGATAATATTGTTTATGTTGTAGAGGATAATATTGGACAGCCTCTGGGAATGCTTTTACTCACACTCACTGGAGAGTCTCTCACAGTCACTGGACAGTCTTTCACAGTCACTGGACAGTCTCTGACAGTCACTGGACATTCTCTCACAGTCACTGGAGAATCTCTCACAGTCACTGGACAGTTTATGAGTCACTAGATAGTCTCTCACCGTCACTGTTGAGTCCCTCGCAGTCACAAGAGAGTCTCTCACAGTGGCAGGACAGTCTCTCACAGTCACTGGATAATCTCTTAGGGTTCCTTGATGTCCCTCACTGTCTGTGAGAAGTCTCTCTCCGTCTCTATCTCACGGTCATATCCACTAGTGCAGATAACACAATAATAATGTTAATAACATTACTGAAAATATGTTAGGTACAAAGACACAAGTGTCCTTGTGTCCTTTTATACCTAACACATGTAATACTACACCTGAGTACAACACTGACTCCCACTCCTCCAACATTGTATGGTACACTCCCACTCCTATAACACTATGGTACACTCCCAGTCCTCCAACACTGTATGGTACACTCCCAGTTCTTCAGCAGTGTATGGTACACTCCCAGTCCTTCAACAGTGTATGGTACACTACCAATCCTGCAACACTGTATGGTACACTCCCAGTCCTCCAACAGTGTATGGTACACTCCCAGTCCTCCAATACTGTATGATACACTCCTAGATCTCCAACACTGTATGCTACACTCCCAGTCCTCCAACACTCTATGGTACACTCCCAGTCCTCCAGCATTGTACGGTACACTCCAAGTCTTCTAACAGTGTATGGTACACTACCAGTCCTCCAACAATGTACGGTACACTCCCAGTCCTCCAACACTGAATGGAACACTCCCAGTCTTCCAACACTGTATGGTACACTCCCAGTCCTAAAAACACTGCTACACTCCCAGTCCTTCAACACTGTATGGTACACTCCCAGTCCTCCAACAGTGTATGGTACACTCCCAGTCCTCCAACAGTGTATGGTACACTCCCAGTCCTTCAACACTGTATGGTACACTCCCAGTCCTCCAGCACTGTATGGTACACTCCCAGTCCTCCAACACTATGGTACACCACCACTCCTCCAACAGTGTATGGTACACTCTCAGCCCTCCAACACTGTATGGTACACTCGCCGTCCTCCAGCACTGTATGGTACACTCCCAGTAATCCAACACTGTATGGTACACTCCCAGTCCTACAATACTGTATGGTACACTCCCAGTCCTCCAACACTGTATGGTACACCCCCAGTCCTCCAATACTGCATGGTACACTCCCATTCCTCCAACAGTGTATGGTACACTCCCAGTTCTCCAACACTATGGTACACTCCCAGTCCTCCAACAGTGTACGGTACACTCCCATTCCTCCAAAAGTGTATGGTACACTCCCAGTTCTCCAACAGTGTATGGTACACTCCCAGTCCTCCAAAAGTGTATGGTACACTCCCAGTCCTCCAACAGTGTATGGTACACTCCCAGTCATATAACAGTGTATGGTACACTCCCAGCCCTCCACAGTGTATGGTACACTCCCAGTCCTTCAACAGTGTATGGTACACTCCCAGTCCTCCAATAGTGTATGGTACACTCCCAGTCATATAACAGTATATGGTACACTCCCAGTCCTCCAACAGTGTATGGTATACTCCCAGTCCTCCAACAGTGTATGGTACACTCCCAGTCCTCCAACACTGTATGGTACACTCCCAGTCCTCCAACAGTTTATGGTACACTCCCAGTCCTCCAACAGTTTATGGTACACTCACAGTCCTTCAACAGTTTATGGTACACTCCCAGTCCTCCAACAGTGTATGGCACACTCCCAGTTCTCCAACAGTGTATGGTACACTCCCAGTCCTCCAACAGTGTATGGCACACTCCCAGTCCTCCAACACTGTATGGTACACTCCCAGTCCTCCAACAGTGTATGGTACACTCCCAGTCCTCCAACAGTGTATGGTACACTCCCAGTCCTCCAACACTGTATGGTACACTCCCAGTCCTCCAACAGTGCATGGTACACTCCCAGTCCTCCAACAGTGTATGGTACACTCCCAGTCCTCCAACACTGTATGGTACATTCCCAGTCCTCCAACACTGTATGGTACACTCCCAGTCCTCCAGCAGTGTATGGTACACTCCCAGTCCTCCAACAGTGTATGCTACACTCCCAGTCCTCCAGCAGTGTATGGTACACTCCCAGTCCTCCAGTAGTGTATGGTACACTCCCAGTCCTCCAGCAGTGTATGGTACACTCCCAGTCCTCCAGCAGTGTATGGTACACTCCCAGTCCTCCAACAGTGTATGGTACACTCCCAGTCCTCCAGCAGTGTATGGTACACTCCCAGTCCTCCAACAGTGTATGGTACACTCCCAGTCCTCCAACAGTGTATGGTACACTCCCAGTCATCCAGTGTATGGTATACTCCCAGTCCTTCAGCAGTGTATGGTACACTCCCAGTCCTCCAACAGAGTATGGTACACTTCCAGTCCTCCAGCAGTGTATGGTACACTCCCAGTCCTCCAGCAGTGTATGGTACACTCCCAGTCCTCCAACAGTGTATGGTACACTCCCAGTCCTCCAGCAGTGTATGGTACACACCCAGTCCTCCAACAGTGTATGGTACACTCCCAGTCCTGCAACACTGTATGGTACACTCCCAGTCCTCCAACAGTGTATGGTACACTCCCAGTCCTCCAACAGTGTATGGTACACTCCCAGTCCTCCAGCAGTGTATGGTACACTCCCAGTCCTCCAACAGTGTATGGTACACTCCCAGTCCTCCAACAGTGTAGGGTACACTCCCAGTCCTCCAGCAGTGTATGGTACACTCCCAGTCCTCCAACAGTGTACGGTACACTCCCAGTCCTTCAGTAGTGTATGGTACACTCCCAGTCCTCCAACAGTGTATGGTACACTCCCAGTCCTCCAGCAGTGTATGGTACACTCCCAGTCCTCCAATAGTGTATGGTACACTCCCAGTCCTCCAGCAGTGTATGGTACACTCCCAGTCCTCCAACAGTGTATGGTACACTCCCAGTCCTCCAGCAGTGTATGGTACACACCCAGTCCTCCAACAGTGTATGGTACACTCCCAGTCCTGCAACACTGTATGGTACACTCCCAGTCCTCCAACAGTGTATGGTACACTCCTAGTCCTCCAACAGTGTATGGTACATTCCCAGTCCTCCAACAGTGTATGGTACACTCCCAGTCCTCCAACAGTGTATGGTACACTCCCAGTCCTCCAACAGTGTATGGTACACTCCCAGTCCTCCAACAGTGTATGGTACACTCCCAGTCCTCCAACAGTGTATGGTACACTCCCATCCTCCAACAGTGTATGGTACACTCCCAGTCCTTCAACAGTGTATGGTACACTCCCAGTCCTCCAACAGTGTATGGTACACTCCCAGTCCTCCAACAGTGTATGGTACACTCCCAGTCCTCCAACAGTGTATGGTACATTCCCAGTCCTCCAACAGTGTATGGTACACTCCTAGTCCTCCAACAGTGTATGGTACATTCCCAGTCCTCCAACAGTGTATGGTACACTCCCAGTCCTCCAACAGTGTATGGTACACTCCCAGTCCTCCAACAGTGTATGGTACACTCCCATCCTCCAACAGTTATGGTACACTCCCAGTCCTCCAACAGTGTATGGTACACTCCCAGTCCTCCAACAGTGTATGGTACACTCCCAGTCCTCCAACAGTGTATGGTACACTCCCAGTCCTCCAACAGTGTATGGTACACTCCCAGTCCTCCAACAGTGTATGGTACACTCCCAGTCCTCCAACAGTGTATGGTACACTCCCAGTCCTCCAACAGTGTATGGTACACTCCCAGTCCTCCAACAGTGTATGGTACACTCCCAGTCCTCCAACAGTGTATGGTACACTCCCAGTCGTCCAACAGTGTATGGTACACTCCCAGTCCTCCAACAGTGTATGGTACACTCCCAGTCCTCCAACAGTGTATGGTACACTCCCAGTCCTCCAACAGTGCATGGTACACTCCCAGTCGTCCAACAGTGTATGGTACACTCCCAGTCCTCCAACAGTGTATGGTACACTCCCAGTCCTCCAACAGTGCATGGTACACTCCCAGTCCTCCAACAGTGTATGGTACACTCCCAGTCCTCCAACAGTGTATGGTACACTCCCAGTCGTCCAACAGTGTATGGTACACTCCCAGTCGTCCAACAGTGTATGGTACACTCCCAGTCCTGCAATAGAGAAAGATGGAATCCTATTTTTCTGATATGTTTCAAGAAACAGGAGAGGGGGCTGTGCCACTATATAAAAAAATAATTATTTTGAAAAAAATAGCTTTTGAGGGAATAGTGTATAATTTAAAGAATAATTTGGTGTTTGCAATTATATCCACAATGTTTTGTAGGCCGAGTTACGGGAAATTCCGAAATTTTCCTCCTAGTTACAATTTCCCGTGGGTGAACCGGAAGCAAATTTTTCTTTTGTTCTTCTTTCTTCGTACATTGTTCTGTCATTATTATTTTTTGTATAATATGTAATGTATAAAAATTATTATAAGCTCTCAGAGGCAAAAATGATTGATTAAAAGAAAAATGATTTTACCACTTAAAGACTCATTATTTTTCTGTGATTATCTGAGGCGTTTTTCGAGCGTCGGTGTGTGTGTGTAACGTCATTATTTGTCAAAGAACCATGAACGTTCTTTCTAATATTATACAAGCAGTTATTTAGTCTTAAATCCCTTGTTTACACTTTCCTCAAACTCTCTCTCATAGCATTATATTTTCTTGACTTTTATTGAAAAATTTGAGGACAAGAAAAAGAATTATTTCAACGTTTTTACCAGACTACAAGAGGATGAATTATCATGATTTGGGGAACATGGAAAATACAAGGAGCCCGCTTTTAATGGTGTGCAACCATCTGCAACACTACTGCAATGTCCAGTTCTCGCCTGCACATGTGCCAGTGTTGACAAATAAAAAAAATATATTTTGTATTTTTATATTTTTAAGGCTATCACATGAGAGTTAGACAGATGGCAGGACACTCGGGCAGACCATCGTCGACACTCAGCGTGCACTTGTCTTAATTGTCCTGGTACACTTGTCTTAATTGTCCTGGTACACTTGTCTTAGTTGTCCTGGTACACTTGTTACTTATTTTTCCTATAACATTTCTTGTTTCTTGATTTAAAATGTTTAGTCACGTTCTTCCTTCTCTTTTCTCTTTGTGATCGCCGCTCTTGCAACATCAACGGTGGAGAACGTGCTAAATGGCGAAATGTGCACTGACAGCATCACTGGCGGGCAGCGTACTGGCAGCATCAAGGGTGAATAGTGTCTTGGTATCATCAAGGGTGGACAGTGAACTAGCAACATCAAATTTTTTTTAGTGTACTACAACATCAAGGATGGATAGTGTATTAGCAACATCAAGGATGGACAGTGAACTAGAAACGTCAAGAGTGGATAGTGTACTAGCAACATCAAGGGCGGATAGTGTACCAGCAGCATCAAGGATGGATAGTGTACTAGCAACATCAAGGGTGGATAGTGTACTAGCAACAAGGGTGGATATTGTACTAGCAACATCAAGGATGTAAGGGATACTACAGCTCAGACTTCAACTCAAACCCTGACACACTACTATGATTGTCTTAACCTTGGTAGTCATGCTCCAAGACGCTGGCCTGAACCCATGTTAATTTACTCACAGTATGAACTACTGTGTACCACTACTACCTTGGGATGCACGAATGTCTACCACTACTACCCCGAGATATACGTGAAGGTGCTACTACTACCCGGGAATACACATATGGGTGCAGCTACTACCCCACTACTGGTATACCACTTTAATACCAGTGTTGCCACCACTGTTAAAGACTTACTCGCAATGCTTTCACACATGTGACTAAATACACAATCCGCAACAGCTAACTTTGTATATATCCTGATAAGTATATCTCTCTTCGTATGTGCACTGGCAGCACCAGAACACGCACACGTGGAGGAATATATTTCTCGGTATATTCAGTAAACAGTAGACTCAGAGTTTGCTTTAATCCCAGTTCGTCCATATTTGGCATTTAAGTATTCTAGATACGTGGTGACATGTGTCGCATTACTTAATGATGCTCGTGCGTCGATAAGCTTTCAACCTAATTAACCAACGAGTGAAAACACCTACGAACATTACATCTGAGACCCGAGTAGGACTCGAACCTCCGTACCTAGACCCACTTCACATACCCTCGTGAGCAGCGAGTGTACAGTACTACATCCAGTCAGTCAGACCTGACAGACCTGGTAAAACCAGGTCTGTCAGGTCTGACTTTTCCTTATAATTTAGCTCATTTTGGATTTCTGAGCAATTATCGTAGCTACAGTGTGAGGGGTCTGGCATTATCGTAGCTACAGTGTGGTGGGTCTGGTATTATCGTAGCTACAGTGTGGTGGGTCTGGTATTATCGTAGCTACAGTGTCATGGGTCTGGCATTGTCGTAGCTACAGTGTGGTGGGTCTGGCATTATCGTAGCTACAGTGTGGTGGGTCTGGTATTATCGTAGCTACAGTGTCATGGGTCTGGCATTGTCGTAGCTAACAGTGTGGTGGGTCTGGCATTATCGTAGCTACAGTGTGGTGGGTCTGGTATTATCGTAGCTACAGTGTCATGGGTCTGGCATTGTCGTAGCTACAGTGTGGTGGGTCTGGCATTATCGTAGCTACAGTGTGGTGGGTCTGGTATTATCGTAGCTACAGTGTGGTGGGTCTGGTATTATCGTAGCTACAATGTCATGGGTCTGGCATTGTCGTAGCTACAGTGTGGTGGGTCTGGCATTATGGTAGCTACAGTGTGGTGGGTCTGGCATTGTCGTAGCTACAGTGTGGTGGGTCTGGCATTGTCGTAGCTACAGTGTGGTTGGTCTGGCATTATCGCAGCTACAGTGTGGTGGGTCTGGCATTGTCGTAGCTACAGTGTGGTGGGTCTGGTATTGTCGTAGCTACAGTGTGGTGGGTCTGGCATTATCGTAGCTACAGTGTCATGGGTCTGGCATTGTCGTAGCTACAGTGTGGTGGGTCTGGCATTATCGTAGCTACAGTGTGGTGGGTCTGGCATTATCGTAGCTACAGTGTGGTGGGTCTGGCATTGTCGTAGCTACAGTGTGGTGGGTCTGGCATTGTCGTAGCTACAGTGTGGTGGGTCTGGCATTGTCGTAGCTACAGTGTGATGAGTCTGGCATTGTCGTAGCTACAGTGTGGTGGGTCTGGCATTGTCGTAGCTACAGTGTGATGAGTCTGGCATTGTCGTAGCTACAGTGTGGTGGGTCTGGCATTACCGTAGCTACAGTGCGAGGGGTCTGGCATTATCGTAGCTACAGTGTGAGGGGTCTGGCATTATCGTAGCTACAGTGTGGTGGGTCTGGCATTATCGTAGCTACAGTGTGGTGGGTCTGGCATTATCGTAGCTACAGTGTGGTGGGTCTGGCATTATCGTAGCTACAGTGTGAGGGGTCTGGCATTATCGTAGCTACAGTGTGAGGGGTCTGGCATTATCGTAGCTACAGTGTGGTGGGTCTGGCATTATCGTAGCTACAGTGTGAGGGGTCTGGCATTATCGTAGCTACAGTGTGAGGGGTCTGGCATTATCGTAGCTACAGTGTGAGGGGTCTGGCATTATCGTAGCTACAGTGTGAGGGGTCTGGCATTATCGTAGCTACAGTGTGAGGGGTCTGGCATTACCGTAGCTACAGTGTGATGGGCCTGGCATTATCGTAGCTACAGTGTCATGGGTCTGGCATTATCGTAGCTACAGTGTGGTGGGTCTGGCATTACCGTAGCTACAGTGTGATGGGTCTGGCATTATCGTAGCTACAGTGTGAGGGGTCTGGCATTACCGTAGCTACAGTGTGAGGGGTCTGGCATTATCGTAGCTAAAGTGTGAGGGGTCTGGCATTACCGTAGCTACAGTGTGAGGGGTCTGGCATTATCGTAGCTACAGTGTGAGGGGTCTGGCATTACCGTAGCTACAGTGTGAGGGGTCTGGCATTACCGTAGCTACAGTGTGAGGGGTCTGACATTACCGTAGCTACAGTGTTAGGGGTCTGGCATTACCGTAGCTACAGTGTGAGTGGTCTGGCATTACCGTAGCTACAGTGTGAGGGGGGTCTGCATTACCGTAGCTACAGTGTGAGGGGTCTGGCATTACCGTAGCTACAGTGTGAGGGGGGTCTGGCATTACCGTAGCTACAGTGTGAGGGATCTGGCATTACCGTAGCTACAGTGTGAGAGGTGTGGCTGAGTTGATGTAATGTGAGCTTTGACTCACCTGCTTATATGGGAAGTCTAGGTGAGTGCGTGTGTACTCACCTAATTGTTGTTGCAGGGGTCGATTCATAGTTCCTGGCCCTGCCTCTTTTCTGGTCGCTACTAGGTCACTCTCTCCTTGCTCCATGAGCAAGGAGAGAGTGACTTCCTGCCTCCACTACATCACTTTCCAGACTATTCCACTTCCTGACAACTCTGTGACTGAAGAAGTACTTCCTAACATCCTTCTGACTCATCTGAGTCTTTAACTTCCAAGTGTGTGTTTGTTTGTTTGTTTGCATGCTTGTGTGTGTGTGTGTGTGTGTGTGTGTGTGTGTGTGTGTGTGTGTGTGTGTGTGTGTGTGTGTGTGTCCCTGTAGTAGCTAAATCTTATCCCTGGGTCGAAATATTGCGATGTGACGCGGTGAGGGAGGGACGGGAGGAGCCCACGTGAAGAATATTTGTTGACAGAAGACACCTCATGACGGCGACACGACACCATGTAGACACCTCATGAAGACGACACGACACCATGTACACACCTCATGGAGACGACACGACACCATGTAGACACCTCATGAAGACGATACGACACCATGTAGACACCTCATGAAGACGACACGACACCATGTAGACACCTCATGAAGATTAAGACGACAACCCAGGAAAATAATTCATGAAGACGACAACTCAATATGTCTTATCTTACTGTCTAATTACGTTATGTAATTCTCCCTTTCAGTTCGTACTTCCATTTCGACTTCTCCCTTCTTTCCCCTCCCTTTTCCTCATTCCTTCTCTTCTAATTGATTCATATTCTCTCTTCCACATGACTCATGCCCTATCTTTCATATGACTCATACCCTCTCTTCCACATGACTCATACCCTCTCTTCCACATGACTCATACCCTCTCTTCCACATGACTCATACCCTCTTTTCCACATGACTCATACCCTCTCTTCCACATGACTCATACCCTCTCTTTCACATGACTCATACCCTCTCTTCCACATGACTCATACCCTCTCTTCCACATGACTCATACCCTCTCTTCCACATGACTTTTACCCTCTCTTCCTCATGACTCATACCCTCTCTTCCACATGACTTATACCCTCTCTTCCTCATGACTCATACCCTGTAATCCAACAAACTTCATAATGTATCTAGCAACATGCTTATTGCAAACTGAATTACTCGAACATGATAAAGATAATAAATTAGCCAAAGAAAGAACATTGAAGAGCATGTAGAACATTGAAGAACATGTAGAACATTGAAGAACATGTAGAACATTGCTTGGGCATATCTATGCCAAACATTAAGAATAATATTAGGAGAGAAGTGAATATCACATCAACACAGTTTTGTGTGTATGTGTGAGTAACTGTAGTGTGGGCTGACAGACAACTTGAGCGTCGTCTGTCAGCCTTCCTATACACTTCTCTCTGGTTTGATAAGTGACGTGTGGAGCAGGGCCAAATGAAATCATTTGTCTACTTGGTTCCCTGACAATCTAGACTCTAGAGTCTAGAGTATTATGGTCCTGTGTGTGTTTCTACTCCAGCATTTTGTTAGTCTATTATTATTTTTTGCTGCTGTTGCCCATTTTGATTGTGTGTTGCCCTAGTTCCTTAGCTTAAAGTTATTATTACCCTGAACTGTGTCTTTAAACACGTTCCATCTATTGAGTGGCCAGCTTATGATGGTAAGTGTTGTGTTTCTTCCCTCAACCCGCTTGGAGTGCGCCAGTTGAACCTTAAATTAATGTGTGTTAACTCCTCTCTGCCGTCTTGAGAGTGGTGATTCATCTCTATTGTCGTCTCGTTACTTCACTGGATACCCGAGACCTGAGTCCGCTGTGTCCACATTATCATTAATGGTTCACTCAGGTCCGAGCTAGTGTTCTACTGCACTACTACACCCTGTGTTGTCATTGCCTATTGTTCCCCAGCTGTATCGATCTCAGTCTTCAACTAGAGGTGCACGACTCTTCTACTTGCGTCCTTGCACGCCTTGTGAGGTTGTACCTATGCAAGTCACTCTGAGCCACAAGTGGCTCTGAACCATACCTCAGTACTGCGGACTGAGCCATATCACAAGCTGGAGGAGCCAGTGTTATTGAACTTTATGTATTATCTTCGTTTACCGTTTCCATTTATGTCTCACTTTTCTCCTTTGATTCATTTTGAGTGAACTTATAGAATTGTTTGGGTCTACTATATTTTACGAATTCTTTATATTTCTCTGTTATTCTATATTATTCATCTCCTTTTCATAAAATGTTATGTATTGTTTCTGAAACACAGAGGAGCCGCTTCATCCCATACACAGTCATACATACCGACGATAATCATACTAAATTCAGTGTAAAAAGGACCCCAATGGAAATAAGTCACTTTGTCAAACTTTTTTGGGTTATCCTACACATATGCTGCTATGTATAATACGTAACTGTATTTGTGTATATCTGAATAAACTTACTTAAGAGTCACTGAGCTCCTCAGGAGTGCTAGAATATCTGATACACGAAGGGAGGCGCTGACCAGGGAAGTGGAAACTATCGAACTTAAGCTAAATGACTCTTACAGGAACCAGGAGAGGCAGGAGGAGCTTAAAGCTATTAGTGAAATTGAAAGAAATTCAAAATATTTCTTTTCATATGCCAAAAACAAGGCAAATACCACATCTAGTATCGGGCCCTTACTCAGACAGGATGGGACTTACACAGATGACAACAAGGAAATGAGTGAAATATTGAAATCCCAGTACGACTCTGTGTTTAGTGAACCACTAATCGGTCTGAGGATCGACGACCCAAATGATTTCTTCATGAATGAGCCTCAAAACTCCATAAATGTATGCCAGATTTCCGACATTACCCTAACTCCGATAGATTTCGAAAAAGCCATTGACAACATGCCTATGCACTCAGCCCCGGGCCCAGACTCGTGGAACTCTGTTTTCATTAAGAACTGCAAGAAACCCCTCTCGCGTGCCCTAAGTACACTATGGAGGAGGAGCTTGGACATGGGTGAAATTCCACAGTCACTTAAAACAACGGATATAGCCCCACTCCATAAAGGTGGCAGCAAAGCATTAGCTAAGAACTATAGACCAATAGCTCTGACATCCCACATCATAAAAATCTTTGAAAGAGTGCTAAGAAGCAGGATTGCAAATCACCTGGATTCCCAAAATCTGCACAATCCAGGGCAACATGGGTTCAGGGCAGGTCGCTCCTGCCTCTCACAACTACTGGATCACTATGACATGGCCTTGGATGCACTGGAAGAAAATCAGAATGCAGATGTAAAGCATTTGACAAATGCGATCATGGCGTAATAGCCCATAAAATACGTGCTAAAGGAATAACTGGGAAAGTGGGGAGATGGATCTTCAACTTCCTAACAAATCGAACACAAAGAGTAGTGGTCAACAGAGTTAAATCGGAGGCTGCCATAGTGAAGAGCTCTGTTCCACAAGGCACAGTACTCGCCCCCATCTTATTCCTTATCCTCATATCAGACATAAACAGAGATATACACCACAGCACCGTATCATCCTTTGCGGATGATACTAGGATCTGCATGAGGCTGTCATCTGCTGAGGACGCGGTTAACCTCCAAGAAGATATAAACAAAGTTTTCCAGTGGGCAACGGTAAACAATATGATGTTCAATGAGGACAAATTCCAACTACTCCGTTATGGAAAACTGGAGGAGATAATAACTAGAACAGAGTATACTACTGACTCCGGCCATACAATAGAGCGGAAAAATAATGTAAGGGACCTGGGAGTAGTAATGTCTGAGGATCTCACTTTCAAGATCACAACAGTGCCACGATCGCACGTGCAAAGAAAATGATAGGATGGATAATGAGAACTTTCAAAACGAGAGATGCCAAGCCCATGATGATCCTTTTCAAATCACTTGTTCTCTCTAGGCTGGAATATTGCTGTACATAACACTCCATACAAAGCAGGTGAAATCGCAGATCTAGAGAGTGTACAGAGATCCTTTACTGCACGTATAAGTTCTGTCAAGCACCTTAACTACTGGGAACGCTTGGAAGCACTTGACTTGTACTCGTTGGAACGCAGGAGGGAGAATATATCATAATCTACACTTGGAAAATCTTGGAAGGAATGGTCCCAAATCTGCACACAGAAATCACTCCCTACGAAAGTAAAAGACTGGTAGGCGATGCAAAATGCCGCCAATAAAAAGTAGGGGCGCCATTGGTACACTAAGAGAAAACACCATAAGTGTCCGGGGCCCAAAACTGTTCAACAGCCTCCCATCAAGCATTAGGGGAATTGCCAATAAACCCCTGGCTGCCTTCAAGAGAGAGCTGGACAGATACCTAAAGTCGGTGCCGGATCAGCCGGGCTGTGGCTCGTACGTCGGACTGCGTGCGGCCAGCAGTAACAGCCTAGTTGATCAGGCCCTGATCCATCGGGAGGCCTGGTCGTGGACCGGGCCGCGGGGGCGTTGATCCCCGGAATAACCTCCAGGTAACCTCCAGGTATGATCACCCTAGTGGACACTGTGATGGTTCATTCACTGAGTGGTCTACGCCGGCGCTGTCCTCCACTATGCCGGCGCTGTCCTCCACTATGCCGGCGCTGTCCTCTACTATGCCGGCGCTGTCCTCCACTATGCCGGCGCTGTCCTCTACTATGCCGGCGCTGTCCTCCACTATGCCGGCGCTGTCCTCTACTATGCCGGCGCTGTCCTCTACTATGCCGGCGCTGTCCTCCACTATGCCGGCGCTGTCCTCTACTATGCCGGCGCTGTCCTCCCACTATGCCGGCGCTGTCCTCCACTATGCCGGCGCTGTCCTCCACTATGCCGGCGCTGTCCTCTACTATGCCGGCGCTGTCCTCCACTATGCCGGCGCTGTCCTCTACTATGCCGGCGCTGTCCTCCACTATGCCGGCGCTGTCCTCCACTATGCCGGCGCTGTCCTCTACTATGCCGGCGCTGTCCTCCACTATGCCGGCGCTGCCCTCCACTATGCCGGCGCTGTCCTCCACTATGGCGGCGCTGTCCTCTACTATGCCGGCGCTGTCCTCCACTACGCCGGCGCTGCCCTCCACTACGCCGGCGCTGCCCTCCACTACGCCGGCGCTGCCCTCCACTACGCCGGCGCTGTCCTCCACTATGCCGGCGCTGCCCTCCACTACGCCGGCGCTGCTCTCCACTACGCCGGCGCTGTCCTCCACTACGCCGGCGCTGCCCTCCACTATGCCGGCGCTGTCCTCCACTATGCCGGAGCTGCCGTCCATTACGCCGGCGCTGTCCTCCACTATGCCGGCGCTGTCCTCCACTATGCCGGCGCTGTCCTCCACTATGCCGGCGCTGCCCTCCACTACGCCGGCGCTGTCCTCCACTATGCCGGCGCTGTCCTCCACTATGCCGGCGCTGCCCTCCACTACGCCGGCGCTGTCCTCCACTATGCCGGCGCTGCCCTCCACTACGCCGGCGCTGCCCTCCATTCTGCCGGCGCTGCCCTCCACTATGCCGGGCTGCCCTCCACTACGCCGGCGCTGCCCTCCACTACGCCGGCGCTGCCCTCCACTATTCCGGCGCTGCCCTCCACTATGCCGGCGCTGCCGTCCACTATGCCGGCGCTGCCGTCCACTACGTCAACACGACGTGCGCGATAAAATAGTCGCTTAGGCGGCGAAATTTAAATCTAAAATCTTTGTTCTCCTACCCTCCCTTCCCCTCACCCTCCCTCCCTGACTTTCACTCTCCCTCCCTCTCACCCTTCCTTCTTCTCACCTACCTTCCCTCCCCCTTACTCTCCCTCCCTCTCACCTACCTTTCCTCCCTCTTACTCTCCCTCCCTCTCACCCTCCCTTCCTCTCACTCTCCCTCTAATCCTCCCTTCCACCATCTCATCCTCCCTCCTTCCCTCCCTCTCAACCTTCCTTCCTCTCACCTCTATTTTATCCCTTTCACCCTCTTTTCCTCTCACCGCCCCTCCGTCTCACTCTTCCTTTCTCCACCCACCCTCCTTCCTTCCCACCCTCCCTCCCTCCCTGCCTCTTGTCCTCCCTATCTCCCTGTGGCAGTCTTTTCCCTGGTGTGACAAAAGTCAATAACAGTCATTAAGGAAGAGAATCAAATAACATGACCCTTGTGGCTGACGACCGCAGGAGTTACTTCGGTGTTAGGGACACTGACACATGGGACAGTCAGAGATAGATAGATAGAGTGACAGAGAGAGAGAGTGTAGACTAGCAACACTTGTGTCAAGACAAGTAATATTTGTCCGTCAACACTAGAAGCAACACTTGCGTGTCAACACTTGCGTGTCAACACTAGCAACACCTGTGTGTCAACACTAGGAGCAACAGCTGCGTGTCAACGCTAGCAACAACTGCGTGTCAACACTTGCAACAACTCAACTGCGTGTTAACACTAGCAACACTTGCGTGTCAACACTAGCAACACCTGCGTGTCAACACTAGGAACAGCTGCATGTCAACACTAGCAACAGCTGCGTTTCAACACTAGAAGCAACAGCTGCGTGTCAACACAAGCAATAACTGCGTGTCAACACTTGCAACACCTGCGTGTCAACACTAGCAACAGCTGCGTGTCAACACTAGCAACAGCTGCGTGTCAACACAAGCAATAACTGCGTGTCAACACTTGCAACAACTGCGTGTCAACACTAGCAACACCTGCGTGTCAACACTAGCAACAGCTGCGTGTCAACACTAGCAACAGCTGCGTGTCAACACTAGCAACAGCTGCGTGTCAACACTAGCAACACTTGCGTGTCAACACTAGCAACAGCTGCGTGTCAGCACTAGCAATAGCTGCGTGTCAATACTAGAAGCAACAGTTGTGTGTCAACACAAGCAATAACTGCGTGTCAACACTTGCAACAGCTGCGTGTCAACACTAGCAACACTTGCGTGTCAACACTAGCACCATCTGCGTGTCAACACTAGCAACAGCTGCGTTTCAACACTAGCAACACCTGCGTGTCAACACTAGCAACAACTGCGTGTCAACAATTACAACAACTCAACTGCGTGTCAACACTAGCAACACTTGCGTGTCAACACTAGCAACACCTGCGTGGCTACACTAGCAACACCTGCGTGTCAACACTAGCAACAGCTGCGTGTCAATACTAGCAACAACTGCGTGTCAGCACTAGAAGCAACAGCAGCGTGTCAACACAAGCAACAACTGCGTGTCAACACTTGCAACAACTGCGTGTCAACACTAGCAACACTTGCGTGTCAACACTAGCAACACCTGCGTGTCAACACTAGCAACAGCAGCGTGTCAACACTAGAAGCAACAGCTGCGTGTCAACACAAGCAACAACTGCGTGTCAACACTTGCAACAACTGCGTGTCAACACTAGCAACACTTGTGTGTCATCTCTAGCAACACCTGTGTGTCAACACTAGCAACAGCAGCGTGTCAACACTAGAAGCAACAGCTGCGTGTCAACACTAGTAACTGTCAACATAGTTGCTGATCCCTGTGTTATATAGCTTAGCATATAGTATCATCCATGTTACTCACAATTATATCACACAAATATTAAACCTAACTTTATTTTTTTTAAATACACTACCTAACAGAATACTCCATTCTACTGAATGTACAGCAATGCATGCAACCATATGACCTGTCTTTGTAATACTCATTTGTATTTTATAGTTATCTGTTTACAATAATGTCTTATCACTGATTTCATCATTGCTTAGTTAATCTTAAGTTAATTTTAAGCCAGCCCGTAATGCTATGCATATAAGTGGCTTTGGCATGCTGCTCTTATCTGTATTTTTTTGTACCTCTGTATGTATGCTAAATTTCTAAATAAATAAATAAATAAATAAATAAATAAATCCATGTGCTTTAGATAGGAGATCCCTTTTAGGCCTGTGACTGTTGTGTGACGTCACGGGATGCGCATGTGCACGTTCGTACCTCTGCCCCGGTCTCAGGCGGCGTGTAGGCCTCGACAGGCGTAGACAGGCAGAGGCTGGGCTCCACGTTCATCATCACAGTCTGACAATATATATGTTACCATCCAACAAGTGTGTCTACCTTCAACCCTCGATATCTCCATTAAGAACCCCTACGATATAACAACTGCTTGTAAACACTTGCAGCAACTGCTTGTCAACACTAGAGGCAACACCTGCGTGTCAACACTAGCAACAGTTGCGTGTCAACACTAGCAACAGCTGCGTGTCAACACTAGCAACAGCTGCATGTCAACACTAGCAACAGCTGCGTGTCAACTGCAGCAACACCTGCGTGTCAACACTAGAAGCAACAGCTGCGTGTCAACACTAGCAACAACTGCGTATCAACACTTGCAACAACTGCGTGTCAACACTAGCAACATGAGGCCTGGTCACAGACCGGACCTCGGGGGCGTTGACCCCCGGAACTCTCTCCAGGTAAACTCTCCAGGTAAACCTGCGTGTCAACACTAGCAACAGCTGCGTGTCAACACTAGCAACACCTGCATGTCAACACTAGCAACAGTCAGTGCTGACACTATATAACATGTGAGTTACACTGTATAACACCACAGATTATGTGGTCCGTGACATCCCCTCCCCCACCCACACACACACACACAATTCTCAGAATGATGTTACAGCAAAGAGCGCGACGTTACAATGACAGGGTTGACGTCCCACAGATACTGAGTGACTTTCCAATAGAGTTTTACAGACTAGATAACATCTGAAATAGTTAGCATAGAAAACAGATCAGTCCGACAACACTGTAAAAACCACGAACGCCTGTAAACGTCATCACTATGAAGGTGATGGAGACCGAACCAGCTGAAGGCAGAACACCGAGCCATCTGAAGGCAGAACACCGAGCCAGCTGAAGGCAGAACACCGAGCCAGCTGAAGGCAGAACACCGAGCCAGCTGAAGGCAGAACACCAAGCCAGCTGAAGGCAGAACGCCGAGCCCAGGAAGTGCCAGGCAGTGAGCCACCTGGGTGCCCACGAGCCTTCCTAGCTGCAACCTTGCACCACTAAGAAGTATACTTCATGGAAAAAGTATACCCACACATACCGCACTAGTGTGCATGTAGGCACCTTTCCTGTATACATGTGTACGAGTGGTGGGCAGTGCGGTATGCATCGGTATTATACTTCATGATTACCAAAAATGCTTACCATTCACATTCCCATTAACAGGTAAAAATCAAAAGTGAGTTGTGTCACTTTTCTTTGATCCACCTCCTTCATCCAACACACCTTCATCCATTTCTATCCTTAGCTATCCTTCTCCCTTTTATCTCATTACCAGGGCTCTGGTCATAGTTCACTCCATCGTTAGTTATATTATATATTCATTGTATAATATGGAAATTACATTATATGTTAATTATATTAAATAAGTTATTTTTATTAGGTAATATGTTACTCTCCATGGGGAAGTGGAGAAGAATCCTTCCTCCGTAAGCCTTGCGTGTCGTAAGAGGCGACTAAAATGCCGAGAGCGAGCGGCTGGTAACCCCTTCTCTTATATATATATATCACCAAATGTTAAGAAAAGGAAAAGTATTTCTTCTTTTTCAGGTCACTTTGCCTTGGTGGGAGACGGCCCGTGTGTTAAAAAAAATCTTTTACTTTGTTAAATAATTGTGAGAGAACGTTCACTTGTGTATCTTTGTGTGACAGTGAAATGTAAGTGACGCTGGTGCCACAAACTGACATTACACTGGTGCCAGTCGACCCACTGTTATGGTGACACTGAGCCTTGCGATGCTGGCACCTGTCCCTCCCCCTTCCCCCACAAGTGGCATTCCCAAGCCCCCCCCCCCCCCTTCCACCTGCACAGGTGACACTCCCTTTCACTTCCGTTGACACACTCAATCTCCCCTCTACTGTCTCTCTCAGTCCCTCCTCTCTCTGCTGTTCCTCTCACCCCCTTCCTCCCTCTATTGAAATTCCTAATCGACACACCCAAGAACAAGTCTAAAATTTAAATGTCTGTAATAATAATAAACTGTCGCCCTTCCAAATCAGTAACACCAACTCTAAGTTCAGTAAACAATATAAAAACTCAGAATTTGGAATAAACAGTAACATTTCAAGTAACTTACCCTGCAGTCTTGAAAAGAGGCACTTAAACACCTTAGAACACTTGTAGAAAGGAACATTAGTATCAGTATTAAATAGGCAAGCTTGTTCTTCATGATAATTATAAGATCTCTCTTTGGTTACCATGCCCTGCTCTTAATTAGCTCTCTACCTGCTGTGCTTAATGAACATGACGTAATGCAAGACAAAGTCATGAGGACAATTCTGAGTGATTCACTGTGCATTAGCATTATAAACTTGAGAAAAGAGTTGAAGTTTCCTGCTGTATAAGAAAGAATAATACAGTTAAACACAACCTTCTGTGCTAAGGTCCTGAAAAATTCGACGTCACCAGCAGGGCTCAGGAATGTGCTGTTTCATGCCTACAAAGCAGTTCATATTCTGCACACTAACTGGCTGAAGGTAAAATTAACATCCTTATTATATGCAGCTCATCTGTAAACATCCCTCCCTTCTCACCACCCACTGTATGGATATCATACTCGCCTGTTGTTAAGAGTAGTGAGAAACCAATCCTAAGACAACAGTGCAAGGAACTATCACTTCTTATGCATATACCTTGGTGTCCAATGAGCACCATGCTTACATTGATGGCTCAATTCACCATACTTCAGGACGCTTTGAGGCAGCATGCAGAATATACAGTGGTAACAAGGGTATAAAAATTATTAGCATCAGACTGAACAAGTGGCTAAGTTCAACAATAACAGAGGTAATTGCACTGAAGCTTTCCACAAACATATTAAAAAACGCAGAAGGGGCGATCTTCAGTGAATGAAAGCCGGCTATTCAAGCACTTGAGAGTCCTTCCTACGTAACAGACATAAAGAACATCATTAGAAGCATTTAAAATTGTCTAAATTTAGCTCAGAACACAGAAGATGCCCTCCCACATGTGAATCGGCTGTCATGAGGACACTGATAGAGAAGCTAGATCTATTGAAACAGGCCGGAGGTTGAGCTTCTACTGGGCATCACTCCATCTCGCTGAAGGATGCAAACAATAGTAATCGAGACAACACACATATCC
>NC_069410.1:27976751-27991751 GCF_026875155.1 Cherax quadricarinatus | reverse complement strand
CCTTCCACTACTGCCACTCACAACCTTTCCCCTACTGCCCCTCACAACCTTCCACTACTGCCACTCACAACCTTCCACTACTGCCACTCACAACCTTCCACTACTGCCACTCTCAACCTTCCACTACTGCCACTCTCAACCTTCCACTACTGCCACTCTCAACCTTCCACTACTGCCACTCACAACCTTCCACTACTGCCACTCACAACCTTCCACTACTGCCACTCTCAACCTTCCACTACTGCCACTCACAACCTTCCACTACTGCCACTCTCAACCTTCCACTACTGCCACTCACAACCTTCCACTACTGCCACTCACAACCTTCCATCTTGCCACTCCAACCTTCCACTACTGCACTTCAATTTCCCCTACTGCCACTCTCAAACCTTTCCACTACCTCAACCTTCCCTACCCACTCCAACCTTCCCTACTGCCCCCCAAAACCTTCCACTACTGCCACTCCAACCTTCCACTACCCCCCACCTTCCACACTCCCACCCAACCTTCCTACTGCCTCCAACCTTCCACTACTCCCACTCAAACCTTCCATCCCCACTTACTAACCCTCCACTACTGCCACACAACCCTTTCCACTCTCCTCACTCAACACCTTCCCAAACTCCACTCCCCTTTCCCACTTCCACTCCCCCCCCCAAACTGCCACTCCAACCCTTCCACTACTGCCCTCTAAACCTTCACTACTGCCCTCAAAACCCTTTCCCACTACTGCCACTCAACCTTCCACTACTGCCACTCAACCTTCCCACTACTGCCTCAAAACCTTCCCACTCCCACTCCACCTTCCACTACCCCTCACAACCTTCCACTACTCATTTTACCTTCCCACTCCACTCTCAATTCCACTACTCCACTCAACCTTCCACTACTGCCCTCTCAACCTTTTCCCACGCCCACCAACCTTCCACTACGCCACTCCAACCTTCCACTACTCCCAAATCTCAACCTTCCATTACTGCCACTCACACCTTCCACTCCCCCAACCTTCCACTACTGCCACTCAAACCTTCCACTACTGCCACCCCAAAACCTACCTACCCACTTCCAACCTTCCATCTCCACTCTCAAACCTTCCACTATCCACTCCAACCACCTTCCACACTCCCACTCCCCTTCACCTACCTCACAACTTCCCAACCTGCCACTTAAACCTTCCCTATGCCACCCAACCTTCCAAAACCCCCCCCTCACTACCCCCCAACCCCATTTCCACTCCACCCTTTCTCCCCCCTTTCCACACCCATTCCCAACCTAACTGCCCCTCAACCTTCCACTCTGCCACTCAAACCTTCCACTACTCCATAAACCTTCCAACTCCCCCACCCCCCTTTCCCCACACCTTCCATTACTGCCACCCCAAACCCTCCCACTCCCCTCAACCTCCAACTCCACTCACAACCTTCCCACTACGCCCTCCCAAACCTTCCACTTCCACTCCAACCTTCCACTACTCACTCACAACTTCCACTACTCCCCCACACTACCACCTTCACACTCCCCCACCCCCAAACCCCTACCTCCACTCCAACCTCCACTACCCCACTCACAACCCTTTCCACTACGCCAAATACAACTCATTCCCACACTCCCTCTCAACTTCCAAAACTGCCACTCACAACCTCCACCTACCCACTCTCCCCCAACCTTCCACTACTGCCACTCCCCAACCTTCCACTACTCGCCACCCACCCTCCCATCCCACTTCCAACCTTCCAAATTTACTGCCACTCTCAACCTCTTCCCACTTCTCACCTTCCCAACTGCCTCAAACCTCCCTCCCACTCCAACCTTCCACACTCCACTTCCACCTCCACTCCCCTCCATTTCCCCTTTCCCACTCCACCTTCACTTCCACCCCAACCCACTTGGCCACTCTCAACCTTCCACAGCCCTCACACCCACTTCCACTCCAAAACCCCCTCTCCCACAAACCTTCCCTACTGCCACTCCCTTCCACAAACTGCATCCCCTTTTCATTTCTGCCCCACCAACCTTCCTCCACTCCAATTTCCCAAATAACCTGCCACAACTCCCACCTAAAACCTTCCAAACTTCCACCACAACCTTCCACTCTGCCCAAAAACCTTTCCCACTACTGCCACTCCACCTAACCTCCCACTAAACCCTTTCCCAACTGCCACTACACCTTCCCATGCCTTCCTTTTACTCCCCTAATTTTCTGATTCCTTCCACTACTCCATCAACCTTCCACTACTTCCACCACAACCTTCCACTACTGCCACCCCAACCCTTCCTTTACATGCCACTCAAAACCTTCCACTACTGCCACTACCCTTCCACTACTGCCACTCACAACCTTCCACCTCCCTCCACTTCATCCTTTACTCACAACCCCCAAACCCCCACACCTTCCCTTCCACCACCCCCCACTCCAACCCACTCTCCAACCCCCCCAACTCCACTCTCCAACCTTCCATCCCTCCAACCTTCCATACTGCCCTCCAACCCCACTACTGCCACTCACAACCTTCCCTACGCCACTCCTTCCAACCCCTCAAACCTTCCCACCTCAACCTTCCCTAGCCCTCAAACCTCACTCCCACTAAACCTTCCACTACTGCCACTCCAACTTCCACTAACTGCCACTCTTCACCTCCCTACTCCACTCACAACCTTCCACTACTCCCTCACCTCAACCCCCCCCAACCCTTCCACTACTGCCACCTACCCTACCCACTCACAACCTTCCACACTGCACTCCCCTTTCCACCTCCACTTCTAAACTTCCAACCTTCCACTCGACCCCCCACTACTGCCACTCTCAAACCTTCCACTACTGCCACTCCAACCTTCCACTACTGCCACTCCAACCTTCCCACTACTGCCACTCAAAACCCTTTCCACTACTGCCCCCCCCAACCTTCCACTACTTGCCACTCTCAAACCTTCCACTACTGCCCTCACAACCTTCCACTTGCCACCCCAAAAACCCTTCCACTACTGCCACTCTCACCTTTCACTACTGCCACTAAACAACCTTCCACTATGCCACTCTCAACCTTCCACTACTGCCACAGCCAACCTTCATCCATATGCCACTCACAACCTTCCACTACTGCCACTCCAACCTTCCACTACTGCCACTCCAACCTTCCACTACTGCCACTCCAACCTTCCACTACTCCCACTCCAACCTTCCACTGAATCCAACCCCCACCTTCCACTACTGCCACTCTCAACCTTCCACTACTGCCACCCCAAAACCTTCCATTTACTGCCACTCCAACCTTCCCTACTGCCACTCTCAACCTTCCACTACATTCCACTCACACTTCCACTACTGCACTCTCACCTTTCCTACTGCCACTCCAACCTTCCCATACTGCCACTCACAACCTTCCACTACTCCCACTCCCCTTTCAACTGCCCTCCAACCTTCAACTACTGCCACTCCAACCTTCCACTACTGCCCACTCACAACCTTCCACTACTGCCACTCAAACCCTTCCACTACTCCACTCCAACCTTCCACTACTGCCACTCCAAAACCCTTCCATACTGCCACTCACAACCCACTTCCCCCAACCTTGCCACTCAAACCTTCCACTACTCCAACTTCCCACCTTCCACTACTGCCACTCACAACCTTCCACTACTGCCACTCTCAACCTTCCACTACTGCCACTCACAACCTTCCACTACTGCCACTCCAACCTTCCACTACTAGCCACTCTCAACCTTCCACTACTGCCACTCAACCTTCCACTACTGCCACTCTCAACCTTCCACTCTTGCCACCACAACCTTCCCCCCCACCCCCTCTCTCAACCTTCCATACTGCCACTCACTCACCTTCCACTACGCCACTCAAAAACCTTTCCCAAAACTACTCCCACTCCAACCTTTCCCAAATACTGCCACTTCACAACCTTCCACTACTGCCACTCCAACCTTCCACTACTGCCACTCAAAAACCTTCCACTACTGCCACTCTAAACCTTCCATTTAACTGCCACCTCAACCTTCCACTACTGCCACTATAAACCCTTTCCCACTACTGCCACTCACAACCTTCCCACTGCCACTCACAACCTTCCACTACTGCCATCTCAACCTTCCACCCACTCAACCTTCCCACTCCCACCAACCTTTCCCCACTAACTGCCACTCTCAACCTTCCACTACTGCCACTCACAACCTTTCCACTACTCCCACTCAACCTTCCACTACTGCCACTCCAACCTTTCCCCCCTTACTGCCACTCCAAAACCTTCCACAAACTCCACTCTCAACTTCCACTACTGCCACTTCAAACCTTCCCTACTGAAATTCAAACCTTCCACTACTGCCACTCCAACCTTCCAATACTGCCACATCCAACCTTCCATATTTCCACTCTAAAACCTTTCCACTACTGCCACTCACAACCTTCCTCCACCTACCTCCACTCCCAAACTCTCCTTCCACTACTGCATTTCCACAACCTTCCACTACTGCCACTCTCAACCTTCCACTACTGACAACCTCCACAACCTATCCACAAACTGCCACCCCAAAACCTTCCACAAACTGCCACTCACAACCTTCCCACTACTGCCACTCTCATCCTTCCACTACTGCCACTCTCAACCTTCCACACTGCCATCCAACCTTCCACTACTGCCACTCTCAACCTTCCACTACTGCCACTCTCAACCTTCCACTACTGCCACTCCAACCCTTCCACTACTGCCACTCCAACCTTCCACTACTGCCCACTCACAAACCTTCCACTACTGCCACTCTCAACCTTCCACTACTGCCACTCCAACCTTCCACTTACTGCCACTCTCACCTTCCACTACTGCCACTCTCAACCTTCCATACTGCCACTCACACCTTCCACTACTGCCACTCCAACCTTCCACTACTGCCACTCCAACCTTCCACAAACTGCCACTCACAACCTTCACTACTGCCACTCACAACCTTCCACTACTGCCACTCACAACCTTCCACTACTGCCACTCCAACCTTCCTCTCACCTCCCTACGCCAACTCACAACCTTCCATTTACTGCCACTCACAACCTTCCACTACTGCCACTCACAACCTTCACTACTGCCACTCAAAACCCTTTTCCACTACTGCCCTCAACCTTCCAAACTGCCACTCCAAACCCTTCCACAAACTGCCACTCCAACCTTCCACTACTGCCACTCACAACCTTCCACTACTGCCATCACAACCTTCCTCTATCCCATCCACCCAACCCTTCCCACTACTGCCACTCCAACCTTCCCATCTGCCACTCACAACCTTCCACTACTGCACTCAAAACCTCCCACTACTGCCACCCCAAACCTTCCATACGCCACTCTAAAACCTTCCACTACTGCCACTCCAACCTTTCCACTACTGCCACTCACAACCTTCCATTTACTGCCACTCTCAACCTTCCAATTTTGCCACTCTCAACCTTCCACTACTGCCACTCACAACCTTCCACTACTGCCACCCCAAAACCTTCCACTACTGCCACTCTAAACCCTTTCCACTACTGCCACTCTTCAAACCTTTCCACTACTGCCACTCCAACCTTCCACTCTGCCACTCACACCTTCCACTACTGCCACTCAAAAAACCTTCCACTACTGCCACTCTAAACCTTCCACTACTGCCACTTTTCACCTTCCACTACTGCCACTCTCAATCCCCCTTCCACTACTGCCACTCTCACCTTCCACTACTGCCACTCACAACCTTCCACTACTGCCACTCACAACCTTCCACTACTGCCATCCAACCTTCCACTACTGCCACTCACAACCTTCCACTACTGCCACTCACAAACCTTCCACTACTGCCACTCTCAACCTTCACTACTGCCACTCACAACCTTCCACTACTGATACTCACAACCTTCCACTACTGCCACTCTCAACCTCCACTAACTGCCACTCACAACCTTCCACTACTGCCACTCACAACCTTCCACTACTGCCACTCACAACCTTCCACTACTGCCACTCACAACCTTCCACTACTGCCACTCACAACCTTCCACTGCTGCCACTCTCAACCTTCCACTACTGCCACTCTCAACCTTCCACTACTGCCACTCACAACCTTCCACTACTGCCACTTACAACCTTCCACTACTGCCACTCACAACCTTCCACTACTGCCACTCACAACCTTCCACTACTGCCACTCACAACCTTCCCACTACTGCCACTCACAACCTTCTACTACTGCCATCACAACCTTCCACTACTGCCACTCACAACCTTCCACTACTGCCACTCACAACCTTCCACTACTGCCACTCACAACCTTCCACTACTGCCACTCACAACCTTCCACTGCTGCCACTCTCAACCTTCCACTACTGCCACTCTCAACCTTCCACTACTGCCACTCTCAACCTTCCACTACTGCCACTCTCAACCTTCCACTACTGCCACTCACAACCTTCCACTACTGCCACTCTCAACCTTCCACTACTGCCACTCACAACCTTCCACTACTGCCACTCTCAACCTTCCACTACTGCCACTCACAACCTTCCACTACTGCCACTCTCAACCTTCCACTACTGCCACTCACAACCTTCCACTACTGCCACTCTCAACCTTCCACTACTGCCACTCACAACCTTCCACTACTGCCACTCTCTACCTCCCTCACTATCCATCCACTGCATCTGGCAGTCTCTGAGCTTCAACGGGGCATTCAATATACATTAAGAGAACCAGTGTACAAGGCAGCTCATTAGAGCACTAATTATGCTTAATCAGAAAGCCTACTAGTTGCTTATGGCTCTCGTGTGAGTTGCACAGCTTCAAGATAAGGCACGGCACTAACGTTATCATGTGCTTTTAGATATTTTTTTATGAAATTCCTTAGTGCTACTTCGCTTCTACACTTCTTATCCCTTTCCCCACTCTCCATTTTTTGATCATTTTCCCTCCTTCCTTTCATTCCTCTCTCAATTCTTTTATATTTCCTTCCATTCTTTCATCAATTGCTCCATTCTTTCATCATTCACTCCATCCTTTCATTTATTCACCACTTCGTCTTTTCACTCCCCCTTCCATCCTTTCAACTCTCACTATATCCTTGCATCCCTCCATTTATCCTTTTATCCATGTGTATATCCTTGCATCTCTTTCTCCCTACCTTGATCCGTCTGGAGTTTCCTCACGTGAGTAGTGAAGTTTTGCCCGAGGCCGAAGGCTGCTTCACCTCCACACTCACTCACTCAGTCACTCACTCAGTCACTCAGTCACTCAGTCACTCACACAGTCACTCACTCAGTCACTCAGTCACTCACTCACACCACTAAAGAGATTGCACCCTAATGTGTGTGAGTGTGTGTGTGTGTGTGTGTGTTTGTGTGTGTGTTTGTGTGTGTGTGTGTGTGTGTGTGTATGTGTATGTGTGTGTGTGTGTGTGTGTGTGTGTGTGTGTGTGTGTGTGTGTGTGTGTGTGTGTGTGTGTGTGTATGTGCGCTCGTGTGTGTGTGTGTGTGTGTGTGTGTGTGTGTGTGTGTGTGTGTGTGTGTGTGTGTGTGTGTGTGTGTGTGTGTGTGTGTATTCATCTATATGTAGTTGCAGGGGTCGAGTCACAGCTCCTAGCCTTCGCCTCTTCGCTAGTCGCTACTAGGTCACTCTCTCCACGTTCCAAGAGGTTTATCACACCTGTTCTTAAAGCTATGTATGATCCTGTCTCCACTACTTCACGCTACAGATTATTCCACTTGCTGACAACTCTAATTCTAAAGAAATACTTCCTAACATTCCTATTACTCATCCGAGTATTCTGCTAAGTATATCAGCTAAGTATATCTGATAAGTATATCAGCTAAGTATATCAATTACCGTTGTTATGTATGTTATCATATCACCACCAGTCCAGTTTACCCCAAGGACTAATCTTGCTGCAAATCTCTGCACTTTCGCCAGTTTCTTGACATACTGGCGCTGTGTGCTCTAATATGAGTCAGAAGTACACCGTACATAGCAGTGATTCTCAACCAGGGGTAAATTTACCTCTTAGAGGTAAAAAATTACATGGCAAGGGGCAAATATTTGATGTATCTGAAAACTGAATAACAATTCAATTTAATTTTTCTGACCTACTTGTTCTTCTGTTCCTTTATGATGGCGATAATTTTTTTGCATGGAAGTAAGAGGGGTAAATGGAGAAATACATCAAGCTGAGGACTTTAATGATAGAGGAAAAGTTGAGAATCCCTGGACTATACAGTGTCACGAATGATTCCTGTCTTAGTATTTTAGAGCTGGTCTTATATTTGCCAGGCACTCATTTACTGCAGAAATTTTTCGGGTGATGTGAACCTCAGGTGATATACTGAATACTATGTCCATCCCGAAGTCCTTCGCCTTGATTGACGTTATCAGCCTTTGTCCCCCCCGCCCCCGAGTCCGTACTCTGTCTGCGGTCTTCTTTTCCCTTCCTCAATCTTCATAACTCTGCACTTGCTAGGGTTAAATTTCAGTAGTCACTTGTCAGACCAGACCTGTAACCTGTCCAGGTCAATTTGTAGTCTTTCCTGGTTCTCATCTCTTTGTACTTTTCTCGTTAGTTTCCCATCATCTGCAAACAGGGATAACTCTGACTATCCCTTCTATCAAGTTATTCACGTACATAAGAAATAATACCAGCCCTAGTACCGAGCCTTGTGGAACCCCGCTAGTCACTCTAATTCATTCCGGTACTTTTTTTTCCGTTCGGCCTGTATACTTACCTAATTTTACTCACCTAATTGTAGTTGCAGGGGTCAATTCAAAACTCCTGGCCCCGCCTCTTCACTTTTCGCCACTAGGTCACTCCCTACCTGCTCCGTGAGCTTTATCATACCTCTTCTTGAAGCTCCGTATCGATCTTGCGTCCTCCTGTGTACGTGTGTGTGTGTGGAGGGGTTGTGTGTTCGTGTGTATGTGTGTGTGCGTATGCATGCGAACGCGTGTGTGTGTGTCTTTCTATACTCACAGAGTTGTGTTCGCTGGGGTCAAGCCTCAGCCCCTGGCCCTGCCTTCTAAACGACAATCGCCGGCATTATTGGTTGTTGGCCTCTTTGACCCTATTATACCTAATCTTAAAACTGTGTATTGAGTTTGCCTCTAACACTTCATCGTATAGCTCATCCACTTGTTTACCATTCTAACATCCCTCTCTGTGGCTTTCGTCTCAATTTATGACCCCTCACCCATAGGTCTCGCATTTTCAAAATGTCCGTCTCATTCTGCTCTATCAAATCCCCTGAGAATTTTACATGTCGTAATCACGTCTCCCCTAATCCTTCTCCCTGCAGCAGTTCGAACCTCACCAAGCATCATAAGGATCCTTCCTCAAGACCATTATAATCAAGACAACGTTGTTTTAGTGAGTAATTCTCATGTTCAGTAAATATAAACAAACATTATAGGCCCTGTAGACTGGGTCTAGGAAGAATAAGACTTAAAAAAATTTTTGTAATCAGTGAATAAAGGAAAAATGGGGGATTTTTACGGGATTTCATTCGTCCATTAAGAGAGATCCAGCTTCACGTCAGTGGTCGCCTCAAGAAAACTCTTCCGGGAAACTGGATGACTGCCTCAGAAAGTGGGGGGAAAATCTTATCTTATCTCTCTTTATACCTTTCATATGCAGCTACACTCTCGGTGCTACATGATAGCCCTTCGTAGGATGCGTTTTTTTTTTTTTTTGAGACTCATGATTCCCCACTGAACCGAGACACCGCGAGCAAGTGATGCAAGAAAGTGAAAATTGTGTGTATGTGTGTGTGTGTGTGTGTGTGTGTGTGTGTGTGTGTGTGTGTGTGTGTGTGTGTGTGTGTGTATGTGTGTGTGTGTGTGTGTGTGTGAGAGAGAGGGATGAAATTTTTTTTTGCCATTTTTCGAGGGGGGGGAGGGGGAAGGCAAGAGGAAGGGGGAGGGGTTGTCCAGCTCATCAACGGAAATTGGTTCGCAGAACTTGAGCTTCAGATAACCTCAGAAAGCAGGAGACGTACTAATCCTTGCATTGACTGGTGATGTCAGGGGTTGAGGCGCGCGACTGGGGTAGGTAAGGAGGTGAGGGCAGGCACTAAGAGCTCTCTGTTAACGCTGTTATACAGACTTGTGAGGCAGAGAAGACCTTCCTGTTAGACACCCTGTCGCTCAGGAGGGAATTATCTTATCATTTTATTATAGCAGTTTCTATATCTTTTTCTCCTCCTGCTGACGCAGAGTTGCCAGATGTGGGTTCATAGAGATGATGTGGGTTCATAGAGATGATATGGGTTTTTAGAGATGATGTGGGTTCTTAGAGAAGACATGGGTTCTTAGAGATGATGTGGGTTCTTAGAGATGATGTGGGTTCTTAGAAATGATGTGGGTTCTCAGAGACGATGTGGGTTCTTAGAGATGATGTGGATTCTTAGAGATGACGTGGGTTCTCAGAGATGATGTGGGTTCTCAGAGAAGATGTGGGTTCTCAGAGAAGATGTGGGTTCTCGGAGAAGAGAATGTAGGTTCCCAAATAGTTCCATCATTGTTGGAGAGACAGCAACAAAGTTGTGAGGTAGCAACAACTTTGTGAGGCAGCAACAACGTTGTGGGGCAGCAACAACATTGTGAGGCAGCAACAAGTTTCTGAGGCTGCAACAACATCGTGTGGCAGCAACAACGTTGTGGGGCAGCAACAACGTTGTGAGGCAGCAACAACGTTGTGAGGCAGCAACAATGTTGTGAGGCAGCAACAATGTTGTGAGGCAGCAACAACGTTGTGAGGCAGTAACAACGTTGCGAGGCAGCAACAACGTTGCGAGGCAGCAACAACGTTGTGAGGCAGCAACAACGTTGCGAGGCAGCAACAACGTTGTGAGGCAGCAACAACGTTGTGAGGCAGCAACAACGTTGTGAGGCAGCAACAACGTTGTGAGGCAGCAACAACGTTGTGAGGCGGCAACAACGTTGTGAGGCAGCAACAACGTTGTGAGGCAGCAACAACGTTGTGAGGCAGCAACAACGTTGCGAGGCAGCAACAACGTTGTGAAGCAGCAACAACGTTGTGAGGCAGCAACAACGTTGTGAGGCAGCAACAA
Organism: Cherax quadricarinatus; assembly: GCF_026875155.1. Lineage (NCBI taxonomy): Eukaryota > Metazoa > Arthropoda > Malacostraca > Decapoda > Parastacidae > Cherax > Cherax quadricarinatus. Next base: position 27,980,677 of record NC_069410.1, on the reverse strand, counting down.
CGTTGTGAGGCAGCAACAACGTTGCGAGGCAGCAACAACGTTGCGAGGCAGCAACAACGTTGCGAGGCAGCAACAACGTTGCGAGGCAGCAACAACGTTGTGAGGCAGCAACAACGTTGCGAGGCAGCAACAACGTTGTGAGGCGGCAACAACGTTGTGAAGCAGCAACAACGTTGTGAGGCAGCAACAACGTTGTGAGGCAGCAACAACGTTGTGAGGCGGCAACAACGTTGTGAAGCAGCAACAACGTTGTGAGGCAGCAACAACGTTGCGAGGCAGCAACAACGTTGCGAGGCAGCAACAACGTTGTGAGGCAGCAACAACGTTGCGAGGCAGCAACAACGTTGTGAGGCGGCAACAACGTTGTGAAGCAGCAACAACGTTGTGAGGCAGCAACAACGTTGTGAGGCAGCAACAACGTTGTGAGGCGGCAACAACGTTGTGAAGCAGCAACAACGTTGTGAGGCAGCAACAACGTTGCGAGGCAGCAACAACGTTGTGAGGCAGCAACAACGTTGTGAGGCAGCAACAACGTTGTGAGGCAGCAACAACGTTGTGAGGCAGCAACAACGTTGTGAGGCAGCAACAACGTTGTGAGGCAGCAACAATGTTGCGAGGCAGCAACAACGTTGCGAGGCAGCAACAACGTTGCGAGGCAGCAACAACGTTGTGAAGCAGCAACAACGTTGTGAGGCAGCAACAACGTTGTGAGGCAGCAACAACGTTGCGAGGCAGCAACAACGTTGCGAGGCAGCAACAACGTTGCGAGGCAGCAAACAACGTTGCGAGGCAGCAACAACGTTGCGAGGCAGCAACAACGTTGTGAGGCAGCAACAACGTTGTGAGGCAGCAACAACGTTGTGAGGCAGCAACAACGTTGTGAGGCAGCAACAACGTTGTGAGGCAGCAACAACGTTGCGAGGCAGCAACAACGTTGCGAGGCAGCAACAACGTTGCGAGGCAGCAACAACGTTGCGAGGCAGCAACAACGTTGTGAGGCAGCAACAACGTTGCGAGGCAGCAACAACGTTGCGAGGCAGCAACAACGTTGCGAGGCAGCAACAACGTTGTGAGGCAGCAACAACGTTGTGAGGCAGCAACAACGTTGTGAGGCAGCAACAACGTTGTGAGGCAGCAACAACGTTGCGAGGCAGCAACAACGTTGCGAGGCAGCAACAACGTTGCGAGGCAGCAACAACGTTGTGAGGCAGCAACAACGTTGCGAGGCAGCAACAACGTTGTGAGGCGGCAACAACGTTGTGAAGCAGCAACAACGTTGCGAGGCAGCAACAACGTTGCGAGGCAGCAACAACGTTGTGAGGCAGCAACAACGTTGTGAGGCAGCAACAACGTTGTGAGGCAGCAACAACGTTGTGAGGCAGCAACAACGTTGTGAGGCAGCAACAACGTTGTGAGGCAGCAACAACGTTGTGAGGCAGCAACAACGTTGTGAGGCAGCAACAACGTTGTGAGGCAGCAACAACGTTGTGAGGCAGCAACAACGTTGTGAGGCAGCAACAACGTTGTGAGGCAGCAACAACGTTGCGAAGCAACAAGAAGCTGCATGAGCACAGACTTATAATTCTCAGTTTTATGCACAATTTGCCGGCAAAATTAGCCATGGTGCAAAAAAATATACGTATGCTCGCCTCGCTCACTCTGCAACACTGCAGTGCAAAAGTCACCTTCATTAGTACCATGATGCACTCGTGTGTGTGTGTACTCACCTATTTGTGGTTGCAGGGGTCGATTCATAGTTCCTGGCCCCGCATCTTCACTGATTGCTACTGGGTCCTCTCTCTCCCTGTTCCCTGAGCTATTCCACTGTCTGAAAACTCTTGAGTGAAGAAATACTTCCTAACATCCCTTTGCCTCATCTGAGTCTTCAACTTCCAATTGTGACCCCTTGTTTCTGTGTCCCATCTCTGGAACATCCTGTCTTTATCCACCTTGTCTATTCCCCGCAGTATTTTATATATCGTTATCATGTTTTCCCTGACCCTCCTGTCCTCCAGTGTCATCAGGTCAATTTCCCTTAACCTTTCTTCGTAAGACAATCCTCGTAGCACTGGGGCTAGTCTTGTTGCTAACCTTTGCACTTTCTCTAATTTCTTGACGTGCTAACCAGGTGTGGATTCCAAACTGGTGCTGCATACTCAAGTATGGGCCTGAATCTTGAACGATTCCTTACTGAGGTATCGGAACGCTATCCTTAGGTTTGCCAGACGCCCGTACGCTGTAGCAGTTATCTGATTGATGTGCACCTCAGGAGATGTGCTCGGTATTATACTCACCCGAAGATCTTTTTCCTTGAGTGAGGTTTGCAGTCTTTGGGCACCTAGACTATACTGTGTCTGCGGTCTTCTTTGTCCTTCCCCGATCTTCATGATTTTGCATTTGGCAGTGTTAAATTCCAGGAGCCAGTTGCTGGACCAGGCTTGTAGCCTGTCCAGGACTCTTTGTTGTCCTGCCTGATCCTCGATCGATTTGATTCTCCTCATTATCTTCACATCACCTTCAAACAAGGACACTTCTGAGTCTATCCCTTCCGTTATGTCATTCACATATACCAAAAACAGCACAGGTCCTAGGACTGACCCCTGTCCTCCCCCACTTGTCACAGGCGCCCACTCTGATACCTCCTCACGTACCATGACTCGTTGTTGCCTCAATGTCAGGTATTCTCTGATCCATTGCAATGCCTTTCCTGTTATGTGTGCCTGTTCCTCTAGCTTTTGCAGTAGCCTCTCATGAGGAACTGTGTCGAAGGCCTTCTTGCAGTCCAAGAAAATGCAGTCTATCCACCCCTCTCTCTTTTGTCTTACTTCTGTCACCTTGTCATAGAACTCCAGTAGGTTTGTCACACAGTATTTTCCTTCCCTGAAACCGTGCTGGTTGTCGATTATACACTTGTTTCTTTCCAGGTGCTCCACCACTCTCCTCCTGATGATCTTCTCTATGACTTTGCATATTATACACGTTAGTGACACAGGTCTGCCCTTAATGCCTCGTGTCTGTCTCCTTTTTTAATAATTGGGACTACATTTGTCATCTTCCAAACCTCAGGTAGTTGCCCAGTTTCAGTGGATGTCTGGTCCCATCGCCTTTGAGGTATAAAGTTCACATAGCTGCTTCTTCACCTCCTCCTCGGTTATGTGTACCTCATCCAGCACTTGGTGGTGTACCTCCTTGTTCAGATTTCCTGGAGTCCTACCGGTTTCCACTGTAAATATTTCTTTAAATCTCGTGTTGAACTCCTCACATACCTCTTGGTCGTTTCTTACGAGCTCCCCATCATCCTTCCTGTCTGATTACCTGGTCTTTGACTGTTGTTTTCCTCCTGATGTGGCTATACAACAGCTTCGGGTCAGACTTGACTTTCGATGCTATGTCATTTTCGTATTGTCGCTGAGTTTCCCTTCTTATTTGTGCATATTCGTTTCTGGCTATTCGGCTGATCTCTTTATTTTCCTGGGTCCTTTGTCTTCTGTACCTTTTCCCTTCTCTAGTACACCTAGTTTTTGCCTCCCTACACCTTTGGGTGAACCAAGGACTCGTTCTGGTCTTCCCATTATTTCTGTTTCCCTTGGGAACAAACCTCTCTTCTGCCTCCTTGCAGGAAGTTCCTCATGCCTGAGTAGTCCCCCCTTTTGTAGTTTGGTTTTCCCATCCTATACCTGCTACTGTCTCCACTTGTAGCTCAGCTATGTAGTCAAAGCACAGAACCACATGATCACTAGCTCCTAGGGGCCATTCATACATGATATCCTCGATGTCCGAACTACTCAAGGTGAATACAAGGTCCAGTCTTGCTGGATCATCCTCACCTCTCTCTCTGGTAGTGCCTCTAACATGTTGTGTGTGTGTGTGTGTGTGTGTGTACTCACGTAATTTTGGTTGCCGGGGTCGAGACTCAGCTCCTGGCC
>NC_069410.1:27934251-27974251 GCF_026875155.1 Cherax quadricarinatus | reverse complement strand
GTGGCAGTTGTGAATCGTATGAACTGAGTTTCAGGGATAATTGATGGTCTACGTAATTTGTTAGGCAAGACCTCAGCCATACAAAGTCCACTTAACGTGCTAGCAAACACTTCTCCTGGAGTTTACCTGGAGAGGGTTTCGGGGGTCAATGCCCCCACGGCCTACTGACTAATAACAATCAATATTGTGAAGCCTTCTAAACAGATAAACACAATGAGAAAATATCTATCGAATAACAGACTTTGCGAGCAGACACGTTTCTGAGAAAGCCTCTGCCGAATATGAGGATCCGAGAGCCTCTTAGCAAATAAATACTGGGTTTGAGGAAGCCTCGACTTTAAGCGATGGCGGTTAAAGCCTTTTAATTGTTTATCGCCTTCCTTTGTGGGACTAGACACAAAGCTAAGTGCTACCTTCGTTTCTCGCGCCACACCGGTAATTAAACGAGGATTTTTTTTAATTACTGCCAGCTGTAATGGAATAGATGGAAATAAGGAGTTGAGATGGAGGTGGAAGAGGAGATAAAATTGGAGAGGGAGAGAGAGAGAGAGGGGGGGAGGGAGGGAGGGAGGGAGGGTGGGATGGCAGGAGTGGAAGGAGTAGATGTATGAGGTGGAAAGGAAACAAGAGGAAGGTGGGAGAAGAGATGGAGGGAGGGGGGGAGGAGGGGAGTGTTGGAAGGGTCAGCATTGAAACTAATCAAAATATGTCTTAATTTTTTGAGTCCTGGAGAATACATAATAATTGATGTCTGTACGAAGACCAGTAATCTTGTCTGTTTTGGGAACAAAAAAAAAATGGGAAATTTTTTTTTTTTTTCTAGGGAACCGAAAGCACCGATAGACTTGCCTGTCCTGGGAAACGAAAGCACCAATAAACTTAGCTATCCTAGGAACCGAAAGCGCTAATAGACTTGCCTGTTCTGAGAACCGAAAACACTACGAATACCCATAATAATATAAGTACTGGACTCTGAAAGCGTTTCGACCTTACGTAGTCTTGTCTGGCCTGGGATCCGTAAACACCAGTAGTCTTGACTCACGAAATCGTAATGACACGATTGCAAACAAACCATACCCCGGCCGGGGTTGAACCCGCTGTCAGAGAGTCTCAAAACTCCAGCCCGTCGCGTTAGCCACTAGACCAGCTAGCTACAATAAGATTCGTCCAACTAGGTATATTTCTACACCATAGGAAGGTTAGCACAGGCACCTCTGTGACCACAAATGCAAGTTTTTACAGACGAATCTCCAGCCACGCTAGCTGGAGATTCGTCTGTAAAAACTTGCATTTGTGGTCACAGAGGTGCCTGTGCTAACCTTCCTATGGTGTAGAAATATACCTAGTTGGACGAATCTTATTGTAGCTAGCTGGTCTAGTGGCTAACGCGACGGGCTGGAGTTTTGAGACTCTCTGACCGCGGGTTCAATCCCGGCCGGGGTATGACCAGTAGTCTTGTATATCTTAGGTCCCGAAAGCACAACGACAACTAATAGTTTTGTCTGTTCTGGGAACCGAAAATGGTACGAACATTAGTAGTCTTGTGTGTCCTGGGATCTATAAAAAACACGAACGCTTGTGCTCGACTTTCCAGGACGATCCAGCACTTCGGTAAATCAAGTTAGCGACCCTTTCAGTGATTATTTGTGTCGTAAGAGACGTAAAGTGATTAATAACGGGGAAAAATTGCGATAAATGCTGCGATGTCATCAGCATGGGCCAGTAATGGCAATTACAGAGGAGAGACAGCCATGTTCAGCAATACGTGACAGTATTATTTTTCATTAATAGTAATAATAATAATAATTATAAAAATTATTATTATTATTATTATTATTATTATTATTATTATTATTATTATTATTAGGTAGGTTATTAAGATTCGTCAGGAAACAAGGCAAGTGTTTCCTGACTCGGGTCTTAGTCAGATGATGACCCGCCTTTGGAGCTTTGGGTCATGTGACCGAGCCCTTCCGCTGGCTTACCGGTCCAAACCTTTAAAAATTTTGGTTATAGTTCTAATTATTATTATTCTAATTATCATTATTATTATATAATTATTATTATTATTGTAATTATTTGTTGTTGCTATAATATTTTGTATCATTATCCTCCTTTATTACCATCATCATTAATTTTTCACTTTCATTCATTTCAGTTTCTGAATTATTAATTACTTTATTCGTATTTTTCTTCTCCTAAGAGACAGACTTAGACTTCTGACTGTTACATTTATCTTTGTTACATATATCTTATAATAACCATCAGTAGTATCATAATCGTATTTTGTTAATAATGGTATAAAAAGTAATGCTAATTGCTACAGCAATAACATGGTAATAAATAAAAATATGGAAAATAATAATAATAATAATAATAATAATAATAATAATAATAATAATAATAATAATAATAATAATAATAATAACAATTATTATTATTATTATTATTATTTATTATTTTTTTTTTTTTTTTTTTTTTTTTTTTTTTTTTTTTTTTTTTTCAACAAACCGGCCGTATCCCACCAAGGCAGGGTGGCCCAAAAAGAAAAACGAAAGTTTCTCTTTTTAAATTTAGTAATTTATACGGGAGAAGGGGTTACTAGCCCCTTGCTCCTGGCATTTTAGTCGCCTCTTACAACACGCATGGCTTACGGAGGAAGAATTCTGTTCCACTTCCCCATGGAGATAAGAGGAAATAAACAACAACAAGAACTAGAAAGAAAATAGAAGAAAACCCAGAGGGATGTGTATATATACATATATATGCTTGTACATGCATGTGTAGTGTGACCTAAGTGTAAGTAGAAGTAGCAAGACGTACCTGAAATCTTGCATGTTTATGAGACAGAAAAAAAGGACACCAGCAATCCTACCATCATGTAAAACAATTACAGGCTTTCGTTTTACACTCACTTGGCAGGACGGTAGTACCTCCCTGGGCGGTTGCTGTCTACCAACCTACTACCTAGAATTATTATTATTATTATTATTATTATTATTATTATTTTTATAACAATTGTAGCAATTTTAATAATAATAACCATTTTCCTAGTGAAAGGAAGAAATGGAAGAGGAGGAGGAAGAAGTAGAAGAAAAAGAAGAAGAAGAAGAAGAAGAAGAAGAAGAAGAAGAAGAAGAAGAAGAAGAAAAAGAAAAAGAAGAAGAAGAAGAAGAAGAAGAAGAAGAAAAAGAAGAAGAAGAAGAAGAAGAAGAAGAAGAAGAAGAAGAAGAAAAAGAAGAAGAAGAAGAAGACTTGAAGTCTGACAAAAATTAAACGAGTTTCAACGGCAAACTGTTGTAGACAATCTCAGACTGAATGTAAATTAAGCAGGAGGAGTGTTGATGGTTTAAAGTTCATCGACTGTTCCACTATACAGTAGAACCTCGGTACTCGAACTTAATTCGATCCAGAAAGCTGTTTGAGTACCCATCTGTTCGAGTACCGAACGAATTTTTCCCAAAATTAATTTTTTAAAATTTGTTTAACCCCTTTTTTTTCGGGGGGGAAAAACCCCCCAAAAAATATCTGACCGATTTTCTGGTGTATTTTAGTATGATTTTTTTTTATTGATTTTTCTTTTTCTGTTTGGCCCCCAAAATTGTTTGAATGAAAGATTTTTTACGGGAAAAAAAGATGATTTTGAATGGTTTCAAAATTAAAAAGTACCTTGAAATTGAGCCAAAGTAGCGGAAATGTTGGCTGATGTTCAAGAGTAAACAAATCACGTCACGGTTTTAATACACGTAAAACTGGTGGGTCTAAAAATTGCTTTAAAAAAAATACGCGAATTATTTATAAAATTTTTTTTTCGTAATGCATTGTCCCCAAACTGTAAATCTTCTATTTTTTTTTGGTGAATAAAAATTTAAAATGAAAAGAAAGCTTTATTTTAAGAGGAGCCCGAAGTGAAGGACCCACAGGGGAGAGAGAGGGAGGGGCTAGAGAAGGGATTCAGTATCTGATGAGTCGTCTATATTGACACCCGGATACTAGGGGGTTTGACACGAGTAAAAATTTGTTTTAATTTCGCTGATATTAGTCAAAAAGTTTATTTTCCAACTTGAAAAATCGAAAAAAAAAGACAAAAAAGACGCCAAAATTAAAAAAAAGGGCATATTATATGGAGAGGGGGAAAGTCGGTTTGTTTACTTCGTGAAAAACACAAACAGTTTTCTTTTTTGGTTTTGTCTTTTAATCACAAATCTTTTTTTAAAGCAAAATTGTGATGATTTAGGAAAATTTAATAAAAAAAAAAAACAAAAAAATGCGAAAAAAAAAAACACGATTTTAGTTTACGGGGATGTTCAGGGGGGGAAAAAAATTCCCTCACTCCTTCAATTTTCAACCCCGCAAAAACTGCATAGCTCTGATTTACGCACTGAGAAATGCAAAAATACTTGAGCTTTAAAAATTTTCCCCCCCCCCTGTGCCCCCCGTTTTTTGCTTCATTTATAAATATATATAAATAAAATATATATATAAAAATATTTTTATATATATATATATTATATTATTATATATTTTACATATATATATAAAATATAAAATATTATAAATATTATATTTAATTTTATTATATATTTAAAATAAATATATTTTTTGAAGAGAAAAGTTCCCTTTCCCGGAAATTTTTTCAAGGGCCCCAAAAAAAGAAAAATCATTTTTAAAATCCCCGAGTTAAAAAAAGTTTTGCAATGCATTTTTTTTTTAAAAAACGTTTTTTGGAGGAAAAGCTTCATCTGCTGAATCACTAAAGCTTATATAAAAAAATGCGCTTCACAAAATTTTTTTGGGAAAAAAAAAAAAATCAAGCAGTGCAAAAACGTAAACAAATGATTTAAAATTTTGGGGATTTTTTTTTTCTGCCTCATTTTAGATTTTTAAAAAAATTCTCTTTTCTCTCTCTCTCTCTCTCTTCTCTCTCTCTCTCTCTCTCCCTCTCCTGGAAAACTTATTAGGGGGAAGTTTTCATAATTTTTGGATGAAAAATGCTTTACCATGAAGTCAAAAAAAGCAATAATGAAATTTCAGAGTCAAGATCGCGAATATTCTCCCCCAGATAGCTTGAAAAGTTGTGAAAAATTTTAATAAAATTTTAAAAAATTTTTAGTGTGTGGTGTGTGTTGTGAGTGTGTGTGTGGGTGTGTGGGGTTTTGTGAGGGTGTGTGTGTGTGTGTGGTTGTTTTTGTGTGTGGTGTGTTGTGTGTGTTGGGTGTGTTGTGGGTGTGTGTGTGTGTGTGTGTGTGTGTGTTTTGTCTGTGTGTTGTGTGTGTGTGTGTGTGTGTGTGTGTGTGTGTGTGTCTGTGTGTGTGTGTCTGTGTGTGTGTGTGTGTGTGTGTGTGTGGGGTGTGTGTCTGTGTGTGTGTTGTCTGTGTGTGTGTGTGTGTGTGTGTGGTGTGTGTGTGTGTGTGTTTTGTGTGGTCTGTGTGTGTGTGTGTGTGAGTGTGTGTGGGGTGTGTGTCTGTGTGTGGTGTCTGTGTGTGTGTGTGTGTTGTGTGTGTGTGTGTGTGTGTCTGTGTGTGTGTCGTGTGGTGTGTGTGTGAGTGTGTGTGTGTGTGTGTCTGTGTGTGTGTGTCTGTGTGTCTGTGTGTGTGTGTGGTGTGTGTTGGGGTGTGTGTGTGTGTGTGTGTGTGTGTGTGTGTGTGTGTGTGTGTGTGTGTGTCTGTGTGTGTGTGTGTGTGTGTGTGTGTGTGTGTGTGAGTGTGTGTGGGTGTGTGTGTGTGTGTGTGTGTGTGTGTGTGTGTGTGTGTGTGTGTGTGTGGGTGTGTGTGTGTCTGTGTGTGTGTGTGTGTGTGTGTGTGTTGTGTGAGTGGGGTGTGTGTGTGTGTGTGTGTGGTGTGTGAGTGTGTGTGTGTGTGTGTGTGTGTGTGTGTGTGTGTGTGTGTCTGTGTGTGTGTGGTGTGTGTGTGTTAGTTAGTTACCATTTGTCCTAGGCACATGTCGATTAGACACTGGGGCCTGCTGTACATGCGTGGTGTGTGTAGATGTGTGTGTGTAGATTGTGTGTAGATGTGTGTGAGTAGATGTGTGTGTGTGTAGATGTGCGTGTGTTAGGTGCGTGTGTGTAGGTGCGTGTGTGTGGGTGCGTGGGGTAGGTGGTGTGTGTGAAAGTGTGTGTGTGTAGGTTGTGTGTGTGTGTAGGTGTGTAGGTTGTGTGTGTGTAGGTGTGTAGGTTGTGTGTGTGTGTAGGTGTGTAGGTTGCGTGGTGTGTAGGTGCTTGTGTGTGTAGGTGGTGTGTGTGGTAGGTGCGTGTGGTGTGGGTTTGCGTGTGTGTGTTTTATGTGTGTGTGTGTGTGTGTAGGTGTGTGTGTGTAGGTGCGTGTGTGTGTAGGGCGTGCGGGGTAGGTGTGGGGTGTTTTAGGTGTGTGTGTAGGTGTGTGTGTAGGTGTGTGTGTAGGTGTGTGCGTATGTGTGTGTGTAGGTGTGTGTGTGTACGTGTGTTAGTTACCATTTTGTCCTAGGCACATGTTGATTAGACACTAGGCCTGCTGTACATGCGTGTGTGTGTGTAGATGTGTGTGTGTAGATTGTGTGTAGATGTGTGTGTGTAGATTGTGTGTAGATGTGTGTGTGTGTAGAGGTGCGTGTGTAGGTGCGTGTGTGTAGGTGCGTGTGTGTAGGTGCGTGTAGGTGTGTGTGTAGGTTGTGTGTGTGTGTAGGTGTGTAGGTTTGTGTGTGTGTGTAGGTGTGTAGGTTGTGTGTGTGTGTGTAGGTGTGTAGGTGCGTGTGTGTGTAGGTGCGTGTGTGTGTAGGTGCGTGTGTGTGTAGGTACGTGTGTGTGTAGGTGTGTAGGTGCGTGTGTGTGGTAGGTGTGTGTGTGTAGGTGTGTGTGTAGGTGTGTGTGTAGGTGTGTGTGTGTGTGTGTAGGTGTGTGTGTGTGTAGGTGTGTTTGTGTGTGTAGGTGTGTGTGTAGGTGTGTGTGTAGGTGTGTGTGTAGGTGTGTGTGTATTTGTGTGTGTACGTGTGTGTGTGTGTGTAGGTGTGTGTGTGTGTGTAGGTGTGTGTGTGTGTAGGTGTGCGGAAATTGCTACTAGGGTCTAAAGCTTCTATGAGTGTCTGCCCTTGTGTGTGTGTACTCACCTATTTACTCACCTATTTGTGGTTGCAGGGGTCGAGTCATAGCTCCTGGCCCCGCCTCTTCACTGATTGCTACTAGGTCCTCTCTCTCCCTGCTCCATGAGCTTTATCATACCTCGCCTTAAAACTATGTATGGTTCCCGCCTCCACTACTTCACTTTCTAGGCTATTCCACGGCTTGACTACTCTATGACTGAAGAAATACTTCCTAACATCCCTTTGATTCATCTGAGTCTTCAACTTCCAATTGAAACCTCTTGTGTCTGTGTCCCATCTCTGGAACATCCCGTCTTTGTCCACCTCGTCTATTCCGCGCAGTATTTTATATGTCGTTATCATGTCTCCCCTGACCCTCCTGGCCTCCAGTGTCGTCAGGCCGATTTCCCTCAACCTTTCTTCGTAGGACAATCCCCGTAGCTCTGGACTAGTCTTGTTGCAAACCTTTGCACTTTCTCTAATTTCTTGACGTGCTTGACTAGGTGTGATTCCAAACTGGTGCTGCATACTCCAGTATGGGCCTGACGTAAATGGTATACAGAGTCTTGAACGACTCCTTACTGAGGTATCGGAATGCTATCCGTAGGTTTGCCAGGCGCCCGTATGCTGCAGCAGTTATCTGATTGATGTGCGCCTCAGGAGATATGCTCGGTGTTATACTCACCCCCAGATCTTTTTCCTTGAGTGAGGTTTGCAGACTTTGGCCATCTAAACTATATTGTGTCTGCGGTCTTCTTTGCCCTTCCCCAATCTTCATGACTTTGCATTTGGCGGGGTTAAACTCAAGGAGCCAGTTGCTGGACCAGGCTTGTAGCCTGTCCAGGTCTCTTTGTAGTCCTGCCTGATCCTCATCCGATTTGATTCTTCTCATTAACTTCACATCGTCCGCAAACAAGGACACTTCTGAGTCTATCCCTTCCGTTATGTCATTCACATATACCAAGAACAGCACAGGTCCTAGGACTGACCCCTGTGGAACCCCGCTTGTCACAGGCGCCCACTTTGACACCTCATCACGTACCATGACTCGTTGTTGCCTCCCTGTAAGGTATTCTCTTATCCATTGCAGTGCCTTTCCTGTTATGTGTCCCTGATCCTCTAGCTTTTGCAGTAACCTCTTGTGAGGAACTGTGTCGAAGGCCTTCTTGCAGTCCAAAAAAATGCAGTCGATCCACCCCTCTCTCTCTTGTCTTACTTCTGTCACCTTGTCATAAAACCCTAATAGGTTTGTGACACAGGATTTTCCCTCCCTGAAACCATGCTGGTTGTCAATTATACACCTGTTTCTTTCCAGGTGCTCCACCACTCTCCTCCTGATGATCTTCTCCATGACCTTGCATACTATACACGTTAATGATACAGGTCTGTAGTTTAGTGCCTCATCTCTATCTCCCTTTTTAAAAATTGGGACTACATTTGCCCTCTTCCATAAGTCAGGGAGTTGCCCAGTTTCAAATGATGTGTTGAAGATCTTCGTTAATGGTACACACAATGTCACTGCTCCCTCTTTAAGGACCCACGGAGAGATGTTGTCTGGTCCCACCACCTTTGAGGTGTCAAATTCGCATAGCAGCTTCTTCACCTCCTCCTTGGTTATATGTACCTCATCCAGCACTTGCTGGTGCACCCCCGTGCTCTGATTTCCTGGAGTCCTACTGGTTTCCACTGTAAATACTTCTTTAAATCTTGTGTTGAGCTCCTGACATACCTCCCGGTCGTTTCTTGTGAATTCCCCATCACCCTTCCTCAGTCTGATTACCTGGTCCTTGACTGTTGTTTTCCTCCTGATGTGGCTGTACAACAGCTTCGGGTCAGTCTTGACTTTCGATGCTATGTCATTTTCGTATTGCCGCTGAGCCTCTCTTCTTATCTGTGCATATTCGTTTCTGGCTCTTCGGCTAATCTCTTTATTTTCCTGAGTTCTCTGTCTTCTGTACCTTTTCCATTCTCTAGTACACCTAGTTTTTGCCTCCCTACACCTTTGGGTGAACCAAGGACTCGTTCTGTATTTCCCATTATTTCTGTTTCCTTTGGGAACAAACCTCTCCTCTGCCTCCTTGCATTTTGTTGTCTTCAGCTTCCAGTTGTGACCCCTTGTCCCTGTGTCCCCTCTCTGGAACATCCTATCTCTGTCCACCTTGTCTATTCCCCGCAGTATCTTGTATGTCGTTATCATGTCTCCCCTGACCCTTCTGTCCTCCAGTGTCCTCAGTCCGATTTCCCTTAACCTTTCCTCGTACGACATTCCCTTGAGCTCTGGGACTAGCCTTGTTGCAAACCTTTGTACTTTCTCTATCTTCTTGACGTGCTTGACCAGGTGTGGGTTCCAGACTGGTGCTGCATACTCCAGTATGGGCCTAACATACACAGTGTACAGTGTCTTGAACGATTCCTTATTAAGGTATCGGAACGTTATTCTCAGGTTTGCCAGGCGCCCGTATGCTGCAGCGGTTATTTGGTTGATGTGTGCCTCCGGTGATGTGCTCGGTGTTATGGTCACCCCAAGGTCTTTCTCCCTGAGTGAGGTCTGTAGTCTTTGTCCACCTAGCCTATACTCTGTCTGCGGTCTTCTTTGCCCCTCCCCAATCTTCACGACTTTGCATTTGGCTGGATTGAATCCGAGAAGCCAGTTGCTGGACCACATGTCCAGCCTGTCCAGGTCTCTTTGCTGTCCTGCCACATCCTCGTCCGATTTAATTCTTCTCATCAACTTCACGTCATCTGCGAACCGGGACACCTTCAGAGTCTATTCCCTTCCATCATGTCCGTCACCCATATCAAAACTACACTGGTCCTACGAACTGACCCCTGTGGGACCCCGCTTGTCCACAGGCGCCCACTGTGAAAACTCTTCACGTACCATGACTCGTTGCTGCCTCCCTGTCAGTCTTCCCGTATCCATTGCATGGCCCTCCTTTTACGGCGCCTGATCCTCCAGCTTCTCATAATCTCTTGTGGGGAACTATGTCAAAGGCCCTTCCTGCAGTCTAGGAAAACGCAATCTACCCACCCCTCTCTCTCGTGTCTTACTTCTGTTACCTTGTCATAAAACTCCAGAGTTTTGTGACACAGGATTTTGCCTTGCCATGAACCCATCTGGTTTTCATTTATAATCTTGTTCCTCCAGGTGTTCGACCCACTCTCTTCCTGATAATCTTCTCCATGACTTTGCACACAATACAAGTCAGAGACACAGTCTGTAGTTTTTAGTGCCTCGTTTCTGTTTTCCTTCTAAATATGGGACTACATTTGCTGTCTTCATTTCTCAGTAGTTGCCCAGTTTCAAGGGATTGTGTTGAAGATTGTGGTTAAAGGCACGCACCAAGCATCTCTGCTCCTTCTCTGAGGACCCACTGGGGAGATGTTGTCCGGTCCCATCGCCTTTGAGTGTCAAGGTCACTTATGAGCTTCTTCACCTCCTCCTCAGTTTGTTCGTATGTATCCAACACTTGTTGGTATAATTCACCTCTTGATGTTCCCGTTTTTTCTGTGCGTGTCTTCCACAGCCCTCCGTCCTCTACTGTAAAAACTTCATTAAATCTCCTGTTCAGCTCCTCACATACCTCCTGATCATTCCTTGTGAGTTCTCCACCTCTGTCCCTTAATCTGATCACCTGGGTCTTTGACTGTTGTCTTCCTCCCTGATTGCTTATACAACAGTTTCGGGTCAGTCTTGATGTCTCGTGCTATGTCATTTCATACTGTCGCTGGGGCTCCCTCCTACCTGTGCGTACTCCATTCCTGCTCTGCGACGATCTCCCTATTTTTCGTGTGTTTCTCTGCCTTCTGTACATATTCCATTCTCTATTGCCTTGTTTTTGCTCCTTACACCGTCGGGTAACCAGGTCTCATTCCCTGGTCTTCCCGTTGTTACTGTTGCCCTTGGAATAAACCTTTCCACTCTCCTTGCAATTTTGTTAGTTACATATTCCATCATTTCCATTTACTGGCTTTCCTGCCAGTTCCTCTGTCCCACTGGACCTCCGCAGAAGTCTTCAAACCCTATGTAGTCCCCTCTTTATACGTCAGGCTTTTCCATACAACTCCCTGTTATTCTCTCCACTTCAGCTCTACTATGTATTCAGCAGGAAGCACAGAACCACGTGGTCGCTAGCTCCTAGCGGGACCTCTCATACTTTGATGTCCTCAATATCTGAGCTGCCCAGGGTGGAACACAAGGTCAAAAAAAAAAAAAAATCATAAAAAAAAAAAAAAAAAAAAAACAATCTTGCTGGTTTCATCCTCCCTCTCACTCTGTATGTCCTTAACATGTTGGTGCATGAGGTTTTCCCACCACGTCCAACATCCGTGGCTCTCCATGTTTCGGACCCCCATGTGCTCCAGGTTTTCCCAGTCAATCTCCCTGTGGTTGAAATCCCCCATAACCAGCAACTTTGCTCTGCTGGATGGAGCCTTCAGGAGGGGGGGGGGGGGGGGGGGGCTGCCACCTCAGCAAGTGGGTCCACCATTAGCTCTGTTGCTCTCTTCATATTCCTCTCTTGGCCTCCTGCAGTTGTCTGTGGTTGGGGAAAAATTTTTTTTTTTTTTTTAATTTACAAAAAAAAAAAAACAAATTCACTGCAATGACCACTTTGTGTTTCCCAGACTGAAGTGTACCTCTATTTCTCGATTTTCCATCTGTTTTTTACGAGCAGAGCAACCCCACCCCCCCCCCTGCCCCTTCCTATCTTTCCTCATGATCTGGTAATCCCTGGTGGGAAGATGCATCTGTTATTGTCTCCATGAGATTTGTTTTCTTTAACTGCTATGAGTCTGGGACTCTCTCATTGATTCTTTCTGCCATTCCTCATGTTTTATTCAGTTAATCCATCTGCATTTGTGTACCAAACCTTCAACGTCTGTTTCTAAAACGGTACTGTGGTGCGTGGGTGGAACCAGAGGGATCGGTGTGTGTTGAGTGGTTGGATTGTTCAGTTTGCCCTGGGAGTCGTGGCTGGAGTCCTTCCTGCGGTGTTGCTGTGGGGTGTGCTTGTCCTTCCAATTTGAATCCTGGGTTATTCTGCTCTACCTTTTCATTTCCTCCCATTTCCCCTTCGTTTTTGAACTCTCTCTTCATTGTCTTCCTTTCGTCCTGTGTTTCTTGTCTCGATAGAGTTATACACACTCCGGAACTCCTGCTTTGCCTCTCAGCCGTGCTTTCTCCTGCAGGATCATGGTTCGGGTGATCTGCTTGAAAATACTTTGAAGTCCGATTCCTTTCTTTGTGTACCACCCAATTCTCCGAAAATTTGCCACCTGGGTCATGTCCGCCCTCGCCTATCACCTTCATGATATCTTCAATCGCTTTTTTCTCCTCCTGCCTTTCTTCAATCATAAGTTTTTCCCTTTACTTCGTCTAGCCCATAGACAAACACGGATCTCTCCCCATTCCTCCTCCCACTGTGACTCCCATTGCATCTCTCCGTGATGTGTTTTTAGTCCTTCCCCTGTGGAGTGTTCCTTCCCTTCAGTCCCTTCCTAGATATGGCCCCGGGGTTGGTAATGCTTCTTGTTTATCCTTCCTGTCACCTGCTCCTGGCCGCCACAGGTATCTGGTAAGGTCCGTTGCACATGGTCCTAGTTCCATCAATGCTCAACTCTCATTCTGTTCCTGTGTGCTCCCTGTCCTTTGTTTGGCCCATGTGGGTTTGACAGGACCTCTGCATACAGTTTAGTTTTTTCCCATGCTTCCTTCAGACCTGTTGTCTGTGTTTGATGCTTAGCCATGACGATGCTACTTCGTAATATCTTTGTCTCTGTGCTGTTTCAGATGTCTCACTCCTCTTCTAATCTCCTATCTGATTCTGCTGCCTGTGGCCTGTTTGCTTCCACCTTCTGCAATTCTGCTGCTACCTCTCTTCCATCTTCCTTTCCAGCTCAATCTATTCTCCTTCCCCCCAGTCTTCCTCCCTTTTTTTGACCCTACCTCCCCCAGTCCT
The DNA here is from genome assembly GCF_026875155.1 of Cherax quadricarinatus. Lineage (NCBI taxonomy): Eukaryota > Metazoa > Arthropoda > Malacostraca > Decapoda > Parastacidae > Cherax > Cherax quadricarinatus. The sequence goes on along the minus strand of NC_069410.1, from coordinate 27,961,235 downwards.
CCCCCCAGATTTCGTCCTTGGAGCCCCCTTGTCCCATCCTGTTAGGGTAGGGAATAGATGTTAGGAAGAGGGGATGGATGTTGTGGGGGAGGGGAAGATGGTTATTGGAGGGGTAGAGATAGTGTGGGGGAGGGGTTAGATGGTTTGGGGAGAGAGGGGATGGGATGGTATGGGGGAGGGGGAGATGGGTATTGGAGGGAGGGGAGGTATTGGGAGGTAGACGGGTTGGGGAGGGTTAGGTGGTTTTGGGGGAGGGGTAGTGGGGTAAGGTGAGGTGGTTAGGGAAGGGGGAGAGGTGGTTAGGGAAGGGGGGGTACTGTTTTGTGTCAAGTGGTGGAAGGTGGTGTTGTGTTGTGTGTGTGTGTGTGTGTGTGTGTGTGTGTTGTGTGTGTGTGGGTGTGTTTGTGTGTGTGTATGTGCTGTGTGTGTGTGCGTGTGTGTGGTGTGTGTGTGTGTGTGGTTGTGTGTGTGGTGTGGGTGTGTGTGGTGTGTGGTGTGTTGGTGTGTTGTGTGTGTGGGGTATGTGTGGTGTGGTGTGTGTGTGGTGTGTGTGTGTGTGTGTGTGTGGGTGTGTTGTGTTGTGTGTGGTGTGTGTGTGTGGTGGGTGTGTATGGGGGTGTACGTATGTTGGTGTGTGTGTGTGTGGTGTGTGTGTGTTGTTGTGGTGTGATGTGTGTGGTTGTGTTGTGTGTGTATATATTATATATGTTGGTGTGTGGTGTGTGTGTGGTGTTTGTGTTTGTGTGTGTGTGTGTATTTGTTTATGTATGTAGCGTGTGGTGGGGTGTGTTAATGTGTTGTGTATGTATGTCTGTGGGGGTGGGTGTGTGTGTGTTGTGCTGGTGTGTGTGTGTGTGTGTGAGTGTGTGTGTGTCTACCTGTTTGTGTGGGCTTGGTGTGAGGGAGGGAGGGTTAGGGGGGGTAGGTTGTGTGGTTGAAAGATCCGTCGTGGTAGGTCACAATTTAGTCTCATTTATCTTTTCCCAATTATCTACTCTCCCACTTATTGCCCTTTCTGGGGATTACGTATTAAGTGGTTTGCGGGTTATTATCATTTTCCTTGTTCAAATTGAGAGAGGACTTCCGTAGCTTCCTAAGTATTCTTACTCTAATAACTACCGGTAGTAACACGCCTGTGCGTGTGTGTGTGTGTGTGTGTGTGTGTGTGGTGTGTGGTGGTGTGTGTGTGTGTGTGTGTGTGTGTGTGTGTGTGTGTGTGTGTGTGTGTGTTGGGTGAAGTGGTGTGTTTTGTGTGTGTGAGTGTGTGTTGTGTGTGTGTGTGTGTGTGTGTTGTGTGTGTGTGTGTGTGTGTGTGTGTGTTTTGGTGAGTGTGTGTGGGTGAGAGAGATTGTGTGTTTATGTTGTGAGTGTGTGTGTGTGTGTGGTTGTGTGTGTGTGTGTGTGTGTGTGTGTGTGTGTGTGTGTGAGTGTGGTGTTTGGTGTGTGTGAGTGGTAAGTGTTGTGTGTGTTGTGTACTCCACCTAGTGTACTCACCTAGATGAGTTGCGGGGGTCGAGTCCGAGCTCCTGCCCCGCCTCTTCACTGATCGCTACTAGGTTCACTCTCCCTGAGCGTGAGCTTTAATCGTCCCTGGGGGGGGGGGCTTAATGCTATGTATGGTCCTGTCCGTCCACTACATCGCTCCCAAACTATCCACTTACTGACGACTCTGGTGCTGAAAAAATACTCCTACATCCCTGTGATTCTTCTGTGCTTTAGCTATCCAACTGGTGTCCCCTGTTAATGTTGTCCAATCTCTGGAACAGCCTGTTTTGTCCACCTTGTCATTCTCTGCAGTATTTGTATGTCGTTATCCATGTCCCCCTATTCTCTCCTGTCCCCAGTGTCGTCAGGTTTGATTTCCCTTAACCTCTCCTCGTAGGACATACCTCTAGCTCGTGACTAGTCTTTGTTTGCAAACCTTTGCACTTCTCATAGTTTCTTTACGTGCTTGGCCTAGGTGTGGGTTCCAAAACTGTGCCGCATACTCAATATGGCCTAACTAAACGGTGTACAGGGACCTCGAACATTCCTTATTAATATGTCGATGCTGTTTCGGAGTTGCTAGGCGCCCATATGCTGCAGCAGTTTATTGGTTGATGCCTTCAGAGAGTGCCTGGTTTTAGACTCACCCCAAATCTTTTTTCCTTGAGTAGGTTGTAGTCTCTGCCCCCTAGACTGTAACTCCGTTTGCGGCCTTCTTTTGCCCTTCCCCAAGCTTCATACTTTGCACTTGGTGGGATTGAACTCCAGGAGCCAATTGCTGGGACCAGTTTCGCAGCCTGTCCAGTCCTTTGTATTCTGCATGGTCTTCGATCGAGTGTATTCTCTCATCAACTTCACGTCCATCTGCAAACAGGGACCTACCTTCAGAGTCTATTCCTTCCGTCATTCGTTCACAAATACCAGAAACAGCACTGCCTAGGACTGACCCCTGCCGGGACCCCGCTGGTCACAGGTGCCCACTCTGACACCTCGCCACGTACCCATGACTCCCTGACTGTCTTCCAGACAAGTATTCCCTGATCCATGTAGGCCTTCCCTGTTATCCCTGCTTGGTCCTCCAGTTTCTGCACCATCTCTTGTGTTGGTAGAACTGTGTCAAACGCCTTCTTGCAGCCAAGAAAATGCCAATCCACCCACCCTCTCTCTCTTGTCTACTGCTGTCACCATGTCCATAGAACTCCCGTAGGTTTGTGACACAGATTTCCCGTCCCTGAAACCCATGCTGGCTGCTGTTGATGAGATCATTCCTTTTAGTGTTCCACCACTCTTCTCCTGAAAATCTTCTCCATGATTTTGCATACTATACATGCAGTGACAACTGGTCTGTAGTTTAAGGCTTCATGTGCTGTCTCCTTTTTTAAAGATTGGGACTACATTGCTGTCTTCCATGCCTCAGGCAATCTCCCGTTTCGATAGATGTATTGAATATTGTTTGTTAGGGGGTAAAACACAATAGCGCCTCTGCTCCCTCGCTCAATTACCCATGGGGAGATGTTATCTGGCCCCATTGCCTTTGAGGTATCTAGCTCACTCTAAGCCGGGGGGGGGGATGGTGGGATGGGGGGTCTTCACTTCTTTCCTCGGTTGAGTGCACGGTCCAGCACTTGGTGGTGTGCCCACTCTCCGTCTTTCTGGAAGTCCCTTCTGTCTCCCTCTGTGAACACTTCTTGAATCCTCTTGTTGAGTTCTTCACATACTTCCCGGTCATTTCTGTTGTCTCTCCTCCTTCCTTCCCTTAGCCTGATTACCTGGTCCTTGACTGTTGTTTTCCTCTGATGTGGCTGTACAACAGTTTCGATCAGATTTGGCTTTCGCTGCTTGTCATTTTCATATTGTCTTGGGCCTCCCTTCTTATCTGTGCATATTCATTTCTGGCTCTACGACTGTTCTCCCTTATTCTCCTGGGTCCTTTGCCTTCTATATTCTTCCATTCCCGAGCCACTTGGTTTTTGCCTCCCTGCACCTTGGGTAAACCAAGGGCTCATCCAGGCTTTTTCATTACTCCTGTTACCCTTGGGTACAAAACCTCACCTCAGCCTCCTTGCATTTATTGGCTACATATTCCCACACTCATTAACTGGTTTCCCTGCCCAGTTCTCTGTCCACTGAACCCCCGGTCAGGTAGATCCTTCTTCCTGTGTAGTCCCCTTTTTCTTGTAGTTGGCGTTCATTCGTCCTGGCCTTCGCTGCTTCTCCCTCCACTTGTAGCTTCTACTGTGTATTCAAGCTTACAACCAAATGGCACAGGCCCCCAAGGGGTCTTTCATATGTGATGTCCTCGATACTGCAACTACTGAAGGTGCATCACTAAGTCCAGCCCTTGCTGGTTCAATTCCTCTCATCTCTCTCTTGTATGTTCCCTTATGTGTTGTACATGAAGTTCTCCATTACCACCTCCATCATCTTAGCCCTACCAAGTATCTTGGCCCCCATGTGGGTCCAAGTTCTCCCAATCTATCTCCTTGTTGTTAAAGTCGACCCATGACATGGAGCTTTGCCCTGCATGCAATGACTCTTCTGGCCTCTCTAGCTAGTGTGTCCAACCATCGCGCTATTGCTCTCGTCCGTACTCTTCCTGGCCTCCGGCGTTCTGTGGTGGGTTATACATCACTGCTATTCCACCTTGGGACCTCCAGAGTGAATTGTTCCACTATGTAATCACTTTCTTCTCCGCTATCTTCTCTCTCCAGCTCAGCAAAATTCACGATTTTGAATCAGCAACGCACTCCTCACCCCCCTGTTCCCGCTGTCCATTCTCAGATTTGGTATCCCGTTGGAAAGATGCATCTGTTATCATACCTGTAAGCGTGGTTCTGGTGAGAGCGATGATGTCCGGTGATGCGTCTTTGACATCTTTCTGCCACTCCCTCCCAACTTATTTGTTATTCCATCAGCGTTGTGTTCGCATACCTTCAGTTTTCCTTTCCAACACTGTGTTTGGGGCCTGTGAGGTGGGAGACCTGGTGGCATACTGTGGGTTTCTATAGCTTGTGTTGGTGGAGCTGTGGGTAGGATTGTAGGTGTGTTGGGATGGTGTGATAGTTGGGTATGGTTTACTGAGAGTAGTTTGTTGTGTGGCTTGCCCTTCTGTTCTGTCCTGCTCTGACAGACCTCTCTAGGTTCCCTCCTTGTCTCTTTTCCTAGCTCCTTGCGCTTTTTTGTCCTCTCCCTCAGTCTGCTGTCGTTCCCTGATTTTGTCTGTCTCTGTCTAAGGAACACCCCCTCTTGTACTCTCCGAGTATTTTCAATCGTGTTTCTCTTGGAGGATCCTGTTCCGCAATGTTTTCCGTCCTGAGAATCAGCTTGATTGGCGGTTCTCAACCTTCGAGTACCCCCTATTCTCTGAAAATAACAATCTCGTCCTCTCTTCACCTATTCTGTATGATTTCCTCAATCCCTTCCTTTCTTCCTGCTCCTTGCAGTGTGTGTCCTTCTGCCCTTTTTATTTTTTTTCACTCTCTCCTGAAGCCCATGGATATACACTGATTTTGCCCTTTCATCGCTCGCATTGCCTCACCCTCTTGCTCTGGATCCTGCCTGTAAATGTGGTCAGTTTTTCCTCCCTTGATTGTTCCAGTGCTCTTGGATAGCCTTTGTTTGTGCCTCAGCATTCGACCTATCACCTCTCCATCTGCTTCCAGTTGATCTCCTTTCAAATCCTAGGTCCTCTTGCAGATTGATGTTACCTAGCATAATTCATAAATTCCTTCCTTCCTGTTCACCTCGCAGCTTCATATCTGTGTCTTCCTGGTCACTGCCCCTGAACGCGCTTTTCCAGCCTATTTATCTCAACTCCAGACCCTTAATGCATGGCTACTGCTGTTTCGACTCAGTGCCTCCCAATTCCCCCCCCCCCCCCCCCCCCCCCCCCCCCCCCCCCCCCCCCCCCCCCCCCCCCCCCCCCCCCCCCCCCCCCCCCCCCCCCCCCCCGCCCCCCCCCCCCCCCCCCCCCCCCCCCCCCCCCCCCCCCCCCCCCCCCCCCCCCCACCCCCCCCCCCCCCCCCCCCCCCCCCCCCCCCCCCCCCCCCTTTGTCTCCTTCTCCAACCACCATTCCAATTTCACAAGAGCCTCTTTTCTCCATTTTTTCAGAAAGCTCTCTCTAATTTTTCTCTACCCACTCCTTGTTTCCATCCCTTTTTCCACTGCTCCCTCCCTCCACTCCTCCTACCCGAACCATTCGTCATCTGATCCTTGGGTCCCTGCGAGTCCCCACCAATTTTTTTTTTTTTTTTTTTTTTTTTTTTTTTTTTTTTTTTTTTTTTTTTTTTTTTTTTTTTTTAAGAGTAGGAGAGGGAGAGTTTAGAAGGGAAAAGGGGGAACGAGAGAGAGCAAGAAGAGAGAGGAGAAGAGAAGAGAGAGCAAGAGAAAGAGAGAGCAGGAGAGAGAGAGAGGGCAAGAGAGAGAGCAAGAGAGAGAGAGAGAGAGCAAGAGAGAGAACAAGAGAGAGAGAGAGAGCAAGAAGAGAGTCAAGAGAAGAGAGAGGAGAGAAAGAGAGAGAGAGAGCAAGCAAGGAGGAGAGAGCAAGAGAAGAGAGAGAGTGCAAGAGAGCGAGCAAGAGAGAGAGAGAGAGAGCAAGAGAGAGAGAAGCAAGAGAGAGAGCAAGAGAGAGAGAAGAGCATAGGGAGAGAGACAAGAGAGAGAGAAGAGCAAGAAGAGAGAAGAGGCAGAGAGCAGAGAGAGCAAGAGAGAGAGAGACAAGAGAGAGATAGAGCAAGAGAGAGAGCAAGAGAGAGAGAGAGAGCAAGAGAGAGAGATAGCAAGAGAGAGAGAGAGCAAGAGAGAGAGAGAGAGCAAGAGAGAGAGAGAGCAAGAGAGAGAGCAAGAGAGAGAGAGCAAGAGTGTGATGTTGTGTGTTTGTGTGTGCGAGTGTGTGTGTGTGTGTGTGTGATGTGTTGTTGTGTGTGTGGTGAGTGTGTGTAGTGTGTGTGTGTGTGTGGTGTGTGTGAGTAATGTTCGTGTGTATGCTTGTGTATGAGTGTACTTATTTTGGTGTAGATGTATGAGTGTGCTTGTGTATTTGTTTGCATGTTTATGTGCATATGGATGTGTGTACTCAAATATATGTAATTGCACTTACATATTAAACTTGCTGAGTTCTTCCATAACCCCTCTGACTGTTATGTATCTACCGGTGAGAACGTGTATGTAACGCGGTGTAGCAGGTTCCGTTTATTCTCTCCCCTCACCGTGATGAAGTGCTTCACAATGTCTCTATGGCTCATTTGTGTATTTAACTTCCATCTGTTTCCCCTGGTCGTAATCAATGAGAGAGAGAGAGAGAGACAGAGAAAGAGAGAGAGACGGGGGACAGGGACAGAGAGAGAAAGAGCAGGTCATTTAAATTATGTTGGTTAACTAGAGTGAAAACGTACTCAAAACATCCTTTGAGCGCTTAGTCCAAAATTCTTAGAGCACCATTTAAATCAATTTTATATAAGATTATATATAATATATATATATATATATTATATATATATATAGTATATATATATATAAATATATATATATATATAATATATATATATATATATATATATATAGGAGGTACCACTTCTAAACTGTCATGGGACCCGCATCCTCAGAGAAAAGAATATGATATATTGTCGTTGCCGAATAGCAGAACTTTGCGATCTGGCTTAAATAGCACCGTTCATTTTCATATAGGACAAGTGAACAATTTGTGCATGCAATAATTTCGCCAAAATCAGTCTGAACCTAACGAAAAAGATTTATTTTCAACTGTGTTTGTGTTTATATTAAACAATTGTAAACGTATTTAAAATATATTTAATTGGTTAGGCTCTATAATAAATTGCTCTTGTTATAATAAGGTTAGGGTAAGTTTTCTAAGATTCTTTTGGTGCAAAATAAAATTTTTTACATTAACATTAATGAAAATAATCTTTAAACGTTAAGAGAAAATTCTCAGAAAGGACTTAATTTTAAACGAGTTCTTGCTAACTGACCAGTTTTACATCTTCGGCACGACATATATATATATATATATATATATAATATAGATATATATATAATATATATATATAGATAATATATATATATATATTTATATATATATATATATATATTATATATATATATCAATAAGATCACAGTAAACAGGTGATTTCAAAATATGCAAACAACCACTCTGAAAGAATAGAGGAATTTCTCTATCCTTCAGAGTGGTTGTTTTTGCATATATATATATATATATATATATATATAAATATATATATATATATATATATATATATATATATCTATATATATATATATATATATAAATATATATATAATATTTTCCACCGTAAGCCATGCGTGTCGTATGAGCCAATTAAAGTGCCGGGAGCATGGGCTAGTAACCCCTCCTTCTCCTGTAAACACTTACTAAAAAAAGAAGTAGAAAAACTTTATAAAACTGGGATGCTTTGAATGTCCCGTGGATGTAGGCTTATGAATAAGAAAGAGATGTTTACTGATGTTATGAATAGAAAAGAATTGGATGTCCTGGCTTAAGCGAAACAAAGCTGAAGGGGTAGGGAGTTTTCAGTGGGGAGAAATAAATGGGATTAGTCAGGAGTATTCGAAGAGTTAGAGCTATGAAGGAGCGGCAATAATGTTGAAGCATCCGTTATGGAAGGACAAGAGGGAATATAATTGTGGTAAATTCAGGGAATAGGTGGATTAAATAAGTTGGATGTGAAAAGTGGGTCATAGTAAGCGTGTATGCACCAGGAGAAGAGATGGAGTGTAGAGGAGAGGAAGAATTTTTAGAGATGTTAAGCGAATGTTAGCAGCCTTTGCACCAAGTGAGAAGAGTAATTGTTGGTAGGGAACCTAAATGCAAAGTAGGAGAACATTTAGAGAGGGTGTGTAGTAAGTTTAGAGTGCCAGGTGTTAAATGATAATGGGAGCCCTTTGATTGAACTTTGTTATAGAAAGGGGTTTTAGTTATGGTAATACATATTTTTAAGAAAAAGAGGATAAATAAGTAATACAAGATATGATGTAGGGCGAAATGACAAGTTGTTTGAGACCCAACGTATTTGGAAGATAGAAGACTGTTTGATAGACCTCAGATTACATGTTTATAGAGAGGCCACAGATTATATCAGATCACTTTTTTAGTTGTAGCTACAGTGAGAGTAAAAGGGTAGATGGGATACAAGAAAATGGAAGCGAGTAATTAAGAGAGAGGTGAAGACTTATAAACTAAAAGAGGAGGATAAGGTAAGATATAAACAACTATTGGAGATAGTGAGAGTATAGGCAATGGGTCGAAGATGTTATGTTTGTAGGTTTAAATGTAGTGTTAGAGTGGAGGGGTTCAGCAGAAGTTATGGTTACAGATAAGTGGTGCGGAGGAAAGAGGGAGCGATTTGTGGAATGATAATGTAAAGAGAGAGTAGTAAGGGAGAAAAGTTGGCATAAGAGAAGTTTTTAACAAAACAGAAATGATGCCAGGATGGAAGAGTAATGGAAAGAGAAAAAGAGAGGTTAAGATATTGGGAAGCATTGTTAACAAGAGAGCAAATGAGAGAGTGGGTGAGATGTTATCAACAAATTTTGTTGAAAATAGAGAAAAGTTTTTCGAGTGAGTTTAACAGCTGAGAAGCCAGAAAACACAAATGGGGGGGGGGGGGGGGGGGGGGGGGAGGATGTTTCAGTAAAAATAGGAGAGGAGAGTTTATTAAATTGAGAGTTACAGGTATCAGGAAGATGGAGGAACATTTTTGAGGAATCGTTAAATGCTGAGGAAGAAGGGAAGCTGTGATTTCGTGTATAGTGCAAGGAGGAATAACATCATGTAGAGTGAGGAAGTTCGTGAGAGGAAGTTCGTGAGGAAGTTCGTGAGGCAGGTGGTAGAATGAAAGGGGGTAAGGAAAGCAGCTGGAATTGATGTGATAAACTATAACTGTTAAAAGCAGGTGGGAATATAGTTTGGAGTGATTGGTCCCTATTATTTTAATAAATGTATGAAGGAGGTAAGGTTACCGAGGGATTGGGTAGAGAGCATGTATTAGTTCCTTTGTATAAAGGCAAGGGGGCAAAAGAGAGTGCAAAAATTATAGGGAAATAAATAAGACGCTGAGTAATACCTGGAAAGTTTATGTAGAAGTTGTTATTAGAAAGAATTAAGACGGAGAGTAGGATAGAAGAGTGAACAAGGAGTGATTCAGAAAGGATGGGGGTGTGTAGACCAAGTGTTTCCAGTGAAACATATAGGTAAACGTATTTAGATAATAGTAAAGAGGTTTTTGTGGCATTTATGGATATGGAAAAGACGTATGACAAGGGTGGATAGGGGGGTAAAAAAAAAAAATGTCTGATGTTGCAGGTGTATGTATAGGAGGTAGTTATTTGAAAGCAGTGAAGAGTTTTTACGTGAGTAGTTAGGCTCAGGTTAAGTATGTAAGGAAAGAGGGAGATTGTTTTGCAGTAAAAAGGAGAGCCTTAGGACAGATGTGTGATGTCACCGTTGGTTTTCAATCTATTTATAGAAGTGAGTTGTAAGAGAAGTGAATGCGGGGAGTGTGGCAAGAGGTTGGCAACGTGTGAGGTTAAAAGATAAGAATCAAACGCAAGGGGAGTTGTCATAGTTGCTTTTTGCTGATGAACACTGTTCTTTTGGGAGAATCTGAAGAGAAGTTGCAGAGGCTGCGGATGAACTTGGTAGGGTAGGGGTTTAAAAATAAGAAAATTAAAGTGAATATAGGAAAGAGTAAGGCTAGGAGAAAAAACAAAAAGATTAGGTGACGAAAGATTGGATATCAGAATTGAGAGAGAGTATGTATTAGGTGAATGTATTCAGATATTTGGGAGTGAGACGTGGTTAGCATAGGGGTCTATGAAAGAATGAGGTGAATCATAGACGATGAGGGGAAAAGGGTGAGCGGTTGCTCTAGGAGTATTGGAGACAAAAAACTTTGTCCTTGAGGCAAAGAGGTAATGTTTTGAGAGTATATTTTTACCAACGCTCTTAATGGGTGAGACGCATGGTGATGAATGTTGCAGCGAGGAGAAGGCTGAAGGCAGTTGGAGATTCAATGTCTGTGGCAATGTGTGGTGTGAATCAAAGGCAGCGAATTCGAAGTTGGAAAGTTAGGAGGAGGTGCGGGATTACCAAACTGTCTGTCCAGAGGGCTGAGGAAGGGTTGTTGAGGTGGTTCGGACATGTAGAGAGTAATGGCGCAAACAAATGATTCAAGAGTGTATCAGTCGTATGGAAAGAAGGCGGGGTAGGGGCCCGGCCTAGGAAAGGTTGGAGGAGGGGTAAAGGTTGTTTTGTGGACGAGTGGCTTGGACTTTCCAGCGGGCATGCTGAGCGTGTTTGATAGAGTGAATGGAGACAAATGTTTTTATACTTGACGTGCTGTTGGAGAGTGAGCAAAGTACCATTTATGAAGGGGTTCAGGAAACCGGTAGGCCGACTTGATTCCTGGAGAGGGGAGGTAGCAATGCATGCACTCTGAAGGAGGGGGTGTTAATGTTTGCAGTTTAAAAACTGAGTTTTGTAAATCACCTTCTGGCAAGGCAGTGAAATGATGGAGAAAAGTTTTTTTTTTACGGGCACCTGCTTGGTGGGACTATGCCATGTTTTACTATAACAATGGTATCTTATAAACCTTTGTACCATATATGTAATAAAATATACGTATTGGTAAAAAAAGAATAAAAAGATAGTATGGTGGACAGGGGACGTGGAATATCCAAAGTCTTAGGAAGAATATAAATATTCTTCCTTGAAGCTTTGCTATTAACTTCTCCGAGTGTGGGTTCCCAAATTTCCACAAAGGTGGACCCCTCCTATATACATACAAAATCTCTCTATATATATATATTATTTTATATCATAATATAATATATATATGTTTATATATATATATATATATATATATAATATATATTAATATCTATATATGTAAATTTACATCTATATATATATTATAATACATCTATTATTTTATATAATATATATATCACATGAAAAGAATAGGCAATCGGAGAATTTAACGGCTGAGTATGAGGTGAATGGGAACGCCAACTCACTGGACTGGGAGTGCATGTAAGTTATTCTTCTATAACCTATAGACATAATTCTATAATAATAGTACATTGAACTTGGTCACCCTGAGAGTGTAGCAACAACCTACCCATCAGGGAAAACAACCTACCGGCAGGGGAACCAACATACCCGCAGAGGGACCCAACCTCCGGCAGGGGAACAACCTACCGGCAGGGGAACAACCTACCGGAGAGGGACCAACATAGGCAGGGGAAACCAACCTACCAGCAGGGGAACACCTACCCAGCAGGGGAACAACCTACCGCAGAGGGACCAACCTACCGGGCAGGGGAAACAAACCTACCCGGCAGGGGAACCAACTACCGGCAGGGGAACAAACCTACCGGCGGGAGAATCAAACCTACCGGCAGGCGCGAACCAAACCTACCCCAGAGGGGACCACCTACCAGAGGGAACCAGAACCCTATCACCAGGGGAACACCTTCCGGCCGGGGAACCAACACTACGGCCGGGAACCAACTACGGAGGGGAACCAACCTATCCCGGCAGGGGGAACCAATCTCTACGGCAGGGGGACCAGCTACCCAGCAGGGGAAACAACCTACAGCAGGGGAACGCTACTACCGGAGGGGAACCAACCTACCAGAGGGGAAACCAACCTACCCAGCAGGGGAATCCACTCACCAGCCAGAGGACAACTACCCGGCAGGGGACCAACTCCCCGGCAGAGGGAACCAACTACGGAGGGGAACCCACTACCCGGCAGCGGTAACCAACCTATCCCAGCAGGGGAAAACCCACCTACCGGCGGGGATTCCAACTACCAGAGGGGAACCAACCTACACGGCAGGGGAACCTAACCTCCGGAGGGGAAACAACTACCCGGGCAGGGGAAACAACCTAACCGGCAGGGGAAAACCTACCCGGCCGGGGAACCAACCTACAGGAGGGAAACCAACTACCCAGCAGGGACCAACCTACCGGCAGGGGAACCACTCCCGGTTAGGGGAAAATACGGAGGGGATCCAAACCTACCAGCAGGGCACAACCTACCGGCAGGGGACTCCAACCTACCCCGGCGCAAATTGGGGCAAAACCTACGAGCCACTGGAGACCCAACTACCCGGCAGGTCTGTCCACACTCTATCTAATCTGGTTCTTAACTTCCTTGGGTTTCCTGACTTTGTTCCTCTCATTTCGGAGCAGTGTTGGTCCGTGTATGCTCTATGGCAATCTCTGAATTACCTTAAAGTTTCCGCTTACCATATATCCCTTCGGTAAATCTATTCAGGTTTGCCAGATTTTTTTCAAGGCCTCTCATAATTCCGTTTCTATTTCTGGAAGCTGCTAATTGCGACTTCTGTAATTTCTCCACGTACTGAATGTATTCCTCGGGTGTTCACTCCATGCTGGTGTTGTGTTACTCTAAGACAGGCCGGAAGGATTACCTTCGTGTGTGTGTGTGTGATGTGTGTGTGTTGTGTGTGTATGTGTGTGTGTGTTTGTAGTGTGTGTGTTGTGTTTGTGTGTGTGTGTGTTGGTGTATGTGTGTGTGTGTGTGTGTGTGTGTCGTGTGTGTGTGTCGTGCTGTGTGTGCAATTGAGTCTGTGTGTGTGTGTATCGCCTAATTTGTATCACCTAATTGTGGTTTCAGGGGTCGCATACGGATCCTGGGCCCGCTCTTCAATGTCGCTACTAGGGCCTCTCCTCTCTGCTTCCTGAGCTTTTCGTCCTAAGTCTTCTTATAAAATGTATGGTTCTGCTCTCCATACTTACTTACTCGGTATTTACTTCGTGACGACTCTATGACTGAAGCAATACTTCCTAACGTTCCTGTGACTCCGTCTGAGTCTTCCGCTTCCAGGTTCGGACCTTGTATGGAATGAGGATGTCGTCTCTGGAACATCCTTCCTATCTCTGTCCACGCCCTTGTTATTACGCAGTATCTTGTATGTAGTTATCATGACTCTCTGACCTTTTGTCTCCAGTGTCGTCAGTCGAATTCCTCAACGTTTCTCGTACGAAATTCCCCTGAGCTTGGACTAGCCTTGTTGCAAACCTTTGTACTTTCTCTAATTCTTGGACGTGCTTGAAAGGGGTGGGTTCTGATGGTGCTGATATCCAGTATGGGCCTAAATACACAGTGTACAGTTCTTGAACGAATCCTTATAAATGTTATCGGAACGCTATTCTTAGGTTTGCCAGGGCCCGTATGCGGCAGCAGATATTTGGTGATAGGTGCCTCGGTGACGTGCTCGTTTGTTCTGGTCACCCAAGGCTCTTGCTCCCTGAGTGAGGTTTCTGTAGTCTTTGTCCAACTAGCCTATACTATGTCTGCGGTTTCTTTGCCCTCCCCCATCTTCATGACTTTGCATTTGGCAGGGTTGAATTCGAGAAGCCAGTTTCTGGTCCACATGTCCAGCTGTCCAGGTCTCTTTGCAGATCTTGCCTCATCCTCATCGATTTAATTCTTCTCATAACCTTCAACTACCGTGAAATAGAGACACTTCAGAGTCTATTCATTCACCATGTTCGTTCGATATATCAAAAATAGCACTGGTACTTAAGAATATGACTCCCAGCTGGGACCACGCTTGTCACAGGCGCCATGTGATACCTCTTCACGTCCATGACTCGTTGTTGCCTTCCCTGTCAGGTATTCCCTGATCCATTGCAGTGCCCTCCTGTTATATGCGCTGATCCACCAGCATTCTGCACTAATATCTTGATGGCGGGAACTGTACTCAAAGGCCTTCCTGCAGTCTAGGAAAAACGCAATTCAACCCACCCCTCTCCTTCTCGTGATTACTTCTGTTACGTTGCTCATCAAACTCCAGAAGGTTTTGTGACACAGGATGTGCTCTTCCTGAACCCATGCTGGTTTTCATTTATAATCTTGTTCGTTACAGTTGTTTCCACCACTCTACCTCCTGATAATCTCTCCATGACTTTGCACACATAAGCTTGTCCAGAGACACAGGTCTGTAGTTTAGTGCTCATTTCTGTATCCTTTCTTAATATGGGGGACTACATTTTGCTGTCTTCATTTCTCAGGTAAGTTGACAGTTTCAAGGATGTGTTGAAGATTGTGGTTAGGGGCACGCACAGCATCTCTGCTCCTTCTCTAAGACTCATGGGGAGATGTTGTCGGTTCCCATCGCCTTTGAGGTATCAAGGTCATTTAGCGCTTCTGCACCTCTCTCGGTTGTTCGTTATGTCATCCAAACTTGTTGGTTTATTCCTCTTGATGTTCCTTCTGTGCTGTCTTCAACGCCCTTCTGTCTCTATGTAAAAACTTCTAAATTACTGTTTAGCTCCTAAAATACCTCTGGTCAATCTTGTTTGTGAGTTCTCACCTTCTGTCCTCAATTGATCAACTGGCTCTTACGATGTTGTCTTCCTCCTGATGTGGCTATACAACAGTTTCGGGTCAGTCTTGATTTTCGATGCTATGTTATTTTCATACTGTCGCTGGGCCTCCCTCCTTCCCTGTGCATACTCGTTCCTGGCTCTGCGACTGATCTCCCTATTTTCATGTTTTTCTCTGCCTTCTGTACTTTTTCCATTCTATATTGCACTTTGTTTTTTGCCTCCTTACACCGTCGGGTAAACCAGGGGCTCGTTCTGGTCTTCCCATTGTTTCTGTTGCCTTGGGAATAAACCTTTCCACTGCCTCCTTGCATTTCGTTGTTACATATTCCATCATTTCATTTACTGGCTTTCTGCCAGTTCTCTGTCACACGGAATCTCCTGCAGGAAGTTCCTCAACCCTATGTAGTCCCCTTTTTTATAGTCAGGCTTTTCCCATTCAAACTCCTGTTACTGTCTCCACTGTCTGAACTGCCCAGGGTGAACACAAGGTCCAATCTTGCTGGTTCATTCTCCCTCTCACTCTGGTAGTGCCCTTTAACATGTTGGTGCATGAGGTTTTCCAGCACCACATCCAACATCTTGGCTCTCCATGTTTCGGGACCCCCATGTGGCTCCAGGTTTTCCCAGTCAGTCTCCTTTGGTTGAAATCCCCCATAACCAGCAACTTTGCTCTGCTGGAGTGAGCTCTTCTTGCCACCTCAGCTAGTGTGTCCACCATTGCTCTGTTGTGTGTGTGTGTGTGTGTGTGTGTGTGTGTGTGTGTGTGTGTGTGTGTGTGTGTGTGTGTGTGTGTGTGTGTGTGTGTGTGTGCGTGTGTGTGTGTGTGTGTACTCACCTAGTTTTTACTCACCTATTTGAGGTTGCGGGGGTCGAGTCCGAGCTCCTGGCCCCGCCTCTTCACTGATCGCTTCTAGGTCACTCTCCCTGAGCCGTGAGCTTTATCATACCTCTGCTTAAAGCTTTGTATGGACCTGCCTCCGCTACATCGCTTCCCAAACTATTCCACTTACTGACTACTCTGTGGCTGAAGAAATACTTCCTAACATCCCTGTGATCATCTGTGTCTTCAACTTCCAACTGTGTCCCCTTGTTGCTGTGTCCAATCTCTGGAACATCCTGTCTTTGTCCACCTTGTCAATTCCTCTCAGTATTTTTGTATGTCGTTATCATGTCCCCCCTATCTCTCCTGTCCTCTAGTGTCGTTCAGGTTGATTTCCCTTAACCTCTCCTCGTAGGACATACCTCTTAGGTCTGGGACTAGTCTTGTTGCAAAACCTTTGCATTTTCTCTAGTTTCTTTACGTGCTTGGCTAGGTGTGGGTTCCAAACTGGTGCCGCATCCTCCAATATGGGCCTAACGTACACGGTTGTACAGGGTCCTGAACGATTTCTTATTAAGATGTCGGAATGCTCTTCTGAGGTTTGCTAGGCGCCCATATGCTGCAGCAGTTATTTGGTTGATGTGCGCTTCAGAGATGTGCCTGGTGTTATACTCACCCCAAGATCTTTTTCCTTGAGTGAGGTTTGTAGTCTCTGGCCCCTAGACTGTACTCCGTCTGCGGTCTTCTTTGCCTTCCCCAATCTTCATGACTTTGCACTTGGTGGGATTGAACTCCAGGAGCCAATTGCTGGACCAGGTCTGCAGCCTGTCCAGATCCCTTTGTAGTTCTGCCTGGTCTTTGATCGAGTGAATTCTTCTCATCAACTTCACGTCATCTGCAAACAGGGACACCTCAGAGTCTATTCCTTCCGTCATGTCGTTCACAAATACCAGAAACAGCACTGGTCCTAGGACTGACCCCTGTGGGACCCCGCTGGGCACAGGTGCCCACTCTGACACCTCGCCACGTACCATGACTCGCTGCTGTCTTCCTGACAAATATTCCCTGATCCATTGTATTGCCTTCCCTGTTATCCCTGCTTGGTCCTCCAGTTTTTGCCCCAATCTCTTGTGTGGAACTGTGTCAAACGCCTTCTTGCAGTCCAAGAATATGCATCCACCCACCCCTCTCTCTCTCTTGTCTTACTGCTGTCACCATGTCATAGAACTCCAGTAGGTTTGTGACACAGGATTTCCCGTCCCTGAAACCATGTTGGCTGCTGTTGATGAGATCATTCCTTTCTAGGTGTTCCACCACTCTTCTCCTGATAATCTTCTCCAAGATTTTGCATACTATACATGTCAGTGACACTGGTCTGTAGTTTAATGCTTCATGTCTATCTCCTTTTTAAAAGATTGGGACTACATTTGCTGTCTTCCATGCTCAGGCAATCTCCCTGTTTCGATAGATGTATTGAATATTGTTGTTAGGGGTACACATAGCGCCTCTGCTCCCTCTCTCAATACCCATGGGGAGATGTTATCTGGCCCCATGCCTTTGAGGTATCTAGCTCACTCAGAAGCCTCTTCACTTCTTCCTCGGTTGTGTGCACTGTGTCCAGCACATGGTGGTGTGCCCCACCTCTCCGTCTTTCTGAAGCCTTCTGTCTCCTCTGTGAACACTTCTTTGAATCTCTTGTTGAGTTCCTCACATACTTCACGGTCATTTCTTGTTGTCTCTCCTCCTTCCTTCCTTAGCCTGATTACCTCGTCCTTGACTGTTGTTTTCCTCCTGATGTGGCTGTACAACAGTTTCGGGTCAGATTTGGCTTTCGCTGCTATGTCATTTTCATAATGTCTTTGGGCCTCCCTTCTTATCTGTGCACATTCGTTTCTGGCTCTACGACTGCTCTCCTTATTCTCCTGGGTCCTTTGCCTTCTATATTTCTTCCATTCCCTAGCACACTTGGTTTTTGCCTCCCTGCACCTTTGGGTAAACCATGGGCTCATCCTGGCTTTTTCATTATTCCTGTTACCCTTGGGTACAAACCTCTCCTCAGCCTCCTTGCATTTTGTTGCTACATATTCCATCATCTCATTAACTGGCTTCCCTGCCAGTCCTCTGTCCCACTGAACCCCATTCAGGAAGTTCCTCATTCCTGTGTAGTCCCCTTTCTTGTAGTTTGGCTTCATCGTCCTGGCCTTCCTGCTTCTCCCTCCACTTGTAGCTCTAACTGTGTATTCGAAGCTTAAAACCACATGGTCACTGGCCCCAAGGGGTCTTTCATATGTGATGTCCTCGATATCTGCACTACTCAAGGTGAATACTAAGTCCAGCCTTGCTGGTTCATCCTCTCCTCTCTCTCTTGTAGTGTCCCTTATGTGTTGGTACATGAAGTTTTCCAGTACAACCTCCATCATCTTAGCCCTCCATGTATCTTGGCCCCCATGCGGGTCCAAGTTCTCCCAGTCGATCTCCTTGTGGTTAAAGTCACCCATGATCAGGAGTTTTGCCCTGCATGCATGAGCTCTTCTGGCCACTGTAGCCAGTGTGTCAACCATCGCTGTATTGCTCTCGTCGTTACTCTTGCCTTGGCCTCCTGCTGTTCTGTGGTGGGTTATACATCACTGCTATTACCACCTTGGGAACTCCAGAGTGAAGCGTTCCCGCTATGTAATCACTTTCTTCTCCGCTGTCTCCTCTCTTCAGCTCATCAAAATTCCAGTGATTTTTGACCAGCAATGCCACTCCTCCACCCCCCCTGTTCCTCTGTCTTTCCTCAGGATTTAGTATCCGTTGGAAAGATGGCATCTGTTATCGTAACTGTAAGCTTGGTTTCTGTGAGAGCTATGATGTCCGGTGTGATGCCTCTTTGACTCTTTCATGCCACTCCTCCCACTTATTTGTTATTCCATCAGCGTTTGTGTACCATACCTTCAGTTTCCTTTCCAACACTGTGGTTTGGGGGGCCTGTGAGGGTGAGAGACCTGGTAGCATACTGTGTGATTCTATAGCTCGGTGTTGGGTGGAGGCTGTGGGTATGGATTGTAGTGTGTGTTGGGATGGTGTGATAGGTTGTATGGTTCTGAGAACAGTTGTATGTGTGCTTGCCCTTGCTGTTCTGTTCTGCTCTGACTGACCTCTGCTGGTTCCATCCTTGTCTCTTTTCCTAGTGTGTGTGTGTGTGTGTGTGTGTGTGTGTGTGTGTGTGTGTGCGTGTGTGTGTGTGTGTGTGTGTGTGTGTGTGTGTGTTTGTGTGTGTGTGTGCGGTGTTAGAGTTGATGTTTTTTTTATTTAGATATATCCGCATTGTGCTGCTATTATTATATATAATAGTTACACAATGGGAACAAACAACTGTTTCCCCGTCACATTCTATTGCGCAGGATGAGACTGATATGAGTTGTTAAAATCTGTCGACCTGAACTGGAAGACTTCAGTTAGGCAATGAGGATTATGGTGAAGTATTCCAGTAAGGCTTCATCAGCTGCGGCAGCTTCAGAGGTTTCGTTCTAGCAGAGCTGGAGTTACTAGAGATACTAATCTTGGGAATTGCCATCTCTCAATGAAGTGTAGGAGATAGAGTGGAATATTGTTCTTTTATTACCATCATTAGGTCTTGGGATACCTTTTACGCAACACTGGAATACTTCCAGCTGCACTGGAGATTTTTTTTTTTACATAAAACTGGAGTTCTCTTACATAGGATGTAATAATCCACCCAGGCTGTTATTTTTTTCTAAAACATTGTTTTCGACTGGGTGCGACTCATAACAGAATGCTAGTACACAGGTACCAATTTTTATTGCCAGGCAGGTACGGGGCAGCTGTGGGTGAAAAAAAAAATTCCCTATGTTCTTCGTGCCTAGAATCGAATTCGTGACTTCACGAGTGTTAGTCGAATGTTGTCAGCAGGCAGTGTGGTAGGCGGCACCCTGTGTTGTGGTGGAGAGAGAGAGGTGTGGGGAGGGTGTGGTTGGCAGCGGTGTGACAACCATAGAAGTAATTGGGGTTCGTTGACGTGTAGAATTGTTGGATATGTTGCCTGATGGGTGAGGTGCAGTTAGGGCAGGTGATTAGAGAGAGGGAGATGGCCATTGAAGGTAAGAGTGTGGTGGTTGACGAAGGAGGCTTAGGGGAAGTTGGTGCGTTGTAGTGTTGCTCCCTTTGTTCTGAGATGATCCTGTGTGCTCACTAGTTGTGTTTGCAGGGGTCGATTCATAGTTAGTAACCCCTTTCTCTAAGGTACTAACACCTACCGCACCACTTCCAGTCATATAAATAAGATGGCCTCCGTCACTTCCAAAAAATATTTTTTTTCCAACCATTCTGAGATAGAGGAATTATTTCCTAAGTTTTGTATCGTTCTCATTCATTTTTAGAGTCCATCTGTGCCCCTGGTTCCTCCCTTCTCAACTAAATTGTCCATAAATTTTTTGTTTTGGTCCATTGATTTTTTTGTTACAGTCGTGTTCCTCATCCCTGGTCCTCCTCTCTTCCACAGTAGTTATTTTAATTTTCTTATAGCCCCCTTCAGGGCCCTTGCCTTTTGTTTTGTTTACTAGTTAGTTTTTTGAATTTTAAAGATATTTAGAATTTGTTTTTCGTTCTGCTTTTGGGAAAAGCGGTTCCCCACGCGGTTGCTGCATTTTCCACGTTTTTTCTAATGTCGTATAAAAACCTATAGATTTTAAAACCCTAAAAGCTTTCACATCCCCACTAGTTGTATGGCGGGAAAAACCTGCCTCTGGTGATACAGTCAATGTTCAGAACATTTTTTTTCCAGGACCTCCTCCCCTTTCATCATGTTTATGTTTCCCCATTTAGGATTAAGGGGGATGAGGAGCGAGCAGCCCGCACCACTTACCCAGAATTTAAAAAACCAAATTTGGGGTTTGGGTGGGCATATAGGGTATGCCCAAAAAATAAATAAAAAAGTCTTTTTGAGTTTTTAAATTTTGTTCCCGGTCGTCTCCCGTCTCCTCATATTTTTCAGGAATTTTTGGGTTTACGTGTCTTGGGAATCTTAAAAGTCCCTTTTTTTCATACTAGAAGCCCCTTTAGTCATTTGGAGCGGTTCATATCGTCTTGGAAATATAAAGGGCAGAGGTGACCAGACTTTTTAAAAAGACAGGTTTTACTTTATTTTACTTTTTTCCAAAATTTTCTCTCTCTTTTCCCTTTTTTCTTCTCTCTTTTCTCTCTCTTTTCCTTTCCCCTCTTCTCTCTCTCTTTTCTCTCTCTCTCCCCTCTCTCTCTTCTCTCTCTCCTCTCTCTCTCTTCTTTTCCTCTCTCCTCTTCCGTCTCTCTCTTTTCTCTCTCTCTCTTCTCTCTCTCTTTCCTCTCCCCCCCCTCTCTCTCTCTCTCTCTCTTTTCTCTCTCTTTTTTTTTTTTTTTTTTTTTTTTTTTTTTTTTTTTTTACACAGGGTTTGACAAGGTTAAGGATCCCTAGCTTTATTAACAAGCTATTTACAGGTTAAGGATTCCTAACTTTCTTGCAAGCTAAGAGCTGTTACCTACATCAGCTAATTTGAAAGCATTTTTATTGTTATGAGACATACAAGTAGGGAACAGGATGAAGTTGGAGCCATCTGTGGGCCAGCATTTTCGTTTGATCAACTGACTTTATCTAGTTGACATATTATGCTGTACGAATGTGTTCCATACTCGAGTCATCCTGGGTATGTATGATCTCAGATGGAGTGATGTTCTGGAGAAGGGTACAGCCAGAGTGAAGTTGCGTGCTTTCTGCCCGTCTTGTGGCATAAAAGCTTGTTTCACGCTGTCCTCGAAGTGGATCCAAGTGTGGTATTTTGACAATATTGGCCTTGTACATAACAGTAAGGCCACCCACATCCCTCCTATGTTGAAGGCTCTGCTGAAATGAAAGATCTATCCAGGATGGGTCCAGGCGAGAGATGAGACGTCTTGCTCTGTTCTCTTACTCTGTCAAGCAGACGCAGATGAGAGAGGGGGGGCAGGCAAACCAAGAAAGTGGAGCATACTCAATGTGTGAGCGTACTTGTGCCTCGTACAGGAGCTTACAACCCCTACTGTCAAGCAGATGCGAGATACGGCGAAGTGCTGTAAGCTTCCTGGCTGCCTTGTTTGCAAGATTTACAACATGGTTCCTCATGGTTAGTTTGGAGTCAAATTTCACCCAAGGATATCAACTTCTTCTCCAGGTGCCAACACCCTCCCATTCATCCTTTACTACTGCACCAGCATTACCATCATGGTGCCTAGAGACGATCATCTTGTGCGTTTTCTCAGGTGCAAATGTTACTTGCCATCTATTTCCCAAGCTGATATAGCTCTCAGCTGGTGATTGAGGTAGCTTAGAGCAGCTGACATTTCTTCCTTGGATAAGTGAATTCAGTGTACAGTCGTCTGCATATGATGTGATTCTGGGTGAGATGAAGAAGGTCGTTGAAGTAGACATTATAACAATGGACCAGCACGCTTCCTTGTGGAACACTTGCCCCAATAGGATGTCTTGCTGTTTCCCGTTCCATTGAAAAACTACACTTAGAGTTTCTACCATGAAGGTAATCATGAGGAGACATAGCGTAGAGCCTGCAATTTCCAGTGCTTGAAGTTTTGCTAAGAGGCCCTGGTGCCACAACCCGGTTTGAAAGCACCAACTATGTCCAGTGCTACCACACAGTGACTTTGGATTCATCCAGTGGACTGGTGCCACTTAGTGGAGAGGTTTAACAACAAAACAGCAGCGGGAGTAACCTTTCCTGAAGCCAATTGACGATCACAAAGTAGTGAGTGGTAGTCAAAAAACTCTGTCATTTGTCTTGAGATTATTGTCTTAAAGGGAAATCTTACCAGTGATTGACAGGGTGACATGGTCTGTAGTTACTAAATTTTGCTCTCTCTCTCTTTCCCCGTCTCTCCTCTCTCTCTCTCTCTTCTCTCTCTCTTTTCTCTCTCTCTTCTCTCTCTCTCTCTCTCTCTCTCTCCGTCTCTCTCTTCTCTCCGTCTCTCTCTCTCTCTCCACACACACACACACACAAAACATTATTTTTAATATATATATATATATATTTTTTATATATATTATATATATATATATATTATTATATATATTATATATATATATATATATATTTTATATATATTTATATATATATATATGTCGTGCCGAATAGGCAGAACTTGCGATCTTGGCTTAAATAGCAACGTTCATTTGCCATATAGGACAAGCTAAAATTTGTGTATGCAACAATTTCGCCAAAATCATTCTGAACCTAACGAAAAAAATATATTTCACTGGTTTGTTTAGTATTAATTTATTGTAAACAAATCTAAAATTTATATGTTGGGTTAGGCCCAAAATAAATTGTTCTTGTTATAATAAGGTTAGGTAAGTTTTCTAAGATTCTTTTGATGTAAAATAAGAAATTTTTTTCTTAATATCAATAAAAAAAATATCTTTAAATATCTTTAAAAAGTTTAAGAGGGAAAAATTTTTGAAAGTACTTATTTTTAAATGAGTTCTTGCTAAATGACCAGTTTTACATATTCGGCAAGGGCCATTATATTTTATATTATATATATATATATATATATAGTATATATATTATATATATATATATATTATATATATATATTATATATATATTTTTATATATATATATATATGCACATTTATCATTAAAAGTAAGACTGAGAGCAGGGTCGCAGATGAACAAGGAGGCTTTAGGAAGGTTAGGGGTGTGAGACCAATTGTTTACATTGAAAAATAGGTGAACAGCGCTTAAATTAATGGTAATAAGTTTTTGTGGCGCATGACAGAGTTTAATAGGAGGAAGGGCAATGTGGCAGATGTTGCAAATATATAGAATAGGAGGTAGGTTACTGAAAGCAGTGAGAGTTTTTATGAGGAGAGAGCGAGATTAAATGAAGGAACCTTTCACCATCACTCACACTAGAGACTTGATAAAGACGCGTAGATTTTTACAGTTCAGATGCTCCTCCAGACTGCAAATATCCCCAACCTTCTTTTAGTGAGGATCATATTGCTGCGATTTCTGATAATATTGTGAGGACTCATAAAATATGAAGGACCCCATAATGTTGTGAGGACTCATAATGTAGTAAGGACTCATAATGTTGGCACTATCTTTCTCGGGCCAATAGAGCTTATCTGAGGGGGCGTGAGGCACCCAAGATCTGTGTTGGTGACGGTTGCAGGTGGGGGAAAAAGAAAATGGAGAAGGGAAGAAAAAAAGAAGGTAGAAGAAAAAGGAGGAAGAAGAAGAAGAAGGAAGAAGAAAAAAAGGAAGAAGAAGAGAAAAAAGAAGAAGAGAAGAAGAAGAAAAAAGAAGAAAAAGAAGAGAAGAAAAAGGAAGAAAAAGAAAAAGAAGGAGAAGGGGGAAGAAGAAGGAGAAGAAGAAGAAAAAGAAAAGAAGAGAAAAAAGAGAAGGAGGAGAAGAAGAAGAAAAGAAGAAGAAGAAAGGAAGAAGAAGAAGAAGAAGAAGAAGAAGAAAAGAAAGAAAGAAGAAGAAGGAGAAGAAGAAAGAAGAAGAAGAAAAAAGGAGAAGAAAAAGAAAAAGAAGAAGAAGAAGAAGAAGAAGAAGGAAGAAGAAGAGAAGAAGAAGAAAAAAATTAAAAAGGGAAGAAGAAGAAAAGAAGAAAGAAGAGGAGAAGAAGAAGAAGAAAAAGAAGAAGAAGAAGAAAAAGAAGAAGAAGAAGAAGAAGAAGAAAGGGAGAATAAGGAAGCATAAAAGAAGGGGGCGGAAAAGGAAGAAGAATTCTTAGAAAAAAAAATTAAAAACCAGGAACCACAATGATTAATTACGTTCGGTTCATCACTTTCTAATGACCCCTTTCCCCTTTTTTTTTTTTACCTTTCTTGAAAAGATCCAAAAAAAGTCTTAGCTTGGGAGTCTCTCTTCCTGTTGATGCACCAGGTACGGAGGCAGAAAACCTTTTTCTTAAGCCCGAGTTAAAACGAAAACCCCAAAATTGTTGCAGTGCCCCGAGTCTGGGTTCTTGCGAAATTTTATAAAAGATTCGTTGGTGTTGAGAGCTGCCGCCGCCCTTCCCCCGAATATCTGCCAGCTTTTCAGTTTAATATTCTTAAAATTTTCGTTTGCCTGTAAAATTTCCCCATACCCAGGCTGAAGTCTGGACCCCAAACACACCCAAAAAGTAAAAATACCACACGCATCTACATAGGATTTGGGAAAAAGAAGGGCAGAAGTAGATTACTGGACCCTTAATAGGCAGATTCAACTCTCACCCAAAATCACTCTGTACCTGTCCAACTTAATTTTAAAACTATTTAAAGTTTTGTTTTTTTACGACCAAATTGGGAGTTTCTTTGCCCAAAATAGTACTTTCTTATAACCTTTCTAAATCAAGATTTGTCTAGCTTGAATCCATTTTTGCGAACCCTGTTTTGATTAGATATTTGCAGCATATTATTGATACCCTTTGAGAAATTTACTGAAATACGTAGAATAGGTATGAACTGTGAAGAAAATTGACGGGATAGAGCAAATGCCACGAAACAAAGGAAAAGATTCACCCAGATAGGAAGAGAAGCAAGGAAAAACAGAGGGGTTATAGTTCAATTATAGCAAATCAGGGATAGCTTCAAGGGCGGTTTGGAAAAGGTTAAAAATCACATCAAACCACAGAAAAAAACGGAAACAAGCTGGAGACTTTTAAAAAGAATACCCCAAAGGGAAGAAAGGGGGGGCTGAGACAATTTGAAAATGATATTGCATCAACGATCAAACCGAACCAAAATTATTCAAAGGGGTGGAAAATCCTATTTTACAGCTTACAGAAAAAATATGGCAAGTATAGTTTTAAGGTTTAGAGAAAATAATCAGAAGAGTGGTGGAGCACCTAGAAAAGAAGTGGATTTTATTGACAATCAGCACGGCTTCAAAAGTGGTAAATATGTCTCACGAACTAGTGGAATTCTGCGAAAAGGGTCCCAGAAATAAGGAAGGAGAAAGAGGGATGGGTAGATTACATTTTCAGGGATGTACAGGGTTTTTTGAACATCCATACATAAAACGGGGACAAAAACTAGAGGGAGCAGGCAGGAAAAACCCAGGTAACCGGTATAATCAAAGTATCCCTAACGGGAAAGGAAACAAAGAGTAATTGTGGAAGTGTCAGTATGGGTAAAATGTAACGAGTGGGTTTTCCCAAAGGTCTGTATGGCAACGGTACTATTTCTTGTATGTAATGATATGAAAAAAGGATGTAAAATAATAAAAAGAAATAAAAGGAGATGAGGCCCAGGGAAGATACAAATGGATGGGACGGGCTGGGGTCGGGTTTTTGAAAAGTGACCACTTAAATTTAACTCCAGCAAGGCAGAGTTACGAAGTTTGAGGAAAGACGGAAGACCGCAGAGCAGTATAGGTTGGAGGCAAAAGGCTGCAAACCCCACTCAAGGAATTTTGGGGTAAGTTTTTACCAAACATGTCCCCGAGGCGACACAAACGTTTCCCGTGTTGCAAAAAGCATTTCAAACAAACTTAGCTAGCTTCCCGGGAAAACTAATTTAAAAAGTCATTACGACCTTGTTACGGTGTAGTCAGACCTACATTGAGGTACTTGCACCAGCATGGAAATACACCCGGTCAAGTTGTTTTAGAAAAAACAAGAAATAGCAGAAAAAGGACTATCCAGAGTAAGGGGTTGTCCTGCGAGAAGGGTTAAGGGAACTCAACCTGATGGGACTAGTGGAAAGAATGGGGGTGATATATAACAAGCCAAAATACTGAAAAAGAAAATGTAGGGGCTTGTTTGAGAGACGAGAAACAGGAACACAAGGCACGCTGGAAGTTGAAAAAAGATGAGTCACAGAGGATTGTAAGTTTTTCTTTAGTCTTAGAGTAGTCAGGGAAAAGAAACGACCTTGAGGGTGAAGTGATAAGGCAAGATTCATGCAAGCTTTAAAAAGAGGAACGATAAAGGTATTTAAAACCCCGGGGGGGAGAGTAAGCTAAAAAGCGAATACAAAGAAGTAGAACCAAAAGCTGAGACAGACCCCTTTTTCCAACTGGTGAGTAAATATAGCTGATAACACACACACCACTCGCATATGAAAGGGGAGGAGGAGCCCTGAGGGCCCGTGACCATGCGTATGAATTTTACTAGTGGGGAGAAGGGAACCCGGAGATGAACAAGGAAAAGGGGGGGGTGAGTAAAGCCGGTACAAAAAGGTGGCACACAAGGTGAGACCCTTTTAATGAGTCAATGGGGGAAGCAAAAGGAAG
>NC_069410.1:27915616-27933751 GCF_026875155.1 Cherax quadricarinatus | reverse complement strand
TTTATGACAGATTTCAAAGAAAAACTTGAGGAAAGAAAAGTGCCATCGACTTCCTTCTCGAGTGTGGCTTCCCCGGGCCCTGAGTTTGTGATGAGTTGAGATGAGATTGTCATCAACATAACGGAGTCAGATAACCAGAGGAAAATTTCTCGACTTCAAAATGGTCCATGTGTAAGTTCACCAGAACAGCACTTAATGGCGAACCCAATGGTAGACAGAAAATCTGTTGAGAAAATTTCAAATGAGAAACATTTAAAAACCAACACATGGTTCTGTGAGATCAACAAAAACACTGGTTTGGAAAGAGAGTTGAAGGTGTAATCAATTTTTGTCGCAGGATATCGATGGCATTATACTGCATTTGTATCTCTATCCATGTGTTGGTATTTTATGCAATTTCCTTCATTCATTTTTAAATACCTGAGACTCTACCTTCCACAATTATTTTCTCACTACCATGCAGTTCTGAATGATCGATAAAATTTCAGCGTTTTTTAATCAAAATAAAATAAAGTTACATCGCTATATTACGTAATGTATGGAGCCAGCTCTCTGGAGTGTTGGCTGTGGGCAGCTTAGGTGTAATTAGCATTGGCTTAACATCAGCGTTGTGGCACAAGACAGCATGAAGCAAATCCGCTGTACGAATCCCACCGCTGCCACCATATATATCCGCAAACCATCTTCAACTGGGGCACCCGGTGCACTTGGAGTCAGTATAAATACCCATTCCCGTCGAGATTTATTGACACGTATTCCAGAAAATAAATGAGAAGACCGTCATCCAAGGCAAGCTGAGTATAGCTTGATCTGAAGGCCTTCTTTGTATGAACTAAAGGAGTAGGCTGATATCTCTATTGGATACACTCGATGGATACACCCGATGAATACACCCGATGGATACACCCGATGGATACACCAGATGGATACACATACTCCAGTTCTATTAATTTAAATGATCCATTTTAAAAGTGGATCTTGCTACTGCTAGATAACACTACACACAGAATAAGAATCTAGGCCTATAATCCGAATCGCGTATATTCAAGTCAATTATTTTTCATAGGAACTGAGTCCAGTATGGGCGTAAAGAGGGAAAGTATATTGCAGGTGTGAGAGAGCCGAGTAGAGAGCTGACATGAGAAACTCAAACTCATTACAGGTGCTGAGCAGTTTAATCCAATGTAGTCTGTGCGGTAGCAGATGTGTTGGAATCAGGTCGATAATAGGCGTCGAGTACGTATTTGGTTCCATTGGAAATAAAAGGACCCCAATGGAAATAAGTCGCTTTGCCTGACTTTTTTGAGTTATCCTAAGTTCTCTATACATATGCTGCTATGTATGATAATCTATATAACTGTATTTGTGCATACCTGAATAAACTTACTTAGCTGTAGAGTAGTCAAGCAGATTGTAAGTGAGGGGTAGTGGTGAGTAGCGAAGCCAATTGCAGATGTGAGTAAGCCAAGTCCAATGCAAGTGTGGGAAAGTACGATTCACTGCAGGTATGGAGTGATCAGTCCTCTTACATATGTCAGAGAGTTAACACCATTGCAGGTGTGGGTGAGTTAAGTACAATGAAAGTGTGGGTGAGCTAAGTCAATGCAGGTGAGGGAAGTCAATGGTGTTAGAAATGTGGCGAAGTTAAGTTCATTGCAGGTGTGGGGAGTGAAATCCATTGCAGATGTGGGGAGTGAGGGTCCACTGCAGGTGTGGAGGAGTGAGGTCCACTGCAGGTGTGGGAGACTGAAGCCCACCGCAGGTGTGGGGGAGTGAGGTCCACTACAGGTGTGGGAGACTGAAGTCCACCGCAGGTGTGGGGGAGTGAAGACGAAAGCAGATGTGAGGGGAGTGAAGTCCGCTGCAGGTGTGGGGAGTTACGATTAATGCAAGTGAGCACTGGGAGTTGTGGCTGGTGCTTCCGCTGTTGTAATAATGTAGGGCAGGTTAGTTTACGACTACCACCAGACATGTTGACACAACACACACACACACACACACACACACACACACACACACACACACACATCACACACACCACACACACACCACACACACACCACACAACACACACACACACAACACACACACACACACACACACAGGAGGCAGGAACCATACATAGTTTTAAGGCGAGGTATGATAGAGCTCATGGGGCAGGGAGAGAGAGGACCTAGTAGCAATCACGAAGAAGCGGGGCCAGGAGCTGTGACTCGACCCCTGCAACCACAAATAGGTGAGTACAAATAGGTGAGCACACACACACACACACACACACACACCACACACACACGGACTTGGGTGTGTCAACACAAACCTTTCCCATCTGGTAACTAAAAATTTCTGCTATTAGTAAAATTACATGAAAAAGATTGCTCCAGTTTAAAGGGAGGCCCAGGGAGCGGATTCCACCCCCGCCTCCCACAAACCCACGGGGTGGTGTAAGCCGCCATGTAAATTTAAAAAGATTTTTTGGAAAATTTTTCGGAAACAGGGTCAATAAATTCGCGCAATTAGAAATTAAATTCCAGAAAGTTTTTACACTGGGGACCCCTAACATCCGGGATAAAAGGGAATGAGAATGAAACAAGGCCGGATGAAAGTGAGCCGCAGCGCACCAGACCACACCCGCACTAGCAGCAGACTAGCGCACCAGCCCCCCGCACCACCCAGCCCAGCACCACCACCAAAAGCAGCACCACCCCACAGCGCCACAGCAGTCCCAGCAGATCGCGCCCAGTAGAGGATATTGGAAAAAATTTTAAAATAATTAGCAACAAACCCCGGGGAAGCAGCGATTTTTCCTCGTGGGAGCTGAGGAATTGGGTGACGGAGTTTGTTAAACCATTCAATATTGTTCACCAAGTCACCAGAGTGGAAATGGTTAAGGGGTGAGAACTTTGCAAATGGTCCGCCTAATTGCAAGGCAAAAATTTCAAATAAACACTGCAGTATTTTTTTAATTGTTTACTTGTAGAACTCAAAGAAAATTTTTTGAAAATATTTTTCCCGACATTTTGCTGAGCGAAAAAAATCAGAAATAATTTGTTAAAACGTAACCAACTTATTTAAACCCTTACCTTATCTTCCCTAACTTAAGATAACCTCCTAACCTACCCTTAAAATAAAAATAATCCTAAGATTAAAACAAACCTACCTCCCTTCCCATCGATGACGTAACTGGAGATCATTTTACCGCTTTTTGGGCAACCATCGATAAATTTACTACGGAACATTAAAACGAAGACAAGGCAAAGTTCTTAACGAGAGAATAAAAAACCGGCGAGAGGCTGCTCCTTCCCCACGAAAGGAGGATCCAGGGGGGAGTGGAGTGCCAAAGGATCTGTCTTGGCCCCCTCTGTGCTTTGTTGCTATAACGAATCAAGGGATGTGAACAAACGGTTTACCATACCGACAAGTTGATAAATGAGCCCTTGGGTCCAACGTTTGGTATCTTTTTCTAAAAACGTTTCGCCACGCATGGTTTTTTTTCAGTCCAATGCAGAGAAAGGGTTTGGAAGGTAATCAGCCCTCAGCCTGGAGTCGATGTGTTCAATTCAAGGAAGAGTGAAGTTGGGAAGAAGTTTGGGCTCGCTTCTTAGCGCGATAACTGGACGAGAGGTCAAATAAAAACAAATGTCATGTGCTAAAAACGGGGAAAGAGAAGCTTGACCAACATTGGAGGAATCACAGAAAAAAAAACTTTGAGAATTAACTCGAAATTCTCAAGCCCGTAGTAGACAAACTGAGCAGCGGTTTAAAATTCATTAACCTGTAAAACACAAAATTAGGTTCGCGGTCAGAGAAGCCCCGCGCCTCTCCGAGTGATACAAAAGCAGGGGCGTATACCCGCTTATACCCGCGTTATAACCTCTATATAACCGAGTTATACTTGCATTATACCAGGTTACACCCGCTTTTTACCGCATTATACCCGCGTTATACCCTCTTATAACCGATTATACTTTCATTATACCCGCGTTACACCCGCATTATACCGCATTATACCGTGTTTTTACCCTCATTATAACCGAGTTATACTTGCATTATACCCGCGTTAAAACCCGCATTATACCAATCATTATAACCGAGTTATTTCTTGCATTATACCCCGTTAAACCCAGTTATCCCGCATTATACCCGCGTTATACCCTCATTATAACCGAGTTTATAACTTGATTATACCGCGTTAAACCCGCATTATTTCCCGCATTATACCCCTGTTTAACCCTCATTATAAACCCAGTTATACTTGCATTTACCGGTTACACCGCTTTATACCGCATTATACCCGCGTTTATACCCTTCTTTAAACGAGTTATCTTGATTATACCGGTTATTTCCGCATTTCCTCATTTATAACCGAGTTTACTTTCATTTACCGGTTACACCCGCATTATACCCCCTTTACCCTATTTATAACCGAGTCATACTTGCATTTTTACCGCGTTTTTACCCGTTATACCGCTTGTACCTTTATAACCGAGTTATTACTTGCATTTTTACGCGGGTTTCACCCGCTTATACCCCATTTACCGCGTTATTCCCCTAAAATTTAAACCCATTTAACTTGCATTTTTACCCGCGTTAACCGCTTTTATACCCGCATTTACCGCGTTATACCCTTTATAACCGAGTTTTTACTTTGGGATTATACCCGCGTTTTTACCGCATTATCCCGCATTATACCTCTTTACCGAGTTGTACTTGCTTATCCCACGTTTACACCCCCATTATACCCGCATTTACCCGCCTTAACCCCCATTATAACGAGTTAAAACTTGGGTTATACCCCCGTTTACCCCATTTACCGCATTATACCCCCATTTAACCCAGTTTTACTTGCATTATACCCCCGTTACACCCGCATTTACCCCATTAACCCCCCTTATACCCCATTATAACCCAGTTTATACTTGCATTACCCCCGTCATACGCTTTTGAAGGAATATGCCCCAATAAACTTGAATACAAATATTTACAACGGGAAAATAATAAGTTCAAGTGGTGGTGCTGTTTTATGACTGGTGGGCTGTGTTTATAAACTGGTGGTGCTTTTTTAAAGACTGGGGTGTTTGGTTATGACTGGGGTGCGTGTTATGACTGGGGGTGCTTTTTTTTTAATGACTGTTGGTGTTTGTGTTAGGGACGGTGGTGCTGTTTTTTATGACTGGGGGTGCTGGTTTTTGACTGTGGCTGGTTATACTGGGGGTGTGTGTTTTTGATGGGTGCTGTTTTATAAACGGGTTTGGGTGCGGGGTTTATACGGGTGGGGCTGGGTTATAAACTGGGGGTGCTGTTTATGACTGGTGGGGGCAGTGTTATGACTGGTCTTTGCTGTGTTTGACTGGGGTGCTGTATTATCCCGGGTGGTGCTGTGTTATGACTGGTGGGCTGTGTTATGACTGGTTTTGGCTGGTTATGACGGGTTGGTGCTTTTGTTATGATTTGGGTGGTGCTGTTTTAAAGACTGGTGGTGCAGTTTATGACTGGTGGTGCTGTTTTAAATTAAGGGTGGTGCTGTATTACGACTGGTGGTCCCTGTTTTTATGACTGGTGGGGGGTTTTTTTATGACTGGGGGTCCTGTTTTAAATGACTGGTGGTGCGGGTTTTTTATGACTGGTGGTGCGTTTTATAAACTATGAAGCGGGCGTTAAAACTGGGGGTTTAAATTATAAACTGGTGGTGCTGTTTTTATGACGGGTGGTGCTGTTTATGACGGGGGTTCCCTGTGTTATGACAAGTGATGCTGGGGGTTATGACTGGGGTGCTGTTTATGACGGGTTTGGTGCTGTGTTATATTTTGGTGCTGTTTTATGACAAGTGTTTGTTTGCTTATGACTGGTGGAACTGTATTATGACTGGTGGTGCTTTGTTATGACGGGTGGTCCCTGTTTTAATGACGGTGGTGCTGTGTTATGACTGGGGTGCTGTTTTAATTCCTGGGGTTGCTGTGTTATAAAGGTGGTGCTGTTTATGACGGGTGGGCTGGGGGTTTTTTACTGGTGGTGCTGTGTTATGCCTGGTGGTGCTGATTTATGCCCTGGGGTGGGCAGTTTTATGACTGGGGTTTGCTGTGTTATGACTGGGGGGCTGTGTTATACTGTGGGTCCCTTTTGTTATGACCGGTGGTGCTGTTTTATGACTGATGGGCTGTTTTTAAATAAATTTGGTGGTGCTGTGTTAGGACTGGGGGTGCTGTTTTTATGACTGATGGTGCTGTGTTATACTGGGGGGTGCTGTGTTATGACTGGGGGGTGCTGTTTTATGACTGGGGGGCGGGGTGTTATGACTGGGGGTGCGGGTGTTAAGACTATTAAATGCTGCTTATGACTGGGGGTGCGTTTTTATGACGGGTTGGTGCGTGTTAGGGACTGGGGGTCGTTTTATGCCCTGGTGGTGCTTTTGACTGGGGTGGGCTGTGTTTACTGGGGGTGCAGTTTTAATGACGGGGGTGCTGTGTTTTAAACGGGTGGTGCTGTGTTTTTACTGGTGGTGCGGGTGTTATGACTGGTGGTGCTGAGTTATGTCGGTGGTGCAGTTTTTATGACTGGTGGTGCTGTGTTAGACTGGTGGTGCTTTTTTTTTATGACGGGGGTGCTGGGGTTAAATGACTGGGTGTGTTTGTTTTATGACTGGGGTGCGGGTGTTATAAACGGTGGTCCCTGTTTTTATGCCTGGGGG
Source organism: Cherax quadricarinatus (assembly GCF_026875155.1). Taxonomy (NCBI): domain Eukaryota; kingdom Metazoa; phylum Arthropoda; class Malacostraca; order Decapoda; family Parastacidae; genus Cherax; species Cherax quadricarinatus. The sequence continues at coordinate 27,927,066 of NC_069410.1, read as the reverse complement.
TTTCTTGTTTTTTGACGGGTGGTGCTGTGTTATGACTGTGGTGCGGGTTTTAGACTAGTAGGGCTCGTTATGACTGGTTTGCTGTGTTTATGACTGGTGGGCGGGTGTTAGACTGGTGGTCCCGGTTAAAGACGGGTTGGTGCTGTGTTAGGGACTAGTGATGCGGGGTTTTATGACGGGTTTGTGCTGTTTAGACGGGTGGGGGCTGTGTTATGACTGGTGGGCTGTTTTAAAGCCCTGGTGGTGCTGTGTTATAAAATTTGGGGTGCGTTTTAAGACTGGTGGTGCTGTGTTATGACGGTACTGCTGTGTTTTTTACGGGTGGTGCTGTGTTTATCCCGGTGGTGCTTTTATGACTGGTGGTGCTGTTTTTATGACTGGGGGTGCTGTGTTATGACTGGTGGTGTTTGTGTTAGACTAGTGATGCGGTTATGACTGGTGATGCTGTGTTATGACTGGTGGTCCCTGTGTTAGACTGGTGGTCGGGTTTTAAAGACTGGTACGCGTGTTAGGGACTGGGGGTGCGGGTTTTTATGACTGGGGGGGTTTTTGGTTATGACGGGGTTTGGTGCTTGTTATGACTGGTGGTGCTGTGTTATGACTGGTGGTCCTGTGTTATAAACGGGTGCTGTTTTAAATGATGGTTTTTTCTGTTTTGACTATGATGCTGCTTTATGCCGGGTTTGTGCGGGTGTTATACGGGGGTGCTGTGTTATAACGGGTGGTGCTTTTTTATGACGGTACTGCGGGTTGTTTAGGGAACTGGTGGTGCTGTGTTATGACCGGGGGTCCCTGTTTTTGACTGGTGGGCTGTTTAAAGACTGGTGGTGCTGGTTATGACTAGTGTTTCGGGCTTTAAATAAACGGGTGATCTTGTTATGACTGGTGGTGCTTTTTTTATGACGGTGGGCTGTTTTTATAAACTGGGTTTTGGTTATGACTGGTGGTGCGTTTATGACTGGTGGTGCTGTTTTTTATGCCCGGGTGGGCTTTTTGTTTTTTGACTGGTGGGGGCTGGGGTTTATATTTGGTGGTGCAGTTTTTTGACTGGGGGGTTGCTTTGTTATGACGGGTTGGTGCTGTATTTACGACGGGTGGGCTGTGTTATGCGGGGGTTGCTTTTATTAGACTGGTGGCCCCTGTTTTAAAGACTGGTGGGCTTTTGTTATACTGTGGGCTGTGTTTTGACAAGTTTGCCCCTTTTTATGACTGGTGGTCTGAAATTTTAAACGGGGTGGTGTGTGTTTTTTACTGTGGGCTGTGTTATGACTGGTGGTGCTGGTTATGACTATTTGATGCGGCTTTTATGCCCTTGGTGGTGCTGTTTTAATAAACGGGGTGGTGCTGTTTTTATGACAGCTGGGCTGGGGTTTATGACTATGAGGCTGCGTTAAAGCTGGTGGTACTGTATTTTAACGGGTGGTGGGGGGGTTAAAGACTGGTGGGCTTTTGTTAGACGGGTGGGGGCTGTTTTATGACTGTGGTGCTTTTTTTAATGACTGGGGTGTTTGTGTTATGAGGTGGTGCGTTTTTTATGACTGGTGGGGGCGTTTTATGACGGTTTGGTGCGGGTTTAAATGACGGGTGGTGCTGATTTATGACTGGTGGTGCAGTGTTAGACTGGGGGTGCTGGTTATGACGGTGGTTCTGTTTATGACTGGGGTTGCTGTGTTATAAACCGGGTTTGGTGCTGTTTTATGACTGATGTGCTGGTTATGACTGGTTTTGCTGTTTTAAAGACGGGTTTGGTGCTGTTTTTATGACTGAGGGTGCTGGTTAAACTGGTGGGCTGTGTTATGACTGGTGGGCTGTGTTATGACTGGGGGTTTGCTGTTTATGACTGGTGGGCTGTTTTTATGACTAGTGATGCTGCGTTATAAAACTGGTGGGCGGGTTTTTAGGGAACGGTGGTCTTTTTTATATGCGGGGGGTGCTGGTTATGACGGTGGTGCTGTTTTTAAGACTGGTGGTGCTGTTTTAAATTGACTGGGTGGGCAGTTTTAAATTCCCTTTTGGGGTTGCTGTGTTATGACGGGTTTGGTTTGCTGTTTTTATGACTGGTGGTGCTGTTTTATAAACTGGTGGTGCTGAGTTATGCCCGGTGGTGCATTTATAAACTGGGGGGTCCCTTTTTTTTTGGGGGGGGGGTTTATACTGGTGGGGGCCTGTTTTTTATAAACTGGGGGTTTCTTTTTAAAACGGTGGTGCTGTGTTTTTACTGGTGGTGCTGTGTTATGACGGTGGTGCTGTGTTAACTGGGGGGGGGGGGGGGGTGGTGCTGTGTTATGACTGGAGGGGGGGCGTTTTAAAGACTAGGGGATGCTCGTTATGGGGGTTTTGGGGCTGTTTTATGACTGGGGGGCTGTGTTATGACTGGGGGTGCTGTGTTATGACTGGGGTGCTGGTTAACTGGGGGTTGCGGGTGTTTAATACGGGTGGGGGTGTTTATTGACGGGTACGCTTTTGTTTTTGGACGGGTGGTGCTTTTTTAAGACCTTTGGTGCTGTTTTTATGACGGGTGGGGCTGTGATATGACTGGGGGGGCGTGTTTATGACGGGGGTGCGTTTATGACTAGTATGCTGCTTTATAAAACGGGTGATGCTGTTTTAAAGACGGTGGTGCTTTTGTTATGACGGTTGGTGCTGTGTTATGACTGGTACGGGCTGTTTTAAAGACTGGGGGTGCTGTTTTAAGACGAAAAAAAAGTTTGTTTTAAAGACTGGGGGTTTGCGTGTTTTTTTTTTTTTTTTTTTTTTTTTGACTGGTGGTGCTGTTTTAAAAATAAAACGGGGGTGCTGGTTATGACTGTTGGTGCTGTGTTATGACGGGTTGTGCTGTTTTTATAAACTAGTGATCCCTGCTTATGACTGGTTGGGGGGGGGGGGGTGGGTTTTGAAGGTGGTGCTGTTTTTTATGACGGGTTGGGGGCTGTTTTTATGACTGGTACGCTGTGTTATGACTGGTGGTGCTGTTTTAATCCCCGGTGGTGCTGTTTTGACTGGTGGGGGCTTTTTGTTTATGACTGGTGGGCGTTTTTGCCCTAGTGATGCGCTTTTTATGACGGGGTTTGTTTCTGTGTTATGACTGGGGGTGCTGTTTTAAAGACTGGTGGTGCTGTGTTATGACTGGTGGTTTGTGTTATGACTGGGTGGTGCTTTTGTTAGACTGGGTGCGTGTTATGACTGGGGGTTGCTGGGTTATGACGGTGGTCCCGGTTATAAACTGGTTGCTGTTTTTATGACGGGTGGTGCTGTGTTATAAACTATATCCCTGCGTTATGACTGTTTTTGCGTTTTTATATGGTGGTGCGGTTATGACTGGTGTGTGTTTTATGACGGGTGGTGCGTGTTTGACGGGTGATGCTGTGTTATACTGGTGGTGTGTTTTTTGACTGTGGTTTTTGTTTTTTAGGACGGGTGGGCTGTGTTTTTGACTGGTGGTCCCTGTGTTATGACGGGTGTGCATTGTCTTTGACTGGTGGGCAGTGTTATGAGGGTGGTGGCTTTTTTTAAAAGATTTGGTTTGGCAGTTTTATGACTGGGGGGCCGGGTTTTTTGACTGGGGGTTTGCGGGGGTTTGACGGTGGTGCTGTGTTATAAACGGGTGGGCGTGTTATACTGGTGGGTGCTGTTTTAAAGCCCTGTGGGGTTGTGTTATGACTGGGGGGGCTGTTTATGACGGGTTGGGTGCTGTGTTATAAATGGGGGTGCAGTGTTTTTTACGGCCCGTGCTGTGTTATGACGGTCTGCTGTGTTATGACTGGTGGTGTTTGTTTTTATGACGGGTTTGGGGGCAGTTTTTATAAACTGGGGGTTGCTGTGTTATGACTGGTGGTGCTGTGTTAAAAAACTATTGGGTCCCAGTGTTATGACTGGTGGGGCATGTTATGACGGGGGTCCCAGTTTTATGACGGGGTGGTGCAGTTTTTAAATGACTGGGTGGCATTTTATGATGGTGGTCGTGTTTTTGATAGGGTGCATTTGGTTTTTATTTGGTGGCGCAGTTTTAATGACTATGGGGGCAGTTTTTATAAACGGGTTTGGGGGCATGTTTATGACGGTGGTGCAGTTTTTATGACTGGTGGGAAAGGTTATGACGGGTGGGGGCAGTTTTTTAAGACTGGTGGTGCGTGGGAAGTGTCGGACAGTGTGTGTGAGTGCTGCAAGCAGTGACAAGTGGGGGAGGTGTCTGGAGCATGTGTGTGAGTTTTTTGCAAGAGGGGACAATGCTGGAGGTGTCTGGACGGGTTTTGTGTGACGGGTTGCAAGCAGTGACAATGTGTGGAGGTGTCTTTAGCAGTGTATGTGGGGGCTGCAACCCTGAAAAAGTGGGGGGTTTTCCCTAAGCATTGTGTGAGGGGGCATTAAGCAGTGAAAATTTGGGGTGGGGGGTGCCCTGGAGAAATTGGGGGTGATGCAGCAAGCATGAAAAATGTGTGGGGGTTTCGGGGAGAAAGGGGTGTGGGGTGCGCAAGCAGTGACAAGGGTGTGGGGGTGTAGGGAGCAGTTTTCCCTGATTTTTTCAAGCAGGGGACAATGGTGGAGGTGTCTGGAGCAGTGTGTGAGTGTTGCAAGCAGTGCCCAAATTTGGGGAGGTGTCTGGAGCAGTGGGTGAGGGGCTGCAAGCAGGCAAAGTGTGGAGGTGCCCTGGAGCATGTGTTTTAGTGTTTCCAACAGTGACAATTTTTTGGAGGTGTCTGGGCGGGTTGTGGTGATGTTGAAAGGGCAGTGACAATGTTTTGGAGGGCCCGGAGAAATGTTTGAGTTGTTTGCAAGCAGTGGAAAATGTGTGGGGGAGTCGGGAAAGCATGTTTGTGAGTGCTGAAAGCAGTGACAATGTGTGGGGGACCCGGAGCATGTGTGTGGGGTTTTTGCAAGCAGTGAAAATTGGGGTGGGGTGTCTGGAGCAGTTTTTGGGAGTGCGGGGCAAGCAGTGACAATGTTTTGGAGGAGTCTGGAGCAGTGTGTGTGAGTGTTGAAAAAGCAGTGAAATTTTGGGGAGGTGTCTGGAGCGGTGGTGAGTGTTAAAACAATGACAATTTTGTGGAGGTGTCGGAGCAGGTGTGTGAGTTTTGGGAAAGCAGTGACAAGTGTGGGGGGTGTCCCCGAGCATGTGTGTGAGTGTTGCAAAGCAGTGCCCAATGTGTGGAGGTGTCGGGAGCTTTGTGTGTGTGCGGGCAACCCGTGACACTGTGTGGAGGGTTTTGGAGAAAGTGTTTTTGAGTTTTTGCAAGCAGGGGAAAATTTTGTGGAGGTGCCCTGTAGCAGTGTGTTAGGGCTGCAAGCGAGACACTGGTGGAGGGGGGCCCGGGGGGGGGTTTTGTGTGACTGTTCAAGCATGACAATGTGGGGAGGTGTCTGGAGCAGTGTGGGGAGGCTGAAAAGCAGTGCCAATGTGTGGGGGGTGTCTGGAGCAGTGTTGTGAGTGCTCAACATGACAATGTTGGAGGTGTCGGGAGCAGTTTGTGTGAGGGGGCCCGCAAGCAGTGGACAATGATGGAGGGGGTCTGGAGCAGTTTTTTGGGGATTGTTGAAAGGGGTGACAATTTTTGGGATGGGGTCTATAGCAGTGGTGTGAGTGCTGTAAGCGGGTGACCTTGGGGGAGGTGCGGGGAGCAGTGTGTGTGAGTGGCGGGGGCAACATGACAATGTGTGGGGGTTGCGGAGCAGGTGTGTGAGTGTTTCAAGCAGTGACAATGTTTTTAGATGCTGGGGGCAGTGTGTGTGATTTTGCAACATGAAAAAGTTGGAGGTGCCCCGGGAGCAGTGTGTTTGAGTGTGCAAGCAGGACAAGTGTGGAGGTTTTCTGGAGCAGTGTGGTGAGTTTTTTGGAAAGCATGCCCAATATGTGGGGGTGTCGGGAAAGCAGTGTGTGTGGTGGGGGGCCAAGCAGTGACAATTTGGAGGTTCGGGACAGTGTTATGAGTGCTGCCAACAGTGACAATGTGTGGGGGTTTGTCGGGAAGTTTTTTTGTGAGTTTTGCAAGCATGACAATGTGGGGAGGTGTCGGGAGCATGTGTGGGGAGTGTTTAAAGCAGGACAATTTTGGTGGAGGTTCCAAAGCAGTGTGTGTGAGGCTGAAAGCGTGACAAGGGTGTGGGGGTGCTGGAGCAGTGGGATAGTGTGTAAGCATGACAATGTGGGGGAATCGGGAGCAGTGTTTGAGTCCCTGAAAGCAGGGGACAATTTTGGGGGTTTCGGGAGCAGGGTGGGGTGAGTGCTGAAAGCAGGGGCCAATTTTGGGGGGGGTGCTGGAGCAGTGTGTGTGAGTGTTCAAGAAATGACAATGTGTGGGGGTTGTCGGGAAAGCAGTGTGTGTGGGGTGCTGAAAAAGGCAGTGAAAAAATTTGGGGGGTGTCGGAGGCAGTGTGTTTTGAGCGCTGCAAGCAGTGACAATGTGTGGGGGTTTCCCTGGATCATTTGGGGTTTTAGTGCTGCAAGCAGTGCCCAATGTGGGTTGAGGTGCCTGGAGCAGTGGGGTGTGAGTTCTGCAAGCAGTGACAATGGTGGAGGTGTCGGGAGCAGTTTTTTGTGAGTGCCGAAAAGCATTGACAATGTATGGAGGTTTTGGAGCATTTTTTGGGAAGTGTTTCAAGCAGTAAACAATGTGGGGAAAGTGTTCTGTAGCAGGTGTGGGGTGCTGTAACCCATGAAAAAAGGTGGGGAAAGGTTTTTTGGAGCATTTTTGGGGTGAGGCGGGAAAAGCAGTGACAATTGTTATTTTTCGGAGCATGGTTTTGAGTTGCTGCAAGCAGTGACAAGTTTTGGGGGTTTCCCCGGAGCAGTGTGGGGGAGTTTTGGGCAAGCATTTGGAAATGTGTAAAGGCTGGAGCAGTGTGTGTGTTTTTTTCAAGCAGGACAAGGTGGAGGTGTCTGGGCAGTGTGGGGGAGTGCTGAAAGCAGTGCAAGTGGGGGAAGGTATCTAAAACCAAAGAGGTGGGCTGAAAGCAGTACAATTTTGTGGAGGTGTCTGGGCAGTTGTTTTAGGGCTGCAAGCAGTGACAATGTTTTGGTTTTAATATGGAACATGTGTGTGAGTTTGCAAGCAGTGACAATGGGGGAGGGGTCTGGACCCGTGTGTGTGATTGCTGCAACATGACAATGTTGAGGTGTCTGGAGCAGTGTAAAGTGTGCAAAGCATGACAATGTGTGGGGGTTTTCTGGAGCATTGGTGGTGATTGTTCAAGCAGGGGGAAATGTGTGGGGGTGTCTAAAGCGTGATGTGAGTGTTGCAACAGTGACAATGTGTGGGAGGTTTTCGGGAGCATTTGTGTGTGAGTGCTGCAAGCATTGACAATGTGGGGGGAGGTATCTGGAACAGGGGTTGGTGTGATGTTCCCAAGCATGACAATGTGTGGAGGTGTCGGGGGGCAGGTGGTGGGTGCTCCCAACCCAGTGACAATGTGGGAGGTATCTGGGCAAGGGTTTAGTGCTGTGTGCAGTGAAAATTTGTGAGGGGGTGCCCGGACCCAGTGTGGGGAAAAGTGCTGCAAGCAGTGAAAATTTGTGGAAGTGTCTGTAGCAGGGGTTTTGTGAGTGCTGAAGCAGGGGAAAATTTTGGTGGAGGTTCTGGAGCACTCTGTGTGATGCTGAAAGGGCATTAAAAATGTGTGGAGGTGTTTTGGAGCAGTGTGGGAGGATTGCTGCAAGCAGTGACAATGTGTGGGGGTGTCTAGAGCATGTGTGTGAGTGTTGCAAGCATGCCAATTTTGGGAGGTGTCTGGACATTTTGTGGGGATGCTGCAAGCATGACAAAAAGTGGGGGTTGTCTGGTGCAGTGTGTGTGAGTGCGGGCAAGCAGTGCCCAAGTGTGGAGGTGCCCTGGAGCAGTGGTTGGGGAGTGTTGCAAGCAGTGACAATTTTGGTGGAGGTGCTGGAGCAGTGTTGTGAGTGTTGCAAGCAGTGAAAAAGTGTGGTTTTTGCCCTGGAGAAAGTGTGTTTGATTTTTTGGCAAGCGGGTGCCAATGTTTGGGGTATCTGGAGCATGTTTTGGAGGGGTTTACAAGCAGTGAAAAATGTGTGGAGGGTCTGTGCAGTGTGCGTGAGTGTTCCCAAGCATTGACAATGGGGTGGAGGTATCTGGGGCAGTGTTTGGAGTGTTGCAACAGGGGACAATGTGGGGGGTTCCCTGTAGCATTGTGGGGTGAGTTTTGAAAAGCAGTGACAATGTGGGGAGGTGTCTGGGGGGCAGTTTTGTGTAAATTGCTGAAACATGACAATGTGGGGGGAAAAAGGGTTTCGGGAGCAGTGTGAGTGCTGAAAGCGGGTAAACAATGGGGGAAAGGGTCTGGAGCAGGGGTGTGTGAGTGTTGCAAGCAGTGGCAAGTGTGGAGGTGCCCGAAGCATTTGGTTGTGAGTGTTGCAACCCAGGAACAATTTTTGGAGGTGTCTGGAGCAGTGTTTTTTGGGGTGCTCAACATTTACAATGTGTGGAGGTATCGGGAAACCCAGTGGTTTTGGAGTGTTCCCAAGCAGTGACAAAGTGTGGAGGTGCCCGGGAGCAGGTGTGTGAGTGCTGCAAGCAGTGACAATGGTGGGGGTATCTAGGGCAGTGTGTGTGAGTGCTGTTTTGGCAGTGACAATGTGTGGAGGGTGCCCGGGGCAGGGGTGTGTGAGTGCGAAAGGGCAGTGAAAATGTGGGGAAATGTCTGAAAGGCAGTGGGGTTGATGCTGCAAGCATTCCCAATGTGTGGAGGTGCCCTGGAGCACTCTGGGGGTGAGTGCGCAAGCAGTGACAATGTTTTGGGGGTGTCTGGACAGTGTGTGTGTTTGCTGCAAGCAGTGACTTGTGTGGGGGTTTGTCTAGAGCAGTGTGTTGAGTTTTGAAAGCAGGGGCCAATGGGGTGGAGGGTCTGGGGGAAAGTGGGGTTTGGTGCTGGCAACAGTAAACAATATTTTGGGTTTTGTCGGGGTGCAGTGTGTGTGAGTCTGCAAGCAGTGACAATGTGTGGAGGTGTCTGGAGCGTGTGTGTGGGGTTTTTGCAAGAAAGACAATGTTTGGAGGGTCTGGACAGTGGGTGTGAGTGTTGAAAAGCATGACAATGTTGGGGGTTGCCCTGGAGCAGTGGGGTGTGAGTGTTGAAAAGCGTGACAATGGGGTGGGGGAAAATTTTTGGAGCAGTTGTGTGATTTTAAACAAGCAGGGGACAATGTGTGGAGGTGTCTGTAGCAGTGTTCGTGATTTTGCAAGCAGGAAAAAGTGTGGAGGTTTCTGGAGCAGTGTTTTTTTGGTGTTTCAAGCAGGAAAATTTTGTGTGGAGGTGTCTGTACATGTGTGTGAGTGTTGAAAGGGCAGTGAAAAATGTGTGGGGGTGTCGGGTAGCATGTGCGTGAGTTTGAAAGGGCAGTGAAAAGGGTGGGGGAGGTACCTGGAGAAATGGTGTGTGAGTGTTGCAACAGTAAAATTTTGTGGAGGAAATCGGGGAAAGGGGTGTGTGATGTTGAAAAGCATGACAATGTTGGGGGAATCTGGAGCATTTTTGTGTGAGGTTGAAAGCAGTGCCCAATGTGTGGAGGTGCCCCCCCCCCTGGACAGTGTTGGAGTGTTGCAAGCAGTGAAAAAGGTGGTGGAGGTGTTTGGGGCAGTGTTTTGTGAGTGTTGCAAGAAAGTGAAAAATTATGGGAGGTTTCTGGAGCAGTGTGTGTGATTTTTGAAAACCCCATGACAATTTGTGGAGGTGTCTGGGCAGTTTTTGTGAGTGTTGCAAGCAGTGACAATGTGTGGGGGGCCCTGGTCAGTGGGGTGTGAGGGGCGCAAAAAGTGACAATGTGTGGAGGGGGCGGGAGCAGTTTTGTGAGTTTTTGCAACCCAGGACATGTTGGAGGTATCTGGAGCATGTTTTGGGTGAGTGTTGCAAGCAGTGAAAAAGTTGGAGGGTCGTAGAAAGTGTGTGTGAGTTTTTTGCAAGCATTGACAATGTGTGGATTTTTTTTTGAGCAGGTGTGTGAGTGCTAAAAGGGCAGTGACAATGTGGGGAAAGGTTCGGAGCAGTTTTGGGGGTGAGTTTTGCAGGGCAGGACTATGTTTTGGGGGTGTCGGAGCAGGTGGGGTGATGCTGCAGCAGTGACAATTTGGGGAAGGGGTCTGGGGAGTGGGGTGTGATTTGGGAAAAGCAGTGACAATGTGTGGAGGTGTCTGGAGCAGTGTTTGTGAGTATTGCAAGCAGTGACAATGTGTGGAGGTGTCTGGATCAGTGTGTGTGAGTGCTGCAAGCAGTGACAATGTGTGGAGGTGTCTGGAGCAGTGCTTGTGAGTGTTGCAAGCAGTGACAATGTGTGGAGGTGTCTGGAGCAGTGTTTGTGAGTGTTGCAAGCAATGACAATGTGTGGAGGTGTCTGGAGCAGTGTGTGTGAGTGCTGCAAGCAGTGACAATGTGTGGAGGTGTCTGGAGCATTGTGTGTGAGTGTTGCAAGCAGTGACAATGTCTGGAGGTGTCTGAAGCAGTGTGTGTGAGTGTTGCAAGCAGTGACAATGTGTGGATTTGTCTTGAGCAGTGCGTGTGAGTGCTACAAGCAGTGACAATGTGTGGAGGTGTCTGGAGCAGTGTGTGTGAGTGTTGCAAGCAGTGACAATGTGTGGAGGTGTCTGGAGCAGTGTGTGTGAGTGCTGCAAGCAGTGACAATGTGTGGAGGTGTCTGGAGCAGTGTGTGTGAGTTCTGCAAGCAGTGACAATGTGTGGAGGTGTCTGGAGCAGTGTGTGAGTGTTGCAAGCAGTGACAATGTGTGGAGGTGTCTTGAGCAGTGTGTGAGTGTTGCAAGCAGGGGCAGTGTGAGAATGTTGATCGGTTTCCAATCTCTGTAACGTTGGTAAATGTTGAGGCGATAATCACAAGTACTGGCTCACGCACACGTTCACTCACGCACGCCTTTACTCACGCACGCATTCACTCACGGACATGTATTGGGATGCATGTATATTCAGTCACACACACACACACACACACACCACACACACACACACACACACACACACACACACACACACACACACACACACTAACATACACACAAGGAATACCTGGCAGGAAGATAGCAGCGAGTCATGGTACGTGGCGAGGTGTCCGAGTGGGTGCCTGTGACGCCTGGGGTTTCCAGAAAGGTCAGTCCTAGGACCGGTGCTGTTTCTGGTATTTGTGAACGACATGACGGAAGGAATAGACTCCGAAGTGTCCCTGTTTGCGATTATGTGAGGCTGATGAGAAGAATTAAATTTGGGAAACGAGGACCAAGCAGAACTACAAAGGGATTTGGACGGGGCCTGCAGGCCTGGTCCAGCAATTTGGGCTCCTGGACTTCAACCCCACCCAAATGCAAAGTCAGGAAGATTGGGGAAGGGCAAAAAGGACCGCCGACGGAGTACAGTCTAGTAGGCCAGAGACTACGAACCTCACTCAAGGAAAAAGATTTTGGGGGTATAAAATACCAGGTACATCTCCTGGGCTACATCAA
>NC_069410.1:27893299-27915116 GCF_026875155.1 Cherax quadricarinatus | reverse complement strand
TTAGTAAACAAGTACGCACATACAACACACGTGTTCACCAGTAATTATTATTATAATAAATATTAGTATATATTAATAAGGAATTGAGTAAGAAATAATCCTATAATCTTCAAAAAAGTAACGTAGCCTAGTGTGCAAAGATCAGGCCGGGAGAGTACCGGTGAACCAACAACAATAACAAATAGTGTTAACGTGACCCCCCCCCTCTCTTTTTCAAAGTACGACAAGCTAGTAAACACACAAACACAAGTGTACACAGTAAATATTATATAGTATATATTAGTGTATATTAATAAGGAATTGATTGTGAAAAAAATTTATAATCTTCAAAAGAGTAGCACGCACACGTGCATACCCATACACACACACATACACACACACATACACACACACATATACATACACATACACATACACACACACACACACACACACACACATATATATATATATATATATACATACACCCACACATACACACACACATATACATACACACACACACACACACACACACACACACACACACACACACACATACACACACACACACAAACCTAACCTAACACATTAGCTCATAAATCCCCCACCACACACACACATTTTTACGATAAGCTGAAGCAGCTAGAACATCCCAACAGGATAAAAGCAAAATGGGCTCTCAAAAGGGAGGACGTAAAGGCAAGGGAACCGATGATGGCTGGTCGGAAAAGGAAGAATGAGTAGAAAGGCTCAAGAACAAAAATGGAACAACAATGGGAGAAGGTTAAACAAGCTTTGCAATAACATGCTAGAGCAAATATCTGCAGAGAGCAAGAAGTGGGAATCACGAACTGTAGTAGCTGAGGTAAAGATACAGAGATTGGAGGAAGAAATGGATGTGCTGAAGCACGATCTAAAGATGAGGTCCGAAAGGAGCAAGATGACTGAAATGGGAACATCAGCAGGCAGCGAGGGGACTGAAGGAGGGGATGGATCTAAGAAGTCTTTTGCAGCAGTAATATCAGGCCATCACGGTGTCTGGGAGATGATTAGAGAAACAGCAAAGGAGATGCTTAAATCAGATCCAGAGATACAGAGGGAAAAGAAATGGGAAGAGGAGAGGGAGAGGTTAATAATTATTCATGGGCTTCAGGAGGCTGAAGGGCAGATCTATGATGAAAGAAAGCATTGGGAGAAAACAGAGATTAAGAACATCATTGCAATAACAGAAGAGAGGGACATGTCTCAGGTAGAAAATTTTCACAGACTTGGGGGGTATTCGAGAGAAAAAAAATCGACCATTCAGATTGGCATTCAAGACAGATGTGGTAAGGAACAGGATACTACAACAGAAACCACTGTTAAAGGACTCTCCAGATTATCAAAAAGTGTTCTTAAATCGAGACAGAACGCGAAAGGAAAGGGAACAACTGAAAATGAGAGCAAGACAGAACCAGTGGAAGGAAAGAGAGACAGGACAGGCAACGACAGACAGGAAAACTCAGCCTTTGGGGGAACATCAAACACAAATGCTTACAGAAACCTCTCAACCCCTGCCACCACATATCAACCAAACACAGTAAACAGAAACGAACCTCACTCCATAGCCACCCCCCCCAAGCACTAATTTCACAATCACAGCAGCCTCCCATAATATTGTGCCCTGCCTCCCACCCTCCCAACCTGTACCTTCCTCTTCCATCTCCCAAAATACAGTAATTGAAAGGAAGCTAAAGGTATGGTACACCAATGCAGATGGAATAACAAATAAGAGTGAAGAGTGGCAAAAATGCATCATTGATGCATCACCTGACATCATAGCACTAACAGAGACAAAACTTACAGGGATGATAACAGATGCAATTTTTCCTCCTGGATATCAGATTATGAGGAAAGTCAGAGAGAACAGAGGAGGGGGAGGTGTAGCATTGCTCATAAAAAACAGTGGAGTTTTGAGGAGATGGGAGGAATGGAAAGAAGGGAAACAGACGACTTCATTGTAGGAACACTTCAGACTGGCGGTCCAAAGGTGATGATAGCAGTGATGTATAACCCACCACTTAACAGCAGGAGAACAAGAGAAGAGTATGATATGCGCAATAGGGTGGATACACTAGCTGAAGTGGCCAGGAGGGCTCATATGGGTAGGATAAAATTGCTTATAATGGGGGATTTCAATCATAAAGAGATTGACTGGGAAAACCTAGAGCCACATGGGGGACCAGAAACATGGAGGGCTAAGATGTTGGAGACTGTATTGGAGAACTTCATGCATCAACATGTTAGGGATACAACCAGAGAGAGAGGAGAGGATGCTGCAGCAAGGCTGGATCTCATATTTACTTTGAATAGTTCAGACATAAGAGATATCACCCACGAAAGACCCCTTGACGCTAGTGATCATGATGTCCTGAGTTTTGAACATCTTGTTGAGTTAACAGTAGAGAATGCAGCAGCACGAGAACAAAGAGAGAAACCAAACTTCAAAAAAAGGGGACTACATAGGAATGAGAAGTTTCCTGCATGAAGTGCAGTGGGAAAGAGAACTAGATGGAAAGACAGTAAATGAAATGATGGAAATAGTAACCACTAAGTGCAGGGAGGCAGAGGAAAGGTTCATACCAAAGGGCAACAGAAAAAATGGTAAGACCAGAGTGAGCCCATGGTTCAATTGGAGGTGTAAAGAGGCCAAAGCCAAGTGTGCTAGAGCATGGAAAAGGTATAGAAGGCAAAGGACTCAAGAAAACAAGGAGCTGAGCAGAAGAACCAGAAACGAATATGCAGGGATAATGAGAGAGGCCCAGAGGCAATACGAGAACGACATAGCATCAAAAGCCAAATCTGAACCAAAGTTGTTATACAGTCACATTAGGAGAAAAACAACAGTCAAGGACCAGGTAATCAGGCTGAGGAAAGAAGGAGGAGAGCTCACGAAGAGTGACCAAGAAGTATGTGATGAACTAAACAAAAGATTTAGAGAAGTATTCACAATAGAGTCAGGAATGCTTCCAGCAAACTGTGGAGGTAGGGTGCACCAGCAGGTGCTGGACACAATACACATAACCAAGGTAGAGGTGAAGAAACTGCTAGACGAACTCGATACCTCAAAGGCGGTGGGCCCAGATAACATATCTCCATGGATACTGAGAGAGGGATCAGAGGAACTGTGTGTGCCATTAGCAGCAATCTTCAGTAAATCTATCGAAACAGGTCAGTTGCCTGAGGAAGATAGCACATGTAGTTCCAGTTTTTAAGAAAGGGGACAGACAGGCAGCATTAAACTACAGACCAGTGTCACTGACTTGTATAGTTGTAAAGTCATGGAAAAGATTATCAGGAGAAAAGTAGTCAAACACATTGAAGAGATTGGGCTCATACATGACAGTCAGCACGGCTTCAGAGATGGGAAATCCTGTGTCACAAATTTACTTGAGTTCTACGATAAGGTAACAGAAGTAAGACAGGAGAGAGAGGGATGGGTAGATTGCATCTTTTTAGATTGCAAGAAGGCTTTTGACACAGTACCACACAAGAGACTGGTGCAAAAATTAGAGAAGCAGGCAGGAATAACGGGGAAAGTACTGCAATGGATCAGGGAATACCTGACAAGAAGGAAACAACGTGTGTTGGTACGTGCTGAAGTGTCGGAGTGGGCGAATGTGTCGAGTGGGGTTCCACAAGGTTCAGTCCTCTGCTCGGTGCTGTTTCTTGTATACGTGAATGACATGGTGGAAGGAATAGATTCAGAAGTGTCACTGTTCGCTGATGATGTGAAACTGATGAGGAGAATACAAGTGGGCGAGGATCAGTTAAGATTACAAGGGGATCTGGACAAACTACAAGTGTGGTCCGACAAATGGCTCCTGGAGTTTAACCCCAGTAAGTGTAAGGTCATGAAGATTGGGGAAGGACACAGAAGACCGCAGACGGAGTACAGGTTAGGAAACCAACAGCTACAAACGTTAGTTAAAGAAAAGGATCTTGGGGTAAGCATTATAACGAACATGTCCCCTGAGGCACACATCAATCAAATAACTGCTGCAGCATATGGGAGATTGGCAAACCTGAGATTGGCGTTTAGACATCTGAGTAAGGAGTCATTCACGACATTGTACACAGTGTACGTAAGGCCTATACTGGAATATGCAGCGCCAGTATGGAACCCTCACTTAGTCAAACACGTCACGAAATTGGAGAAAGTGCAAAAATTTGCAACACGATTAGTCCCGGAACTGAGGGGTATGTCTTATGAGGAGAGGTTAAGGGAACTCAACCTGATGACACTAAAGGATAGGAGGGATAGAGGGGACATGATAACAACGTATAAAATACTAAGAGGCATTGACAAGGTGGACAAGGATCGAATGTTTCAGAGATGGGATACAGAAACAAGGGGACACAATTGGAAACTGAAAACCCAGATAAGTCATAGGGATGTTAGGAAGTATTTCTTCAGTTTTAGAGTTGTCACGAACTGGAATAATCTGGAGAGTGAAGTAGTGGAAGCAAGTTCCATAAATAGCTTTAAGAAGAGGTATGACCAATATCATGGAACAGGGAGAGAGTAAATTAGTATCGACCAGTGAAGAGGCGGGGCCAGGAGCTATGACTCGGCCCCTGCAACCACATATAGGTGAGTACATATAGGTGAGTACATATAGGTGAGTACACACACACACACTAATCGCCGAACACTCATAAGCTCGTATTATTATTATTATTTATATTATTTATATTATTATTGTTATTATTTACATTATTATTATTTATATTACTATTATTATGTATATTATTATTATTATTATTATTATTATTATTATTATTATTTATATTATTATTATTATTATGCATGACCCGTAGGGGTCATGCATAATAATAATAATGGTGAGGAATAATAATAATAATAATGGTAATAATAATAATAATAATGGTGAGGAATAATAATAATAATAATGGTAATAATAATAATAATAATGGTGAGGAATGGGAAGCATTCAGGCTCGATCCATGGAAGGGGAGGGCAGGTCCAACTCCTTGGATTAACAGCCCCATCACCGGCATGAAGGAACCTCCGTGAGAGAAGTGATGGGGAGTCTTACATAAACCCTCAACTACACAGTTTGACTACATCCCAATTTTATATAATCATCGTCCGATATACAAAGTGTACATTTACTTTTTTCTTGCGTGGTGGTTTACCCTGTAATGCAGTATGAACTAGTATATGTGTGGCCCAGTGTTTTATTCGGTCTCATTAAGACTCGTGACCGATTTTCAAACACCTTTCCCAGACTCGGGTTCTGTAAAGCGTTGTACCAACGACACTTTTTTTGCACACTGTCTCGTTGATAATATTCATTACGAAATTCTCTCCTCCCTATCAGTAGCTAACGCATGTGTTCGTTTGGTAGTTTCTAAATTAATCTTCGCTAATTGAAATGCCAAACTCATTTCCAATAAGTCTTGTCCCAGCCCGTGCAACAGCAGATCTCTACAATATGCTCATCCGAACATCAGCAGCTTTCAGCGATATTCTCATCCAAACACTAGCATCTCTCAGCGATGTGCTCATTCAAACATCCGCATCTCTTACTTATGTGCTCATCGAACACCAGCAGTTCATAGGGATGCAGTGTTCCACAGCAAGAAGCAATATCATGAGTGTTCCGAATGGATGAAGCTATTTCTTGGCATCAGCGTGTGAGGGGGCACTCTCATCATACAGAGTGAAAGACAGCAGGAAACACCAATACTGCGCTGACGTAGTGCTCAAGAAAAGGCTCACACAACTGAATAAGCTTTTACCGGGACTCCTCCCCCCCCCTTTGTGTAGAGGTTGATCAAGTCTTTCTTTGATAAAGCACTACAGAGCGAAACGCTGTCACAGTAAGAGTTCGTCGTTGTTCTGTAACGTGTTGACGGTACCACATTCGAATCCAACTTTTGCGCTACAATAAAAACTGACCCAAAGAAGTCACAGGTAGAGATTCTACATGTCATAATGATTCTTCTTTATAAATGACTCGTAAAATCGTAATGATATGATTAAAAACAACTCGCTGATCGGAGTGGGGACTGAACCCAGGGCACGCCAGACCTGAAACTAACAGGACAGTGCGTTATTCACTGTACCATACCGGCCTAGTAAGATCCACTGATTTAGGTACATTTTCATATATAATGTTTAATACGTCACCTGCTTCCCACCAAGGAAGGGTAGCTAAAAGAAAGTGACATTCACTGTCACACATTCAACAGCTGTTTAGCCAGAAGAGCACATGAAACGAGGTGAAAATGGGGTTAAGAGGTCAAAGCCCAGGACGTAATAACACTGATCAGCAAAGGTTTCAATACACGTTTAAAAACATGCTTTTCTAGCAAGTTTTGGGATGCTGAATTCAGATCTGAACTTAGTTTTGCTTCAACGCGTTCAGTTTCTGTGACATAGAACCCCCCCACTCTCACCCATAATTATTTTCCAGCTATGTTATTGTCTACTGAGTTCTTGGACATTTTATGGAAGATGAATTATGGTTCTCTTTGATTTTTGTGCGTTTATGAAATTGTTTTACCACATATAGATAGCATGTTTTCTCTTTTTCAGAGTGAGTGGTATTTCCAACTGTCAGGTTCTAAACCTACAATGCCTCGTGGTTGTTTAAACGACAGTAATGGATTTTGTTATTTATGTTGCAGCTTTACTCCGACAAAGCGCAGGCCAAACATCCCGACTCTTGTGAAAGCCTCGTATTTTCACTACTATGGTGTGAAGGTCAGAGATCAGGACATGTTGTGTGATTTGCTCCAACATCTTACGCGATTGGCTTGCTGGAAGGAAGTCATGCATGCCATTTGCAGTCCCGATGGTACGAAGGGAAAAAGAGGCTCTCACAGCAGATTGTTATTTCTGTATCACAAGAGTGTCGAGATCTACATTAAAAAAAACATATTCAAAATAACATATCCAGATCTTCTTTCTGCAATTAAGACTGGTGGAAAATTTAGAGGATCTCCCTGTTCCAGTCCCACCATCCAATAAGGATATATTTCCAGTACATGGTGAAGAAGCCACTACCTCCGACTCCGAGTTTGAACCGGCGGGAGTAAACAAGTAGGAACCACATCTAGTTATTCAAAGTGACTTTGACGATCTTATGCACTATCTTAATCATGGCGCAGTCAGAGCTACTTGATTCAAGTTTTGCCCCAGTTTAATTTGCCTGACAGACACAAGAATCATCTTGTTCAGCAAATGAAAAAAGAGAAAGCATACAAATTTACTTTAAATTGGAAGAATCAGCATATTATTGTTGGGATGTTAATGCACTTTTCGATTCTTTGGGTAAACATCATGATCCTGCAATGTTGAGTTTATTTATCGACTCCAGAAAAAAAAATGGTAAACACCCTACCCTGTCTGCCTTTAGCTCTCGATAAAGACTTTAAAGAAACATACGAAGCAATATATAAAATTGTCCCTCTGATTGAATATAAAATAAAATTTACATTCAGAAAGATTAACTTTTGTCATTAAATACACCTCGCTTAACATCTATGTTTAATAAAATACCTATGATTATTAAATAACATATATCATATGATTCTTCAACCTTAAACAGCCAAAATAGTGATCATGAGATTTAAACTAAAGCTTACATGATAAGAGACTCAACTCAGATTCGTGATCAGCGCATCAAAGTAGTTTAAAACAAACCAGTTTGTTTTCTGAACTGGATAAAAAGTTAAATTTTGTAGGCTAGTGTAATTATATTCCCCTAGGCTGAATTCGTGGTAAAGGACAAAATAGAGAATTGAGAGAAAAAGGTGTAATTACCTTAACGATTAATTAATGCTGTCACCACTTGCTTTCATCAGTCGGAAACTCAGAGGACACAAAAGAACATAAAGCCCCAGCAAGAGAAGGAAACAGAACAATTTCGGCAAGAGCAATATAGCCCAAAAGGAATCGTACGATTTATCTTTATTATATATATGTTAAGAGGGTATAAAGCTGCTTTTATTAAAAATGCTGTACTGCAAGTTCAATATACATGTATACTAAAAAAATATGAGGTCACCCCATTTTATTTATCTATATTCTGTCCACAAGGTAAGGCAAACGTTTATACTATCACAGGTCACCTATCAGGATTCAGCCGGCTTTATCTTATTTGGCAATTTAATTAATAGTATAATCACTTCCCTGTTAGATGAACATCACTTCCAATCTTCCTCGTGGGTGTGCTTCTCTCATTCTTCATTTACCACATGAATCTTGGCAAGGATGGTTTATATCAGAGTTAAACCTCACCCTTATTTCATGCTGGTTCCCAACTGTCAACTGCGATCCCAAACAGTCCATCCATTAATGCAGATAGCTCGCCACAAAAATCTTTAGCCAAAATGCAAAAAAAAACTACAATAACGGTAGAAAAAAATTTTTTTTTTTTCCTTGTAAAGTAGGTAACTAATAATTAGAAAAAAAACATGAGAATTTAACACAGTCGTCAGCCACAGTATGACTGATCAAATGAATATTCATAGCTAAGTTAAACAGCAAATACAAATTAAAATTTAACAGGGAAATAAGCAGATGGGAAAAACTGTAAAAGGGAAAAAGGGAAAAAAACAATCTAAACTGAAAGATGGGCAGGTATTTATTGATTAGAATATGCTGGGTTTAACTTACGACTTTTATGAGGCTAATTCAATGTTCAAAATAAAAAGACAGGTTTGGAAAAAACCGGTTTCTTATACTGATAGGTAAGAATTGGGAATTAAAAGCTAGGTAAATATGCTAGAAGCCGCTAGAAAAGATGGCTGGTTAGCGTGGTGATAAAGTAAATTTTATAAATAGAATTCTTTTTAGCAAATTTACCACTTTTACCAAACAAAAATGAAACTTCAGAAAAAGTAGAATTATTAACATACAATACTAAAAAAAAGTCAAAACCACACCAAGCACGTTTAAAAATTTGGGGTAAATGGCTCCTGCAAGCTTGGAGTTTGGGGGGTTGAATTCCCAGACTATTTGAGGTTTTAACCTCAAAAAAACATTTGCAAAAAAAATTTCGTGCCTGACCAGGGGTTGGATGAGGTTGTCTGGCCCCCCCTCTGCTGTCTCTCAGGCGAGCACCTATTCAGCAACAACCATTGAGTAGTGAGGACGTGCGTGTCATTGGGTATAAACATGCGGAACAACAGTACGGAGAGTGAATACTATCTGCATAAGCGGGTTTCGTGGTACGTTAAGTGGGAACGTGAACGTCCTTCCCCCAACATCATCAGGGATACATTTGGGTTTTCCCAACGGGGATTGTATGGCGTCGCCAAGGGTTTTAACAAGAATCTTTGTGAAATTTCTACGAGTCATTACTACACAAGATTGTCGAGCTTTCCCCGGAGCAACGTATGAGCGTGATTAAACGATGGATGTTGTGTTCTGACGTCTCAAATACTTCACATGGGTGGAAGGTACGGAAGTACCCTTCGGGGGTACGGTTTATGGCCTGCAGGAGTTTTTTCAAATTTAGGGACAGTACATTCTGCAACAATGGGGGTGTGGGGGGATGGCCCATATGAAGGAATGGGGAAGGTTCTTACACCTTAAAAAAGACCTTAAAAAGGGCCTATACCTCCTTTTTTACGATGATCGGTTTGAACACAGGTTTATGTTACGTGGGCAAAGGAAAACATGCGTCTATGTGCTTTATGAGCACTGGCACCCAATTCTGGGGGCGGGCTTCTCAATTCTGACACCCCAGTTGTGATTCAGCAGTCGTGTAATTTGGGTGCCTGGCTTGATGCCTGGGGAGGGCCGGAGAATGACCTCTGGAGCAAAGAGGTCGCCCGGGAGGTGGAGGCGGCGGGACGTGTCATCTCCCAGGGGCGTCGGGGGTTAAAGGTGACATTGAGGAACTTTCGCCCAGGAAGTTTAAACCCCAGGGGGGTTTATGGCAATGTGATCAAGGTTTTTTTTGGATAAAGGGGGGAACCCCTGTGAAAAAGGTGTCCTCATTCATGTGAAGCTGGAATTTTGGAGGGCAAAAAATTGTTAGGAAGACTTGAGTAAGATTGGGCGGGACATGTGGTGGCCGTGGAGGTACACGGAGGAATTGTCTGGGGGTGATATGTGTGAAATGTGATTTCTAAAAAACGAACTGCGGCTTCAGAGATAGATGAGTCATTCCCCCGGGGCCCGGGGCCCGGGAAGAAGTCATGGCAGCGGTTGTGGAGCCGAGGACACATAGGGGTAGAGGTTGCCGAGTTGCAAATTGGGGAAAGGGGGGGGGAAGTGCTGCACGGAAAACTCGAGTGGCAAAGGAACACGTAATATGAAAAGTGCAGTGGGAAAACCCCCAAAGGGGCATAGGGAAACCCCCCCTTCTGTAATTTTCAGATGGTCAGTTAATGTTAATGGACTTAAGACTGAGGTCAAGAAAGTTTTTTTGGAGGTGGTTTTTAAGGCGGTTTGTGTTGACATATCTTTTTGAAGAGCTAATCACGGGCGGTGGTGTTGAGGGAAAGGATATCGGATGTATGTAACCATGGTTTGCTTTAAAAGGGTGGGGTGCTTTGCGGAAAGGAGCCACCCCCTTGGTGTATTGGTTGGGAAGGGGGGGGGGTGGGAGGATGTGAGGGTGGAGGGCGTCTGGGGTGAGGTCGAGTTAGTTTCGGGGGATTTTACAGCCAGCCCTGTATTCCAGGGTAAAAGTGATTTTGTCAAGAGGTATTGCTGTACACTTGGGGGTTTGCCTGATAACAGAAAAAGGAGGTGTTGGATTGTGTGATTGGGAGTGGTGATGTCAAACGAGGGGGGGGGGTTTGTGTGGGGTGTGTGAGGGATGTATTGCGAATTTTGGGGTTGTTGATGTGGTGGGGGGGGGGGTTCCCTATGGAGCATACTTTGCCCGTGGGGATATAAAGGGGCCGATTAGACAAAATTTAATAAGCGGGGTATAGAGTTGGAGGGTGCAAAACTTCGTTTGGGGGGTTTTGATCAAGCGGAAATAGAAAATTTGATTGGGATGGAGTGGTGCGTTTTTATTCGGGGTATGGAAATTAAATGTAAGGCTTCTTAAGGAGGAGGGGGGGGGGGCCTTTTTTCAGTGATTGGGGGTTCCCCTTTTTGGAGGCTGGAACAGGGAGATGTCTGTTAGTTGGTGGGAAATGCAGGCAAAACCTGGAATACGAATTTTTTTAAAGGCTAGGGGAGGGGAAGGGGCAGGTGGCGTTTTGGGGTTTGCAAAATTATCTGGAGGGACAGTTGCAAGATTGTTATGTTGGGGGGAGGGGTAGGGGGGGATGATTGGACAGATGGGGTAGAATAGCTGAATTACAAAATGATGGGTTTTTGATGCAATTGGGTTTAGGGCGGGGTTAGAGGTGTTTTGGGGGGGAAAAGCCGGGGTATGTTTTACGTAAATTTCGGGCCACGGGTAACCCCCTTTCTACAATTTTGGAGACAACCCCTGGGGTGGGGGGGGGTTAATCCAGTGGTCGAGTCCATCCAATGGGGAAAGTATGAGTCCTATGCTGATATTTGGGTTTAGAGGAAATGGAGTTGGAGGGAGGGGGGTTCCTGGGAGGGTATTTTTGAAGGGGGTTCCCATAGGTTTTAAGTGAGCGGGAGGTGGGTTTTGGAGGTTGGTAAAAGTGAGGTTGAGGTGGAAGAGGCAGTTTTGGGTGAGTACCGGAAAACCCCGGGAAGCGGTATCCCAAATGTTTTTTAAAGGGAGCAATTGGGGGGGATTAGGCGTGTTTTGTTGGCTTTGGCCCATATTTTAACTAGTGGGAAGTTGGGCTATCGCAAAGACGGGTGTATAGTTTTTTGGGGCCAAAGAAAGGGGGGGGTAGAGGTTGAGTGCTTACCGTGCAAAATCTTTGATGTGCGTGATTACAAGGTTTTTGCGAAAAAATTTTGGTAATAGACTGAAGAAGGGCATGGGGCGGTGATACATGGGGGGGAGTTTGGAACCCGGGGGGGAGATGCGGGTAGGTCATGGTCGTATTCGGGATTTCCCTTTAGGGAGAAAAAAGGGGGATTCAGGTTGGATTGGGAGAAAGCTTTTGATTTGTGGATAGGGGGAAATTTTGTTGAGAGTATGGTGAGTGGGTTTTGGAGGGGGGGTTGGGTTGGGTGGGTGGGGACTTTGGGATGAGAATGATCAATGAGGTACAGGTAAAGGGAGTTGGGTAGTTCAGTAAGCATGGGGAAGGGGTTTAAGGCAGGGGTGTCCACTCTCCAAATACTCTTTGCATGTAGCAGAAACCTTTTTTATGTTCTGGTTGATGGTGGGTGGGAAAGGTTGGGGGAGAGTGGAGGAATTGTGGGGGGAAAATTTTTGGTTATTATGAACAACTGTTTTACTTTAAAGGGTTGAAAATTAGAAAGTGGGAAGGGTAAATTTAGATTTTTTGGGGAAAGCACTGGGTTTAGGGGTTAAAAACAGAAATCAGGTTGTTGGAGGTAGGGGCTTGGGGAGGAGGGACCCTTTGGGGGGGGGTTTGGTTGGATAACTGTAGATAGGCTAAAGATTTGTGGGTTTTTTTTTTTGGAGATGCACAGGAGAGAGGAGGGTTAAAAACAGAAATGGGAAAAAGGGCAGAGCTTTGAGTAGGTGAGGGGGGCTAAGGGCCGGGGGTGTAACCTTGCATCAAAGGGGTTTGGTGGAAATACGCGATTTTAGTAAGGTGTGGGGATGGCGGAAAATTTTCCCATTAAAAGTCAGGGTATTAGGAAATGCAAAAAAGGGTCTTAGGTATGTGTGGGGCTAGGGAGGGGGTGGGTTGGGCAAAGATGTGTAAGCTGCGGTAACAGGGAGGTGGGATTTATTGCATTAGGGGGTTTGGTGAAACGCTTAAAAAGTGAACGAGGGATATTGGGCGCGGGGGAAAAGGGGGCTTCGGGGGGGGGAGGTATGGGGGGTATCCGCAAAAGTGGGGTGGGGGACTTTGGGGTGTGAAACAAGTTGCGTTTTTGTTAAAGGTATGCAAAGTTAAAAAACTAAGGTAAAACGGTTATGGGGGGTCGTCTCAGGAAATTTTTGCAAGGGGTGGCAGTGTATCCCACATATGATTGGAGAGGGATAGGGGGGAATTTAGTAAATTAAGAATACCGGGGAAGAGCGAGGGGGTTAGTATATAGATTTTTATGGGGGCGTTGATCAAAAGAGGAGTAAGAAGAATGGGTTTTTTGAAAAAGGCGCATGCGCTTTTTGTGGGAAGTTGGGAAACGGCTTTTCTTAGTATATTTTTTGTTCGCATTGGAGGGGGTAAGATTTTGGTTTAAGAGGGTTTTCTTTTTTTTGGGGGGGGAAAGATATACCCCCTTTGGGGCTTTAATGTTAGATATGAAGGGGGACCCCAAAAAGGGGGGGAAGGGTACAGATATGTAAAGTTTATACTTTTATGTTTCTTGGGGGGTAGGGGGTGGAGGGGAAAAATTTAGGAAAAAAAAGTTTGGGGGCGAGTTTTTATGGAAGCATGTAGGAACAAAAAATTATATGGGGGAAAAGGGGGGTAATTAGTTTTCCCGGGGGGATATCGTGATTTTCTGTTGAAACGTTTTTTCTCCGTTTGAGTTGGGGTGAGAGGAAGGGGTTGGTCTTTCAGTGGTGTGCCCCTTGGTGTGTTGGGGAAACCTGAGGGTTGGTTGATTTTGTTTGCCGGGGGTTTATGGGGTAAAGTCTTTGAGGAGTATGTAACCTTTTGATTTTTGTAAACACAGAGTCAAAAGTTGTATGTGATTTTCGGTTTTTCCCCTTTTTGTTTAAAAATCTTTTTTTATAGGAAGGTTTTTATTTATATTATAATGTGAGGGTTTTGTCTTATATATCTTTAAACTGAAGATAGATTTTGCCTTTTTTACACTCTTTTTTTTTTTATTGTATTTAAAGTACATTATGCACTATTACGAAAATATTTTAAGTATTTGAGGGGTTTATATATCCCCCTTTTTTTTTATGGAAGGTCCTATTATATTTGAGTGTTAATCAGTAACATTTAAATTTTTGTATGTAGGTGTGTTTGGGGGAACCCAAAGTCTTTGTAAGTTTTTACAAATGTAAATATTTAGTTTATTTGCAACAAGTCATTTTGCGTTTTTTTCTATGTATGATTTAGTTTGTTTTAGAATAAATGCAAACAGTATGTGTATAGCTTTCGTAATGTATAAATTTTGATTTCAGGATCGTTCCAAAGTTTATAATACCCTTTATTTTAGTGAATTGTTTTCAAAGACCATTCATTAGGAAATTAATGATGTTATTTAGAATGGGGACGTACATCGGGGGGGGGGGGGTGAAAATGTAGCCCCCCCTGTCGGATGACAATAAGAGTGGGGGGGGTGAATGTCAGCTGTGTGGGACGGCAATTAAAGGTATTGTAAAGGGGTTTGAAGTTTTGGGATTAAAAATATAAAAACAAAGTGGAAAAAAATAAGCGATTGTAGGTTTGGGTTTTCCCTTGGTTATAATAATAATGATGTATCTTACTTAACATAGTTACATTGGATGTAATGTATATGGGATGGGACAGGTGTGAAACACAATTAATCGCTGTGTTCATTTTGACAATGAGATTTAAATTTTTTAGTAAGAAATGATACTGTGTTCTTTTTTTATTAATGTATTGTGTTTTTTAAAAAAAATATAAAAAAAAAAATATGGCTCACTGCTAGCTTGGAGTTGGGGGTTGATTTCCCCCGATCTATTTGAGGTTTTAATCCAAAAAAACTTCGCAATAGTCTTAAGTTTTAAGGTTTCCTACAGTTTGCGTAAGAATCAGCAGAATAGCAGCACAGCCTCTTTTTGCCACAAGAAAAAGAGTAAATTCAAGAGGGTAGGGAGCCCTTTGTCTTTTGGCAATTTCCTTCCAGAATTTTCAGCAACGACACTTACTGATATGGGTATCTTTACGACACTTACTGATATGGGTATCTTTACAACACTGATATGGGTATCTTTACGACACTTACTGATATGGGTATTTTTACAACACTGATATGGGTATCTTTACAACACTTACTAATATATGGGTATCTTTATAACACTTATTGATATGGATATTTTTTACGACACTTACTGATATGGGTATCTTTACGACACTTACTGATATGGGTATCTTTACGACACTTACTGATATGGGTATCGTTACGACACTTACTGATATGGGTATCTTTATGACACTGATATGGGTAGTTTTACGACACTTACTGATATGAATATCTTTATTTTATATGGTTTCGTCATCCAGTGCCTCTACCAATACTATGCAGTGTAATAAACTGGACTATAGAAGAGGACGTAATCGGTCCCTCAATCTCGCAGTCTTCAGTTTATGTCTCTGTATAGTATTGATAAAACCATTGTTTGGCGAAACTTTCTACAAAAAAAGGATACCCAGGTTTTTGCACGTATGTCAATTCATCAACTTTTTGGTACTGTATACTACTGTTATATCTGTCAGACACAGCAACATCATGGAATCTTTATACAGTGGACAACTCCACGACCTAGTTGCTAACCGCTGACACAACACTTGGGTATGACTTACTTCTACAGGTGAGTCCCACCTAACAGTGACACTACCTGCACCTGCTGCACCTCATCTCCAATACTGTGACTGAAACAATACTCAACCCTCACATAGTAGAGTGAAACTTCAAACGATGTTTCGGTCCGACTTGGACCATTAACTAGTCGGGCCGACATGGGCCATTAATTAGTCCGGTTATTTCTGTATCCGACTCCAGTACAGAAGCGTCTATCTTCCCACCTGTGCTGCAGATTCATCGAGACTACGTTGGTCATCACCTGCTCCGAGACTGAAGAATAATTACTTCGTGTCCTCATTTCCTCTATATATATTTCTGCGAAGCTGTGCAACTCATTATCTCTTCCAGTCTTCACTTTATGTCCCTGTATTGTTTTGTCTCTGTATGCATTGTCTCTGTATTGTATTGCCCCTGTATTGTATTTTCCCTGTATTGTACTGATGCCAAAAGTCTGCAAAATTAAAATATCCGATGGGGCACGTGCCTATTCATAACTATTTAATATTATACGACACCAATTTATAAAACTTTGTACTGAACACTTTACCAAACACCAGCAAATAATTTACATTGTTTACTATCAAAATTATTTATTACCAGTGGGACCAAACAACTCTTAGACGCGGGAGACAATTAAATAACATTTAATTTTCTAGAGGTTTGCACACGTTTACTGAAATAAAAGACAAAAAGAAAACAATGAGAGTAACCCTCTTTCTCCTCTTCTCTCCTCTCCTCTCCTCTCTCTCTCTCTCCTTTCTCTTCTCTCCTCTCTCTCTCCCCCCCTCTCTCCTCTCTCTCTCCCCTCTTCCTTCTCTCCTTTTTCCCCCCACTCTCTCTCTCCCCCCCCTCTCTCTCTCCCTCCCCCCCCCTCAAAAATTAATAATTTCAGTTAATAAGTTACAAATAGGTCCGTTTTATTTTTATCCAATGATACGACCAGTGGAGGTTTACTAATCATTGAGCGACCAATTTATTCGCTACATCTGGGTACAGAAAAAAACCATGTAAGGTGAAGGTATATATGGCTGGTTCAATAATAAACTCTGTGGAAAAACACACTTATATATAATTCAGAACATTTAGTAATAATGTTGGTAGAATTACCGACAATATGTTAGGTAAGAAGACACAAGTGCAACTAATGTGACATTTTATTGTGGCAACGTTTCGCTCTCCAGGAGCTTTATCAAGCGAGCGAAACGTTGCCACAATAAAATGTCACATTAGTTGCCCTTGTGTCCTTTTAACTAACGTTTCCTTTTATAAATATCCTAAACTGTACATGTCTGTCTTTTTCCACATATTGTTGGTAACACTGTAACCTTCAGTAAATAAGATGTGAGCAGATACATTCACCAAGGATATTTATCACACTCTAACAGCCTGGTTGACCAGGCTAGCACCAGACGACCTGGCCCATGGCCGGGCTCCGAGAGCTGTAAAACTCTCGAAATTCAGAAAAAGGTATATCAAAGGTATGACTGGAGGGACAGATCTGCTTTGCTACACACAGGCACCGGATGTGAAAAAAATAGGATCATTCCTTAAAAGCTAAATGAAATATATTTTGTAAATAAGGAGAAATAAATTGTTGCAAATAAGGGGAAATATATGTTGTAAATAAAGAGAAATATGTTGTAAATAAGGAGAAATAAATTGTTGCAAATAAGGGGAAATATATGTTGTAAATAAAGAGAAATATGTTGTAAATAAGGAGAAATAAATTGTTGCAAATAAGGGAAATATAAGTTGTAAATAAGGAGAAATATGTTGTAAATAAGGAGAAATAATTGTTGCAAATAAGGGGAAAAATATGTTGTAAATAAGGAAAATTGTTGTAAACAAAGAGAAATATATGCTGTAAATAAGGAGAAATATGTTGTAAACAAGAGAAATATTGGGTGTAAATAAGGAAAAAAAACATGTTGCAAATAAGGAGAAATATATGTGAAATAAGGAGAAAAATATGTTGTAAAAAAGGAGAATATATATCGAAAATAAGGAAAATATATTTTGTAAAAGGAGGAAATCAAAACAAAAGTTGCGACAGAAATTTGATTCGGAGGAAAATAGTTAAATGATAGGAATTCAAAATTATTTTCCCGTTGGAAAGGAAAGACTGGAAAAAAAATCTTTACGGCTGCTGGAATTAAAATCTCAAATTTCAGTAATGTCCAAATTTTAATGGTAGAAATTCAATCCAATTTGAAAATTTATATATAAGGGGAAACCTCCCTCCTCCCCCCCCCCCACAGGTAGAATATAATTAGAAGAATTGTTTTTGAAAATTTTCCCGTAAAAAAAATCAGGAAATCATTGTAAGTAAAAAATTCATTACAAAAGTAAGTAAATTGGGTTTGGAAAGAGAAATAAATGATAAAGTAAATCTCACACTGTAATTATTTTTTTGTTTTAAAACAAGACATTAAAAAGAAACGAGGGAGAGAGAGAGAGAGGAGAGAGAGAGAGAGAGGGGAAAGAGAGAGAGAGAGAGGGGAGAAGAGGGGAGAGAGAGAGAGAGAGGAAAGAGGGGAGAGGAATGGGGAGGCAGAGGGCAGGTACTGAACCCCGACCGCTAATCACTAACAAGTGAGCGCGTGCGCCTTCACACACACACACACAAAACACACACACACACAAAACACACACACACACACACACACACACACACACACACCAGTTTGGAACCCACACCTAGCCAAGCACGTAAAGAAACTAGAGAAAGTACAAAGGTTTGCAACAAGACTAGTCCCAGAGCTAAGAGGTATGTCCTACGAAGAAAGTTAAGGGAAATCGACCTGACGACACTGGAGGACAGGAGAGAGAGGGGGGACATGATAACGACATACAAAATACTGAGAGGAATTGACAGGGTGGACAAAGACAGAATGTTCCAGAGATGGGACACAACAACAAGGGGTCACAGTTGGAAGTTGAAGACACAGATGAATCACAAGGATATTAGGAAATATTTCTTCAGTCACAGAGTAGTCAGGAAGTGGAATAGTTTGGGAAAGCGATGTATGGAGGCGGGATCCATACATAGCTTTAAGAAGAGGTATGATTAAGCTCACGGTTCAGGGCGAGTGACCTAGTAGCGACCAGTGAAGAGGCGGGGGCCACGAGCTTGGACTCGACCCCTTCAACCTCAACTAGGTGAGTACACACACACACACACACACACACACACACACACACACACACACACACACACACACACACACACACACACACACACACACTACAAACCTCACTCAAGGAAAAAGATGTTGGGGTGAATATAATACAGAGCACATCTCCTGAGGCACACATCAACCAAATAACTGCTTCAACATACTGGCGCCTAGCAACCCTAAGAATAGTATTCCATCTCAATAAGAAATCGTTCAAGATTCTGTACACCGTGTACGTCAGGCCCATACTGGAGTATGCAGCACCAGTTTGGAACCCACACTTGGCCAAACACGTCAAGAAATTAGAGAAAGTGCAAAGGTTTTCAACGAGACTAGTCCGGGACATGTCCTACGAGGAGAGGTTAAGGAACTCGACCTGACGACACTGGAAGACAGGAGAGATAGGGGGAATATGATAATGACATATAAAATACTGAGAGGAATCGACAAGGTGGACAGAGACAGGATGTTCCAGAGATGCTATTCACTAAATGTGAATACCTTTGCAAATGATGTTGGGGATATGAAAAAATATGACTTATGAGAAGCGCTGAACTACAAGCTGTTATCTCTGAACCCTCATACTGTCAAAAAAATTCTGGAAAAAATAGCAAGAAAATAGAATAATTGAGCATTTAGATTCTTTATAGATAACAAGCAAAAATTCAGTGATGTAAAATCCTGTCTTACAGATTTACAGGAGTTCTATGACAGTCACCAAAATTAAACAAGAAAAACAGGGCTAAGTTGACTGCATCTTCCTGGACTACAGGAAAGCATTTGACATCATACCACAGTAAATATTAGTCCATAAATTAGTGGGTCAAGAAGTACTTGAATGAAAGAAGGCAGCGAGTAATACTAACAAATATGACATTTGATTGGGAGAGTAATGCTTGGGGTTCCGCAGGGATCACTTGTTGAACCATTACTATTCCTAATGTACGTAACCTTCCAGAAGGGATTGAAGCATTAGTCAATTGTTTTTGGATGATACACAACAGATGAGAAGAATAAGAACGGTAGATAATAGTGATATACTACAGGTAAACTTCAGCAGACCAGAAATAAAGGTAAACAAGGAGCTTGTTGGGCTCAGCTCGAACTAATGCAAGATCATGTGAACTGGAGAAAGTGAGGGTAGACCGGACACGGAGTATAGCATAGGTGCAGAGAAGCTGCAAACATCAGAGTGAAAAAGGACCTGGGGGTAAATATAACACCAGGCATATCACCATAAATACTCATAAACAGTATTGCTTCAGCAACAAATGTAACTTCAATAAAGAATACTTCAGAACTTTTAATGTGAAATATAGGAAGTCAGGCATTTAGAACGTGGCTCCAGCGTGGAGCCACAACTGGTCAAGCTTGTGAAGAAACTAGAAAAAATCCAAAGGTTTGCAACCAGAGTAATACCATAACTGAGAGGAATAAACTATGATGTTAACTGGTTGAAGGAGATGAACCTGATAACCTAAGAGGAGAAAAGAACAAGTGAGAAAACGACTGCTACGAGCATTAGCTTAAGAGGACTTGAGAGGGGAAATAGTGACACTGTTTTCATAAGAGAACCGGGATCAAGAGGACACACGTAGATGAGCCAGAAGGATGTAAGGAAGTACTTCTTCAGTTTCAGGGTGGTTGAAAAACAAACTGACTTGGTTTAAGATAAACTCAGTGTACAACTTTACTAGTAGATATGATTCGGGCACCAGAGGACAGAAAATCAGTGATGGCATTTCAAGTAGTCTAGGAGATGGGGAAAGAGCTAACTCTCGAGCCCGGAAATGCAACTCGGTGGTTGCATTTACGCATATGAGCTGCATTATACGGCTCAATGAATAAAAAACATACGCGCGAAAACTCTTGACGAATCCAGGGATGTAAGTATTTTTTCCAGTCGTTCAGTTGTCAGGAAGAGGAATATTTTGGGAAAAGTGATGTAGTGGAGGCAGGAACCATACATAGCTTAAGAGAGGTATGTTTAAGGCTTATGGAGCAGGAAGAGGGGTGAAACTAGTAGCTACCAGTGAAGAGGCGGGCCAGAAGCTATGAGTCGACCCTTGAAACTACAATTAGGGGAGTACACTACGTGAATACGCACAAGAAGAGGCGGGGCCAGGAGCAGTGAATCAACCCTGCAACCACAGTAGATGAGTACACACACACACACCGTTGCAATGAACAGCGTTGAGGTGGGAGTGTGAACAAGGTCGTCACTACTTAGCATCTGGCTGGTGACACGCAGCCTGGGCGGTCACTGAATCACTCTGCAATCAAAACTGGTCCACTGTTCCGGTCAGTGGGCCACTCTATAATCAAGGCTGGTCCACCGCTCCATTTTTACAGATCGATGCTCGGTATGATGGGTAAGTCCACAGGCTGAAGGAAGGAGGGGTACCAGCTATTATTATTATTATTATTATTATTATTATTATTATTATTATTATTATTGTTGTTATTGTTGCTGTTGTTGGGTATCCCCGAAGGAGGACCTTTAATACGTTACCTCAAATTTTTTTTTTTAAAACTTTTCGATTTTATTTCGCTCATAACTCGAAAAAAGCCTTTTGATCGCCTTCTAATTTTTTAACATTGTGTACGGTAACGAGAATCAAAATCCTTGGAGCAAGTGTCATCTTCACGTGTCTTGTGACCAGCGTTGGTGAAAACCCCTCCCCAGCATCCTGGAATGGCTCGGATAACTTCCAAAATTGTCAGATACATATAGTTACAAACGTTCACAGAAAGTTCCAAAAAAATCGACGATGGCGGAGAGTGAAATACAGATGTGTAGGTGCAGCGAATTTAAAGATTTTATGTATAAAAAAAGTGTGGTATTTTCATTCACGTTAAATAGTTTTCAGTTTACCTCTTACGAACGGCTTCAGTATTTAATGGCTGGTGCAGCTTAGCGGCAAGATAGTGCCAAGATAGTGCCATTTAAATTTTTTTTTCGTACTAACAAATTTGTTGGTACAACAAAAATAGTTAAAAGAAACTTGGAATCGTTTGAATCCATGGCATAACTAGAGAATAACTCATTTGATCGGCTTCAAATTTTCACCCCTGTTGTGGGGACCGCGGGAATTTTAAAAAA
>NC_069410.1:27853225-27890725 GCF_026875155.1 Cherax quadricarinatus | reverse complement strand
GTGGTGGTGGGTGTGGTGGGTGGTGGTAGTGGTGGTGGGTGGTGGTAGTGGTGGTGGTGGTGGTAGTGGTGGTGGTGTGTGGTGGTAGTGGTGGTGGTGGTGGTAGTGGGGTAGTGTGGTGTGTGGTGGTAGTGGTGGTGGTGGTGGTAGTGGTGGTGGTGGTGGTAGTGGTGGTGTGGTGGTATTGGTGGTGGTGGTGGTAGTGGTGTGGTGGGGTGGGTGGTAGTGGTGGTGGTGGTAGTGGTGGTGGTGGTGTAGTGGTGGTGGAGGTGTAGTGGTGGTGGTGGTGGTGGTAGGTGGTGGTGGTGGTGTGTGGTGGTGGTGGTGGTAGTGGTGGTGGTGGTGGTAGTGGTGGTAGTGGTGGTAGTGGTGGTAGTGGTGGTAGTGGTGGTAGTGGTGGTAGTGGTGGTGGTGGTGGTGGTGTGGTGGTGGTGGTGGTAGTGGTGGTGGTGGTAGTGGTGGTGGTGGTGGTGGTGGTGGTAGTGGTGGTGGTGGTGGTGGTGGTGGTGTGGTGGTGGTGGGGTTTGGTAGTGGTGGTATTTGGTGGAGTGGTGGTAGTGGTGGTTGGTGGGGGTGGTGGGTGGGGGTAGTGGTGGTAGTGGTGGAAGTGGGTGGTGGTGGGTGGTGTGGTTTGTGGTGGTGGTTTGTTGTGGTGGTGGTGGTTGGTGGTGGTGGTAGTGGTTTGTGGTGGTGGTGGTAGTGGTGGTAGTGGTGGTGTTGTGTGTGAAACCCCCGAAGGGTTACAATTATATTATGATTTGAAAAATTTTTTAAATATAATTATCACCTTTTCATAAATTTTAAAATTGCTTATATTTGCGATAAAGCTAAATCGTAAATATATTGCTTTATATTTTTATTATTATTTACTTAAATTTTGTGAGGTAGGTTTTTAACTGTGTGCCAGTTAAGTTTGTTTTGTCTAACACGAAATTTTATCGTTGTTTTTGTTAGACCCCATTTTGTTGGGCGACTGTGCCATGGAACATCACGTATCGGGGGGGGGGTGTCCCACCTCCCCTGAAGTTTTCGTTGGTCTGACTTTTGGGTGGTGGGACAGATTGTCGTCTCATTATTCTTGTTGTTTGGAACTCTGTTAAAGAACATTTATGACTTATGATTTCACGTTGTACTGGGTTGTGTGTAAAATAGACCCAAACATCTCAGGTCCTGCCCTTTTGTTTCCCCAAATTTTGTACTGTTTCTGTGTATTCACAGTGGGGATTTTTTAAGTGAACTTAATTCGTAGTATGGGATTTTTGTGATTTTTTGTGGAGGATCTGCAGATGGTCCCTACTTAGTGTCGTTATATTATCTCCGTTTTCCCGGGATTTTGTTTTCGCAGTTGTTTGTTATATTGCATTGGGCTTAGCATTCTTTTTATTGTTCAAGAACTGTTCTGATTGCCAGTTGGTCAAGAATTTTGTTTATGTGAGGATTTTTGTCTGTACTTGTTTAAGTCTAGTCGAGTCGTGAGACATTAGTGAACTACTTAGAGCACTTACACACATACAAACTTACTTGTACATATTTGTATTATCTTATTAAATGTTAATGTACCAGACGGTACTTAAGAATTATAAATGTGATATGTGCTTTCAGCACAATAATATTGTACTCGAGAGAAGTGATATTATTTTGATTACTGTGATTAATTCAATTTAATTTAATTTGATAATATACCTCTAGACTTAATAAATTTATTAAATTTTTAATTTCTCTAGTTAGTACCCTTTACCAGTTGTAATCCTGAAGCACTATTGAATAATACTGAATTCTAATGGATAATTGGACAAGGATACTGACTACTTGTTACGAAAACCATGCTGAACATTAACATCTCCATTCAAAGCAGGTGAAATCGCAGATCTAGAGAGTGTACAGAGATCCTTTACTGCAGTATAAGTTCTGTCAAGCACCTTAACTACTGGGAAACGCTTGGAAGCACTTGACTTGTACTCGTTGGAACGCAGGAGGGAGAGATATATCATAATCTACACTTGGAAAATCCTGGAAGGAATGGTCCCAAATCTGCACACAGAAATCACTCCCTACGAAAGTAAAAGACTGGGCAGGCGATGCAAAATGCCCCAATTTAAAAAGTAGGGGCGCCATTGGTACACTAAGGGATAACACCATAAGTGTCTGGGGCCCAAAACTGTTCAACAGCCTCCCATCAAGCATTAGGGGAATTGCCAATAAACCCCTGGCTGCCTTCAAGAGAGAGCTGGACAGATACCTAAAATGAGTGCCGGATCAGCCGGGCTGTGGCTCGTACGTTGGACTGCGTGCGGCCAGCAGTAACAGCCTAGTTGATCAGGCCCTGATCCATCGGGAGGCCTGGTCATGGACCGGGCCGCGGGGGCGTTGATCCCCGGAATAACCTCCAGGTAACCAGGTAACAGGCTGGATGCTAGAAGGGCAGTCCTTTCTAGTATTCACTGGAGATCTCTAAGCTTTTAGAATCGCGTTTTTTGTAACAAATGGGGGCCTGTTCGGGATGCTTTTGATCCAAGGTGTTGGAGAAATTGTCCAGTTTGACATACTAGTAACTCTATGATCAAACACTTTGAGTACTTTCCTAATCTGAAGACTTTGAGTTTAGTCTTGTACAACATACCAGGTGGATGTATGTACCTGCCTGAGTCTCTTGATCCAAGGAGATGGAAATACTGTTTATGAGTTCTAGCTCTAAGACAACCAACATTAAAGTTCCTATTAGGATTATAGTTTCCCATAATCACTCTCTCGTAGTACAATTATTTTTGTGATGTATGCAGAAGTGAAACAGTTAATTGATACTCTGACTTTGTCTGAGTTAAGTACATTAAAACCTCAGATGTGTTGGCAAGTAGCCAAATATCTCGGTGTGACGTATAACAGGAATTACACCGAAAACTGTCGAGCGTTAATTAAAGATTATTGTTTCCTGCTCATACAGAGATGTCTGATTATGATTCAGATTCAGAAAGTTAGTGTCACAATAGGAAGTATGACTCTATTTGATGAAGTAGAAAAAAAGAGAAAACTAAGGCAGAAGTGTCTGAGCCTAGTGTAGCTCAGTTCTCGCTCACTCCTTCCCTCACTGACACAATAGTACAGAGTGTAACTGTTAGCTTGACGCAGCCACATACTAGTACAGTGTATGCTACACCTGTATCTACTTATCCTAGACCAGATCTAGACTCTCAAGAGACGGCTGGACGAGGTACCGACCTAAGGACAGTCCAGAAAGGACTTTGTTAAATTTCCCTACTCCTCCATTACCCACTGGTCCTATCTCTCAGGAACAGTTTAAAGAGGTTTGAACGCCTCATTGTGTTGCAGACTGCACAAATAGAGGCTCAGAGGAAATTGAACGAAGATTTCCAGAGAGAAAATGTTCGTCTGGGAAGACAACAGACTGATAGATACAGGACACTTTTTAATGTGCGGGAAAGCTGCATCCATGGTTCCTAAGCTTTTGAGAGTGACTTAGACCCCTATTTGATGTGTTGAGAACCAGGCACGTGCTATGAACTGGCCACATAAGCACTGGGCCACCTTGTTGCATACAGCTTTGACAGGAAGAGCTCAAACTTGTACTGCTGCTTTACCATTTGCAAGTACATTAGTTATGACGCTGCCAAACGAACTATTCTGGGGACATATAGCTTGTTACTTGTAAGTTATCAAAGCGCTTTTGTAGTTAAAAACGACGACAAGATCAAACTTGTGTAGAGTTTGCTCGTGAGAAAAAAGTTGCATTTGAGAGGTGGTGTAGGTCTCCCAAGTGTAACAATTTCGACAGCCTTGTTCGTTGTTACTACACGAAGAGTTTAACAACTGTATGTCTGCTGACATACAAGAATATCTGATCGATCATTCTACCTCGGATATTCTGGAAACTGCAGCATTAGCAGACAATTACGAGATTTCTCACAACCTTGTATGTACTAAACACACAAAAAACAAGGTAACTAAAGATTGTCTAGAAGTTGGCAACCTAAATCAGCTGTCATTGCTGGCCTGATGTACATGCTACTGTAACTTCTCGTACCTTTACCAGGAAAACTCATAATCCTAAATCTGTCTCTGTGGCTAGACAGAAATTGATATCGAGAAGAAGAAAGTAAAAATGTACATATTGTAACAGAAAAGGACATGCTAGAGAGTATTGCTATAAGTTAGAAAGAGATACGAGAAGCAGTCGTGCGGCTGGCGCCCCACTCAAGTCGTATTTCTTCCGAGAAACAAAGGCACCAAAACCCTAGTAATACCTTGACCCTACTGTTTTAGATAATGTTACTCAGGATAGATGACTAGCGTCAGAAAGTGTATCTGACGAAAAGATTCGTTCAGCGAGGGAGTCCTTACTTTTCAAGAGGTAGAATAGGATTTGACGAATCACATCTGAGATAATTACTTTCAGAGACACTGGCAGTTATCTCACGTTATTAAGAAAAGATGTTCTCCCCATAACTGATGATACCTTTTGGGCAAGATAGATGTATTGTTAGAAGCCTATGGAGGGGTGTTATAAAGTGCCTTGCACAAAGTTTATATTCAAAACAAGCTATTATATGGTTATATTTCAGTGGGTATATCCAGTGGTGTATTTCCATCAGGTCAGGGGAAACTTGTTGATGGGGAAAACGATTTCTTTTTGGGCTGGTATATTTTAAAGAACCACTTGTGATTGATAATAACACTGATGATAATTATGCCCTTGAAGCTTGTAGGGGAGAAACCTATTTTAAATTTCCTCTCAGCGCAATTATAGAGCTATGTCAAAGATTCAGCAACCATCCTTGTCTCCTGTTGAGTTAGTGGATGACAATGATTTGGGCTTGAATATGTTGTTTAGTGATGCTCTGCGCCCAGGATCATTTACATTGGACTCCCCCGGTCATCAACTTGTCAGGACACTACTGACGTTAAATTTCTAACTCATGATGATTTAATCAAGGATCAGTTTGTTGATCAGTCACTGGAAAGATGAGAGATTTTAGCAGTTACTGAGAGTGAAGCAAAGGATCCCGATAATTGTTACTACTATAGTAACGGTGTACTGATGGAGAAAAATACATGTAAGTTGTCAGCTGATAGGTTTCCACCACGTCAAGCATCTGTAGTGTTACCAGTTACATTTCGTGAACAAGCCATTGATTTTGCTCACAATAGTCCCATAGGAGGAAAATTTGGGTGTCAAGAAGACACTCGGTAAACTGGCAAAACATTTTACTTGGCCAAAGATGAAGGAAACAGTAGCTGATCATGTGCGACGCTGCCACGTGTGTCAAGTGACAGGCAAGACAGCATACACACTTCCACCTGCACCTCTAAATGAGTTCATTAGTAGCAAGTTCGTTCATCTGGACTAGACATTGTTCGATTTGTTCAAAAGGTTGAAGCATCTGCTTTCCTCTGCTCTAGTGTTGAGTCCTAATTTCAATCTTTCCATCTTTTACATATAGATGAGAGTGGTTATGCAGTGGGTGCTGTGCTGCTCCAACAGTCAAAATCCCCTGATATTTTCCATCCTATATGTTACTATTCATCTAAGCTCAAACGCACCAGAAAAATTATGCTCTAGCTTTGTGGTGTCCTTTGAACATTTGACGAGTATTTGGGCACTTCCCCATTTAAAATTAACGTAATTTTATGCCCAAATACCTTTTGTTACTTGCTATCTCAAATTCAGTAAAGTAACTTAATCCCTCCAGCCCATATTAACTATGTATACTCATGTCATGTCTAATTATTATATTTATATATTCACAGTAGTGTTGTGTATGAGGAGGAGACATAAGCTGAGTGATGAGTGGGTAGTGTTGTGTGGGCGATGTTACTGCGTGTGACGCAACACTGTCCTGCCGCAGACCCCCCCCTTCACTACACACCTTAAGCTGTTTCATACTCAGATGTCCATACTGCATAGCATTCCTGTTGCAACCCCTGAATGGGTTACAATGATTATTATGTATATATAATGTATATTACCTTTTCATTTAATTTTATATTGCTTATATTTGCGATAATAGCTAAATCGTAAATGTATGACTTTATATTATTATTTGACTGTTATATTGTTATTTAGCTTATGTTGTTAGGATGTATATAAAATGTGCTCAGTTAGTCTTGATTGTCAAACTACTGTAATTATCGCTTGTCGTTCGTTATACTGCCGGCTTCTGAGCTGCAGTTGTCCACGTAGCTATCACGTGATCGAGGGGGGGGGGGGTGTCCTCACCTCTCGTGAAGTAGTCAGTCTGCTCGAGACTCGCTTGCTGGTTGGACAGATTGTCTGTCTCATTATTCTTGTTAGTTCTGTAGAACTTTGTTCACAGAACATTGTAAAGACTTAGTGATTTTCGACGTTGTACTGAGGTTGTGTGTCACATAGACACTCTGAGTATCTCAGGTCCTTAGCTGTAGCTTCTGACCTAATTTTGTACTGGTTCCTGTGTATTGTCACAGTCACAGTCACTTACTACTTAATAAATTTATTAAATTTTAATTTCTCTAGTTAGTAGCCTACCAGTTGTAATCCTGAAGCACTATTGAATAATACTGATTTATAATGGATAATTGGACAAGGATACTGACTACTTGTTACGAAAACCCAGTAACAGGCTGGATGCTAGAAGGGCAGTCCTTTCTAGTATTCACTGGAGATCTCTAAACTTTTAGAATCGCGTTTTTTGTAACAATTCCACAACCACTACTTAAGAGTGGAATGCAGTCTCCTCTACTATGATCGAGCCTCAACGTGCCCTACTCATCTGCGCTATCCTGTCTCTACACTGATGTACATAACCTCGAGTATGCGGAGATACGATACTGTGTACTGCCCTAGTACTAGGGGCATATCTTAGTGTACAGACGCTGTGAAATTGTAGAGGTGCTTGGCGCAAGAGAGACTCTGATTAATGTTTATATAAAATTGTATTGATATGAGTAATCAGTAATAATGTGAAAGACATCAATGCAACTCCTAGTGCGACCGCTTGTCGTGTTGGGGGTGTTGCAACCCCTGAATGGGTTACAATGTATATTATGATTATGAATATAATGTATATATATAATTATTACCTTTTCATATAATTTTATATTGCTTATATTTGCGATAATAGCTAAATCGTAAATATATTGCTTTATATTATTATTATTATTTGACTTAGCTAAATTTTGTGAGGTAGGATGTAACATGTGTGCTCAGTTCAAGTCTTGATTGTCTAACTACTGTAATTATCGCTTGTTGCTCGTTAGACTGCCAGCTTCTTGTTGGGCGACTGCTGCCCACGGAGCTATCACGTGATCGAGGGGGGGTGTCCTCACCTCGCCTGAAGTATTCAGTCTGGTCTAGACTCTCTTGGTGGTCGGACAGATTGTCTGTCTCATTATTCTTGTTAGTTCTGTAGAACTCTGTTCACAGAACATTGTATAGACTTAGTGATTTTCGACGTTGTACTGAGGTTGTGTGTCACATAGACACTCGAAACATCTCAGGTCCTGCCCTGTAGCTTCTGACCTAATTTGTACTGGTTTCTGTGTATTATCACAGTCGGGGATTTTCTTATGCTGAACTTAGATTCAGTAGTATGGGAGTTTTGTGACTTTTGTGGAGGATCTGCAGATGGTCCCTACTTAATGTCGTTATATTATCTCCTTGTTCCTGATTTTGTGTCGCAGTTGCTTGTTATATTGCTATTGGGCTTAGCATTCTTTTTATTGTTCAAGCAGACTGTTCTGATTGCCAGTTGGTCAAGAAGTTAGTTTATGTGAGGACTTTGTCACTTGTTTAAGTCTAGTCGAGTCGTGAGACATAGTGAACTACTTAGAGCACTTACACACATACACACTTACTTGTACATATTTGTAATATCTTATTAAATGTTAATGTACCAGACGGTACTTAAGAATTATAAATGTGATATGTGCTTTCAGCGCAATAATATTGTACTCGAGAGAAGTGATATTATTTTGATTACTGTGATTAATTCAATTTAATTTAATTTGATAATATACCTCTAGACTTAATAAATTTATTAAATTTTAATTTCTCTAGTTAGTAGCCTACCAGTTGTAATCCTGAAGCACTATTGAATCATACTGAATTCTAATGGATAATTGGACAAGGATACTGACTACTTGTTACGAAAACCCAGTAACAGGCTGAATGCTAGAAGGGCAGTCCTTTCTAGTATTCACTGGAGATCTCTATGCTTTTAGAATCGCGTTTTTTGTAACATGGTGGTAGTGGTGGTGGTGGTAGGGGTGATGGTGGTAGTGGTGGTGGTGGTAGTGGTGGTAGTGGTGGTAGTGGTGGTGGTGTGGTGGTAGTGGTGGTGGTAGTGGTGGTGGTGGTGGTAGTGGTGGTAGTGGTGGTAGTGGTGGTGGTAGTGGTGGTGGTGGTAGTGGTGGTAATGGTGGTAGTGGTGGCAGTGGTAGTGGTGGTGGTAGTGGTGGTGGTAGTGGTGGTGGTGGTAGTGGTGGTAATGGTGGTAGTGGTGGCAGTGGTAGTGGTGGTTGTAGTGGTGGTGGCAGTAGTGGTAGTGGTGGTAGTGGTGGTAGTGGTGGTGGTGGTAGTGGTGGTAATGGTGGTAGTGGTGGCAGTGGTAGTGGTGGTGGTAGTGGTGTTGGTAATGGTGGTAGTGGTGGTGGTCGTAGTGGTGGTGGTGGTAGTGGTGGCAGTGGTAGTGGTGGTGGTAGGGGTTTTGGTGGTAGTGGTGGTGGTAGGGTGGAAATGGGTAGTGGGGGTTGGTGTGGGGGTTTGGTATGGGGTGGCGTGGGGGAGTGTTGGGGTTTGGTGGGTGTGGGTGGTGTGGTTTGGGGTTTTTGGGGTGTAGTGGTGGTAATGGTGGTAGGGGGGGTTGTGTGTGGGGGTAGTGGTGGGGGGGGGGTGGGGTGGTGGGGGCGTGGTGTGGGGGTGGATGGGGTGGTTTTGGGGGGTGGGGTTTGGGTGGTGTGGGGTGGGGGGGGGTTTGGGGGGGGGGGGGAGGGGGTGGTTTGGTGGTCGGTGGAGGGAGGGGTGGTGTGGGAATGGGGAGAGGGGGGGTGGGGGGGGTGGTGGGGGGGGGGTGGGGGGGGGGGGGGGTGTGGGTGGGGGGGGGGGGTTGGTGTTGGGGTAGATTTTGGTTGTGGTGGGTGGTGGGGTGTGGTGGGGGGTGGTTTTTGGGGGTTTGGGGGGTGGGGGGGGGTGTAGGGGTAAGGCTGGGGTGGGGGTGGTTTGGGTGTGGTGGTGTGGGGGTGGGTGGAGGGGTGGGTGGGTTAGGGGGTTGGGGAGTGGGGGTGGGGAGTGGTTTTGGGGTAGGGGGGGGGTGGTTTGGGGGGTGGTGGGGGGTTGGTAATTATGGTTGGTAGTGGAGTGGGGGTTTGGTGGAGTGTGGGGTGATGGTGGTAGTGGTTTTGGTGGTAGTGGTGGAGTGGGGGTTGGGGGTTGGTGGGGTAGTGGGGGTGGGGGGTGGTGGTGGTGGTGGTAGTGTGGTAGTTGGTGGTGGGGGTTAGTTGTGGTAGTGGTGGTTGTGGCGGGGGAGTATTTGTGTGGTGGTTTGGGAGTGGGGTGTGGGGGTGGTGGTAGTGGTGGTGGTAGTGTGTAATGCTGATGGTAATGGTGGTGTGGGGTGGGGGTTTGGTTAGTGGTGGTGGTGGTAGTGGTAGTGCTCAAAGTGGTGGGGGGGTTGGTGGTGGGTAGTGGTGTGCTCTTAGTGATGGTAGTGGTTTAGGGTGGTAGGGTGGTACTGTTGATGGTCGTGGTGATGTGGTGGCATTTTGTGGTGGTTGTGGTGTTAGTGGCGTCATTAAAGGGTTTTTGGTAGTGGGGGAAGTAGTGGTGGGGTGATGGTGGTGGTGGTTGGTTGTATGGTGGTGGCAGTGGCGGTGATGGTTGTGGGAAGGTGGTGTTGATTATGGTGGTGATACTGGGGTGGTAGTTTCAATGGTGGTGGTGATGGGGTGTGGGGTTAGTGGAGGGGGCGGTGGTGACTTTTGGGGTGTGGTAGTGGCAGGGGTGGTGTTGGTAGTGGCAGTCGGGGTAATTGTGGTGGATGGCGATAGTGGTGTGGTGGTGGTAGGGGCAGTGAAATAAGTGGTAGTGGGTGTTGTGGCGTAGTGGGGGGGTATGGGGTTTTGTGGTGGTGGAAGTAGTAGTTGTGTGGTAGTTGTGGTTTCGGGGTGGTGATGGTAGTAAAATGGCGGTAGTTTTGGTGTTAGAAATGGTTTTGGTGGTGTGGCAGTGTATTTGGGGAAGGGGGTGCTAGTGATTGCAGTACTATATCGTATATTTATATTATATATATTTTAAAAAATATTATATATATAATATTTATATTATTTATTTTTATATATATATATTTATATATATATATATATATATATTATATATATATAAATTATATATATATTATATATATATATATATATATGTTATAAAATATATTTGTTTTAACATATTATTTTTTATATATATAATTTATATTTATATATAATATTTTATTTTTTAAAATTTTTATATTTAATTTTTATATATATTATTATATATATATATTTTGTATATAAAATTAATGTATATATTATTATTATTTATATATTATAATATATATATATTATTATATATATATTTTATATATATATATTTTTTTGTATATATTATGGGGCCCAAAATTTGTAAAACTGGTCAATTGAAAGAACTCATTTTAAAATAAGTCCTTTCTAAAATTTTCTCTTATAGTTTAAAATTATTTTTTTGAAAATGAAATGTAAAAAATTTTAATTTTGCACCAAAATGAACTTAGAAAACTTACCTAACCTTATTATAACAAGAACAATTTATTTTAGCCTAACCCAACTAAATATATTTTAGATTTGTTTACAATAATTTAATACTAAACAAACACAGTGAAATATATTTTTTTCGTTAGGTTCAGAATAATTTTGGCGAAATTATTGCATACACAAATTTTCACTTGTCATATATGGCAAGATGAGCGTTGCTATTTAAGCCAAGATCGCAAGTTCTGCCTATTCGGCACGACATATATATATATATATATATATATATATATTATATATATATATATATATATATATATATATATATATATATATATATATATGCAATAAGATCACAGTAAACAGGTGATTTCAGAATATGCAAAACAACCACTCTGAAAGAATAGAGAAATTCCAAGCGCTTTCGTGACTACTCACATTATAATGCACAAATTTTTCACTTGTCATATATGGCAAGATGAGCGTTGCTATTTAAGCCAAGATCGCAAGTTCTGCCTATTCGGCACGACATGTATATATATATATATATATATATATATATATATATATATATATATATATATATATATATATATATATATGTGTGTGTGTGTGAGTGCGCGTGTAAGCCACTACAAGCAGG
The DNA here is from genome assembly GCF_026875155.1 of Cherax quadricarinatus. Lineage (NCBI taxonomy): Eukaryota > Metazoa > Arthropoda > Malacostraca > Decapoda > Parastacidae > Cherax > Cherax quadricarinatus. Next base: position 27,879,330 of record NC_069410.1, on the reverse strand, counting down.
CTACCTGGTACCTAGGTCAGGTTTAAGGCTTTATGACACTCCAAAATTTTATATGAGGGGAGCAAAAAAAAATAGCCTTCTCCCCTTGAGAGGGAGGCTATTTTTGGTAGCACTCAGTTAAGTGATGCATCACTTTTAGGCTCTTTTTACACTGATTTCAAAACGTACACACCTTTCCACAATTTTAATTTTAGGATCCAGCTCTCCAGGGTGGGGAATTTTGTTGTTGCACTACTGAGTTATGAAACAATATTTCTTAGACTCAAAAATTAAGATACACCACCTCCCGAGAGGGAAACTGCTGGGGAGTGAGCCCCCCACACCTGCCTCCTGACAAGATGGGTGCAGGAACATGAGCCCCCACACCTGCTTCCTGATAAGATGGGTGCAGGAACATGAGCCCCCACACCTGCTTCCTGATAAGATGGGTGCAGGGACATGAGCCCCCACACCTGCCTCCTGACAAGATGGGTGAAGGGACATGAGCCCCCACACCTGCTTCCTGACATGATGGGTGCAGGGACATGAGCCCCCACACCTGCCTCCTGACAAGATGGGTGCAGGGACATGAGCCCCCCCACACCTGCTTCCTGACAAGATGGGTGAAGGGACATGAACCCCCACACCTGCTTCCTGACAAGATGGGTGCAGGGACATGAGCCCCCACACCTGCCTCCTGACAAGATGGGTGCAGGGACATGAGCCCCCACACCTGCCTCCTGACAAGATGGGTGCAGGGACATGAGCCCCACACCTGCCTCCTGACAAGATGGGTGCAGGGACATGAGCCCCCACACCTGCCTCCTGACAAGATGGGTGAAGGGACATGAGCCCCCACACCTGCCTCCTGACAAGATGGGTGAAGGGACATGAGCCCCCACACCTGCCTCCTGACAAGATGGGTGCAGGGACATGAGCCCCCACACCTGCCTCCTGACAAGATGGGTGAAGGGACATGAGCTCCCACACCTGCCTCCTGACAAGATGGGTGCAGGGACATGAGCCCCACACCTGCCTCCTGACAAGATGGGTGAAGGGACATGAGCCCCCACACCTGCCTCCTGACAAGATGGGTGCAGGGACATGAGCCCCCACACCTGCCTCCTGACAAGATGGGTGAAGGGACATGAGCCCCCACACCTGCCTCCTGACAAGATGGGTGCAGGGACATGAGCCCCCACACCTGCCTCCTGACAAGATGGGTGAAGGGACATGAGCCCCCACACCTGCCTCCTGACAAGATGGGGTGAAGGGACATGAGCCCCCACACCTGCCTCCTGACAAGATGGGTGCAGGGACATGAGCCCCCACACCTGCCTCCTGACAAGATGGGTGAAGGGACATGAGCCCCCACACCTGCCTCCTGACAAGATGGGTGCAGGGACATGAGCCCCACACCTGCCTCCTGACAAGATGGGTGCAGGGACATGAGCCCCCACACCTGCCTCCTGACAAGATGGGTGCAGGGACATGAGCCCCCACACCTGCCTCCTGACAAGATGGGTGCAGGGACATGAGCCCCCACACCTGCCTCCTGACAAGATGGGTGCAGGGACATGAGCCCCCACACCTGCCTCCTGACAAGATGGGTGCAGGGACATGAGCCCACACCTGCCTCCTGACAAGATGGGTGCAGGGACATGAGCCCCACACCTGCCTCCTGACAAGATGGGTGCAGGGACATGAGCCCCACACCTGCCTCCTGACAAGATGGGTGCAGGGACATGAGCCCCACACCTGCCTCCTGACAAGATGGGTGTAGGGACATGAGCTCCCACACCTGCCTCCTGACAAGATGGGTGCAGGGACATGAGCCCCCACACCTACCTCCTGACAAGATGGGTGCTGGGACATGAGCCCCCACACCTACCTCCTGACAAGATGGGTGCAGGGACATGAGCCCCACACCTGCCTCCTGACAAGATGGGTGCAGGGACATGAGTCCCCACACCTGCTTCCTGAAAGGCGCATGTAGAAATGTAAGTCCCTGACATCTGCCTCTTGACGCTACGTGCAGAGACAAGAGTACTCTGAATTCCTGTACTCGCTTCCAGTTAAGGCAGATGTGAGAGTGTTAGTCGCATGCACCCTTTAGACAGGGCAGGTGTGCGGTGTCTCACACACCTGCCTCCAGACAAGAATGATGTGAGGAAGAAAACTTTTGAAACCATTCAAAGAATCACTAAGGTAAGAAAATCATTAGCATTTTAGTATTAATAGCCTATCTCAAGAAACACGAAATATACCCAGTCATCACTGCGATATTGTACAAGCAAATATATTTCTAGAGATTCCTCAAACACGACACTAACAAGTGCTGAATAAAAGCCATAATACCGAGGGTGAAATAATTCACTGTTAACGTATCGTTTATCTCTTACCATCATCCTGTCACGGGTGACATGATAACTCCTCGTTAATAGTGAACATTAGTTACTGGTGAGGACATTGGGTAGAGAAAACGAGAATTAGTGAGAGTGTGAAGAACATATACAGTGGACCCACGACCAGCGATGGCATCGATTAACGATAAATCTGACTAGCGATACATTTTATCGCAAAAATTTTGCCTCGATTAGCGCTAAAAAACTCGACCAACACTATTCGTTCTGTCTGAGACGCGTCCACTTCTGGCCAGTGTTTACAAGCCAGCCAGCCACCGCGGTCGCTTCCAAGCATACAATCGGAACATTTCATATTATCACAGCCTTTTTAGTGATTGCACCTGCAAAATAAGTCACCATGGGCCCCAAGAAAGCTTCTAGTGCTAACCCTACAACAAAAAGGGTGAGAATTACTGTGGATATGAAGAAAGAGATCATTGCTAAGTATGAAAGTGGAGTGCATGTCTCCGAGCTGGCCAGGCTGTACACAAAACCCCAATCAACCATCGCTACTATTGTGGCCAAGAAAACGGCAATCAAGGAAGCTGTTCTTGCCAAAGGTGCAACTATGTTTTCGAAACTGAGATCGCAAGTGATAGAAGATGTTGAGAGACTGTTATTGGTATGGATAAACGAAAAACAGATAGCAGGAGATAGCATCTCTCAAGCGATCATATGTGAAAAGGCTAGGAAGTTGCATGACGATTTAATTAGAAAAATGCCAGCAACTAGTGGTGATGTGAGTGAATTTAAGGCCAGCAAAGGTTGGTTTGAGAGATTTAAGAGTCGTAGTGGCATACATAGTGTGATAAGGCATGGTGAGGCTGCCAGTTTGGACCAAAAAGCAGCTGAAAAATATGTGCAGAAATTCAAGGAGTACATAGACAGTGAAGGACTGAAACCTGAACAAGTGTTTAATGGTGACACTGACAATGTTGTGAAACACTTTAGGAATGTCATAAAGGAACGGGAGGTACAGGCCTCTATGGGCAGATATGTTGTGCGGCAGAGGTCCAGTGACTCTCAAGCTGGTCCTAGTGGTATTAAAAGAAGAAGGGAAGTAACCCCGAAAAAGGACTTGCCACCTCAAGTCCTAAGGGAAGGGGATTCCCCTTCTAAACACTAAGACCATCAACACACTCCCCTCTTCCCATCCCATCAATCATCACCAGATCTTCAATAGAGGTAAGTGTCATGTAACTGTGCATGTCTTCTTCAGTTTGTGTGTATTAAAATTAATATTTCATGTGTTAATTTTTTTTTTCAATACTTTTGGGTGTCTTGCACGGATTAATTTGATTTCCATTATTTCTTATGGGGAAAATTAACTTGACTAACGATTATTCTGACTAACGATGAGCTCTCAGGAACGGATTAATAGCGTTAGTCGAGGGTCCACTGTATATATATTATGCTGTTTAGCTAAAGGTTGGGAGCTTAGCTTAAGGCAGCGACCACTCTGTTACAACTACTGATGGAATAATAACAAGGATGCAACGCTAAGAATGGAGACTTTCTCAGTCCAATTTAAGGCATATCCTGTGTTTTTTTTTTATCCTTTATATTTGTTGATAAAGCCCCTAAGCCGAGTGTTTTGCCTGTCAAGCCAACAGTTTATTTTTATTTCAACAGCTATGAGAAAATATGTCTGAATATGGCGAACTTGTGATGTTTAATCTATGCTAAATAGTCTTAACTAAAGCTAAGCTGGTCTCAGGTATGTTGTGATGGATTAACCTCTGTCAGATTACGTTGTTCTTAACGTGCTTTACTTAGATTGCTAAAATGCTTTTGTTGCAATTTGAAAAAAGTTGTTGCACACCACTGGTAATATGTCTCTTAATCCATGCGATAAAAAATTCCAGAAAATGTGTTTGGTAATACACCGTGGGTTGTTTGACCACTCCCGCTGTAAAACACGACATCCACATAGTTTGGTGTGGGCCAACGACCTGGAAACACGCTATATTTTCTCCTCTCCTCCTTAACGTTTACCCCCTTCCCCGATACCTTCCCTTCCCCTCCGTCTCCTTTCTTCTCCCTCCCTCTCTTCCATTCCCTCCCCATCCCCCGCTACCTCCTCCTTCCGTCTCCTATCCTCCCCTTCCCTCCCCTCCCCCCTACTCTTAACCTAACACCACACAACTCACACTTAGGAAGCCCACTGCAGAGTAAGCCTCAAACTTTATAATTTGCACTGGATTGTTGAAGTGTGTTTATAAGTTATTTAAACGCTGTACAGTACAATGTTTGGCTAAACATCGTAGCGCGGTAAATCCCTCTCCCTCTCAGGCGGGATTGTACAAAATTTTAAAACGTGTTGACCTAATTTTGCATAACTGTTTGAGGTTACAGAGGGTCGAGTCTCAGCTCCTGGCTCGACTTTTTAACTTGCCGTTTTCTGGGCGTACTACCCCTTAGCCTGGTGTGTATGTGTGTGTGTTTCAGGGGTCGAGTCTCAGCTCCTGGTCCCGCCTCTCTGCTGGCCGCTACTGATTTCACTGTCTCCTGGCTGCGTCAGCCCTAGCATACCTATTTTTGAAGCTATGTGAGGATTCTGCCTATACAACCTCGTCATCTATGTCATTCCCCGTCATGACCACACCTCACCACATACACCCATTCATACACATTTTCACGGGCAATTACTCGTTTCCTTCCTGTCAGGTATGTCTTGATCCACTGTAGCGCCTTTCTAATTATTCCAGCCTGCTCCTCTAGCTTTTATACTAGTCTTTTGCACCACTACGCTGAAAGCTTTTCTTCAGTCCAAGAGAATGCAATCTGCCCATCCCTCTCTCTCTCCTGCCTTACTTCCGTCACCTTGTAGTAGAACTCCGGTAGGTCTGTGAGATAGTATAACCATCACTAAAGTCGTGCTGGTCGCTATATATGAACCCACTTCTTTTGTGTGTGTTCCACCACTCTTCTGATAAATTTCTACATAGCCTTACATACTATGCGTGTCATTGACACTGTCTAACAATACCTGCCTAGCTTCTCCCTACGAGTCCCGTGAGGGCGGGGACTGTGGCTAGGCCTGGGGACAGTTGGTCCCACAGATGAGGGGGTACTTGTGCCTCCTCCTATGGGAGACTTAGGTCTCGAGACACTCCCCAAATAGGGAGCCAAGGCCGGGTCACCACTACTTGGAAAAAACCCGGGCCGGGTTGCACACCTCCGGTGGTTGCTAGTGGCGCACGCAGCACCTGTACTCACCTAATTGTAGTTGCAGGGTTCGAGACTCAGTTCCTGGCCCCGCCTTTTCACTGAGTGTTACTAGGTCCTCTCTCTCCCTGCTTCATAAGCTTTATCATACCTCGTCTTAAAGCTATGTATGGTTCCTGCCTCCACTACCTCACTTGCTAGGCTAATCCACTTCCTGACTACTCTATGACTGAAGAAATACTTCCTAACATTCCTTTGACTCATCTGGGTCTTCAACTTCCAATTGTGACCCCTTCTTTCTGTGTCCCATTTCTGGAACATCCTGTCTCTGTCCACCTTGTCTATTCCACGCAGTATTTTGTATGTTGTTATCATGTCTTTCCCAAACCTCCTATCTTCCAGTGTCGTCAGGTCGATTTCCCTTAACCTTTCTTCGTAGGACATTCCTCTTAGCTCTGGAACTAACCTTGTCGCAAACCTTTGCACTTTCTCTAATTTCTTGACGTGCTTGATCAAGTGTGGGTTCCAAACAGGTGCTGAATACTCCAGTATGGGCCTGACGTACACAGTGTACAGTGTCTTGAACCTGTGTGTGTGTGTGTGTGTGTGTGTGTGTGTGTGTGTGTGTGTGTGTGTGTGTGTGTGTGAAATGAAATTTTCACAACGTAGAAAAATAACAGAACACTGCATTTTAAACGTCAAATTCGAACTCACGTCCTCGATTTCACGCAGCTGTCACTTTTCAGTTCTGCCACACCATGAGAAGACTTATAAATCTGAATCTGACTGATAACACACTCTAGTGAGGGCTCCAAGCTCCAGCCAGTCACACACGTACACACAGCCTCACACATCAGGGAGTCGCCAGTATTGATCTTATTTTCCTTCGTGATGTCGTCAGTGCAAAAAAGAAAACTTATGAGGTGTACAATAAACAATAAACTTAATGAAGCAACTTAAAATGGTGCAGCAGATACTCATCTCTAAAATAGGACGACGTACAAAATTAGCAAAATGTAAGAGATAGTATGCAAGGCTAGAAGACAATACGTTTTCTTGAGTAGACTATAGGGATGTTCAGACAAATGGTTACTAGAAATAAAAGCCGGGGAGTGCAAAGTTAAGGAATTCGGGAAGGTGAAAAAAAGACAGGAGATTGAGTATAGACTTGGGACAACATACTGCAAATTCCGGACAAGAAAAAGGATCATGTTATAGTAGGAAACACATCGTCTGAGGTCGACATCACCTGAATAACGTCAGGAGCGGATACTCGTCTAGCAAACCTATGCAACGACAATCAGAAATCTTAATGATGAATTATTTAGTACCATGTATGTACTAGAGGCCCGGTGGCCTGGTGGCTAAAGCTCCCGCTTCACACACGGAGGGCCCGGGTTCGATTCCCGGCGGGTGGAAACATTTCGACACGTTTCCTTACACCTGTTGTTCTGTTCACCTAGCAGCAAATAGGTACCTGGGTGTTAGTCGACTGGTGTGGGTCGCATCCTGGGGGACAAGATTAAGGACCCCAATGGAAATAAGTTAGACAGTCCTCGATGACGCACTGACTTTCTTGGGTTATCCTGGGTAGCTAACCCTCCGGGGTTAAAAATCCGAACGAAATCTTATCTTATCTTATCTTAGAGGCGTCATGCCTGTCATCGACTCTGCAGCTCCAGCATTGAGCACACGATTGCTCAACCACGTGCGTAATGCTAGAGCAAATCCAGAAGCTCGCAATGAGACTTCTTCCTTAGCCTTGTCCTAAGCCCTGGTTTCTGAGCTCTGGTTCCTAAACCCTGGTTTCTGAACCCTGGGTACTGAGTCCTGGGTACTGAGCCGTGTTTCCTAAGCCCTGGGTACTGAGTCCTGGTTCCCGAGCCCTGGGTACTGAGCCCTAGTTCCTGAGCCTTGGGTACTAAGCCCTGGTATCTGAATCCTGGACACTGAGGCCTTGTATCTGAAACCTGGGTATTAAGCCCTAGTTCCTGAGCCTTGGGTGCTGAGCCCTAGTTCCTGAGCCCTGGTATCTGAACACTGGGTACTGAGCCCTGGTTCCTGAGCCCTGGTTTCTGAGCCCTGGTTCCTGAGCCCTGATTCCTGAGCCCTGAATACTGAGCCCTGGGTACTGAGCCCTGTTCCCGAGCCCTGGGTACTGAGCCCTGTTCCAGAGCCCTGGGTACTAAACCCTGGTTCCCTAGCTCTGGGTACTGAACCCTGGTTCCCGAGCCCTGGGTATTGAGCCCTAATTCCTGAGCCTTGGGTACAGACCAGAGGAATAGAGCTACACTTCTTCCTAAGACAGAAAGACCAGAGGCGACATGATAACAACCAAGAAAATTCAGAGGACATTATGGAGGGGAGAGGGAGGACCCAGAACGATGAACAAATATGGAAGTGAAAGAAGAAAAATGAATCAGAGGGAAGTTAAAAGACACTTGTTCATCCTGGGGAAAGACAAGAAAGACTTGTTCATCCTGGGGAAAGACGAGAAAGACTTGTTCATCCTGGGGAAAGACAAGAAAGACTTGTTCATCCTGGGGAAAGACGAGAAAGACTTGTTCATCCTGGGGAAAGACAAGAAAGACTTGTTCATCCTGGGGAAAGACAAGAAAGACTTGTTCATCCTGGGGAAAGACAAGAAAGACTTGTTCACCCTGGGGAAAGACAAGAAAGACTTGTTCATCCTGGAGGAAGACAACAGACAGACTTGTTCATCCTGAGGAAAACAACATACAGACTTGTTCACCCTGGGGGAAAACAACAGACAGACTTGTTCACCCTGGGGGAAGACAACAGACAGACTTGTTCACACTGGGGGAAGACAACAGACAGACTTGTTCACACTGGGGGAAGACAACAGACAGACTTGTTCACACTGGGGGAAGACAACAGACAGATTTGTTCACCCTGGGGAAAGACAACAGACAGATTTGTTCACCCTGAGGGAAGACAACATACAGACTTGTTCACCCTGGGGGAAGACAACAGACAGACTTGTTCATCCTGGGGGAAGACAACAGACAGACATGTTCACCCTGGGGGAAGATAACAGACTTGTTCACCCTGGGGGAAGATAACAGACTTGTTCATCCTGGGGGAAGACAACAGACAGACTTGTTCATCCTGGGGGAAGACAACATACAGACTTGTTCACCCTGGGGGAAGACAACATACAGACTTGTTCACCCTGGGGGAAGACAACAGACAGACTTGTTCACCCTGGGGAAGACAACAGACAGACTTGTTCACCCTGGGGGAAGACAACATACAGACTTGTTCACCCTGGGGGAAGACAACATACAGACTTGTTCACCCTGAGGGAAGACAACATACAGACTTATTCACCCTGGGGGAAGATAACAGACAGACTTGTTCACCCTGGGGGAAGACAACAGACAGACTTGTTCACCCTGGGGGAAGACAACAGACAGACTTGTTCACCCTGGGGGAAGACAACATACAGACTTGTTCACCCTGGGGGAAGACAACAGACAGACTTGTTTACCCTGGGGGAAGACAACAGACAGACATGTTCACCCTGGGGGAAGATAACAGACAGACTTGTTCACCCTGGGGGAAGACAACAGACAGACTTGTTCACCCTGGGGGAAGACAACAGACAGACTTGTTCACCCTGGGGGAAGACAACAGACAGACTTGTTCACCCTGAGGGAAGACAACAGACAGACTTGTTCAACCTGAGGGTGGCAAGGCTGGGATCGGCCTGGGAGAGAAAATGGTGGCAACAGACTGCATACACAGCTTTAAGGACAAGTATGATATTGCAGAAGAGTGGGAAAGGCAGAGCAACTTGGGAAAATTGTTCCAGATAAGAAAAATCGTGGCTAATGTAGTGGCTGTATATTTAACCTGACGAGGATGAGGAACTTGTGACCAATAAATAGAATAAGATGGAGGAGGAGATGCAAAAGAGAGGGTGAGGGGAAGAAGAGTGAGGGGAAGAAGAAGAGTGAGGGGAAGAAGAAGAGTGAGGGGAAGAAGAGTGAGGGAAGAAGAAGAGATGAGGGGAAGAAGAGTGAGGGGAAGAAGAAGAAGAGTGAGGGGAAGAAGAGTGAGGGGAAGAAGAAGAGTGAGGGGAAGAAGAGTGAGGGGAAGAAGAAGAGTGAGGGGAAGAAGAAGAGTGAGGGGAAGAAGAAGAGTGAGGGGAAGAAGAAGAGTGAGGGGAAGAAGAGTGAGGGGAAGAAGAAGAGTGAGGGGAAGAAGAAGAATGAGGGGAAAAAGAAGAGTGAGGGGAAAAAGAGGAGTGAGGGGAAGAAGAAGAGTGAGGGGAAAAAGAGTGAGGGGAAAAAGAAGAGTGAGGGAAAAAAGAAGAGTGAGGGGGAAGAAGAAGAGTGAAGGGAAAAGGAAGAGTGAGGGGAAAAAGAAGAGTGAGGGGAAAAAGAAGAGTGAGGAGAAAAAGAAGAGTGAGGGAAGAAGAAGAGTCAGGGAAAAAAGAAGAGTGAGGGGAAAAAAAGAGTGAGGGAAAAAGAAGAGTGAGGGGGAAGAAAAGGAGTGAGGGGAAAAGGAAGAGTGAGGGGAAAAGGAAGAGTGAGGGGAAAAAGAAGAGTGAGGGGAAAAGAAGAGTGAGGGGGAAAAAGAAGAGTGAGGGGAAAAAGAAGAGTGAGGAGAAAAAGAAGAGTGAGGGGAAGAAGAAGAGTCAGGGAAAAAGAAGAGTGAGGGGAAAAAAAGAAGAGTGAGGGGAAAAGAAGAGTGAGGGGAAGAAGAAGAATGAGGGGAAAAAGAAGAGTGAGGGAAAAAGAAGAGTGAGGGGAAAAGAGAAGAGTGAGGGGAAAAGAAGAGTGAGGGGAGAAGAAGAGTGAGGAAAAAGAAGAATGAGAAGAAAAGAAGTGAGGGGAAAAAGGAAGAGTGAGGAAAAAAGAAGAGTGAGGAAAAAAAGAAGAGTGAAAGAAAAAAGAATGAGGAAAAAAAATGAAGGGAAAAAGAAGAGTGAGGGGAAAATGAGGGGAAAAAGAACGGTGAGGGGAAAAAAGAGTTAGGGGAAAAAGAACGAGGGGAAAAAGAAGAGAGTGAGGAAAGAAAAAGAAGAGGATGAAGAAAAAAAGAGAGTGGAGAAAGAGAAAAAAAGATGGTTGAGGAAAGAAAAGGAAAGAGATTAGTGAACAAGGAAGGTGGATAACAAATTGGTGATGGAAGAGAGAAAAGGAAGAGGAGAGGGAAGAAAGAGCGAGGAAGAGGGAGGCGAGTAAAGAATGCAAAGTGGCAAAAGAGAGAGGGGTGAGAAAGAAAGGGAATAGAGTAAAACAGAGGGAAATAGGAGGGGGGAAAAGAATGTGGAAGAGAAGGTGAGGAAAAGCGTCAGACTGAATGGTAGAGAAGGAAGGAATTGGAAGAAGATGAAGGATTATAAGGGTAGGGGGAGAGAGGGTGGGGAGGTGGGGGAGAGAGGGTGGGGAGGTGGGAGAGAGGGTGGGGAGGTGGGGAGAGTGGAGAGGGGGGGAGAGAGGGTGGAGAGGTGGGGAGAGATGTGGGGAGCTGGGGAGAGTGGTGGGAAGGTGGGGAGAGAAGGTGGGGAGGTGGGGAGAGAGGTGGAGAGTGGGGAGAGAGGGTGGAGAGGTGGGGAGAGAAGGTGGGGAGGTGGGGAGGGATGGTGGGGAGAGGGAGAGAGGGTGGGGAGGTGGGGAAAGAGGGTGGGGAGGTGGGGAGAGATGGTGGGGGGAGAGAGGGTGGGGAGGTGGGGAGGGGGGGTGGGGAGGTGGGGAGAGGGGTGGGGGGGGGGGGTTGGGAGAGAGGGTGGGGAGGTGGGGAGGGGGTGGGAGGTGGGGAGAGGGGGTGGGAGGGGGGAGAGAGGGTGGAGGGGGGGGGTGGTGGGAGAGAGGGTGGGGAGGTGGGGAGAGGGGTGGGGGAGGTGGGGAGAGAGGGGGGAGAGAGGGGGGGGGTGGGAGAGTGGGGGGAGGGGGGTTGGTGGGGAAAAGGGGGGGTGGGGAGGTGGGAGGAAAAAGGGGGTGGAGAGGGGTGGGGAGGAGAGGGTGGAGATGGGAAGGAAGGTGGGGGGTGGGGGAGGAGGGGGGGAGGGGGGGGAGGGGAGGGGGGGGGGAATGGGGAGGGGGGGGGGAGAGGTGGGAGAGAGGGGGGGGTGGGGAGGGTGGGGGGGGAGGAGTGGGGGGGGGGGGGGAGGGGGGGAGGGGTGGGGAGGAGAGGGGAGGGGGGGGAGAGAGGGGGAGGTGGGGAAAGAGGGGGGAGAGGGTGGGGGGAGGGTGGGGGAGTGGGGAGAGGGGGTGGTGGATGGGGGGGAGGGTGGATAGGGGGGGGGGGGGTTTGGGAGAAGGTGGGGAGGTGGGGGAGAGGGTGGGGGGGTGGGGAGAGAGGGTGGGAGGGGGGGGGAGGGGGGAGGGTGGGGGGTTTTGGGAGAGAGGGGGGGGAGGTGGGGAGGAGGGTGGGGAGGTGGGGGGGGGAGAAGGGGGGGAAAGGAGGGGGGGAAGGGAGAGGGGGGGGGAGAGGTGGGGGGGAAAGAGAGGGGGGGGTGGGAGGAGGGGGGGTGGTGGGGAGAGAAGTGGGGAGGGGGGGGAAAGAGGAGAGGTGGGGGAGAGAGGGTGGGGGGGTGGGAAAAGGGGGGAAGATGGGGAGGGGAGGAGAGGTGGGGGAAGGGGGTGGGGAGTGGGGAAGGGGGTGGGAGTGGGGAGAGAGGGTGGGGGAGGTGGGGGAGAGAGGGGGGGGGGGGAAAGGTGGGGAGAGGGGGTGGGGGGAGGTGGGGGGGAAGGGTGGGGGGGGGGAGGGGGTGGAGAGGGGGAGGAGGGGGGAGGGGGAGAGGGGTGGGGGTGGGGAAAAGGGGAGGGTGGGGGGGTTTGGGGGGAAGAGGGGGGGGGGGGGGGGGGGGGGGGAGAGAGGGTGGAGGGTGGGAGGGGAGGGGGGGGGGGTGGGGGGGGGGAGGGGGGAAAAGGGGGGGGAGGGGGGAGGGGGGGGTGGGGGGGGAGGGTGGTGGGTGGGAAAAAGGGGTGGGGGGGGTGGGGGGAGGGGGGAAAGAGGGGGTGGAGGTGGGAAAGGAAAAGGGGGAGAGGTGGGGGAGAGAGGGTGGAGAGGTGGGAGGAGGGGGGAGGGGAGGGAAGAGGGGGTGGGGGGGGTGGGGGAGAGGGGGGGGGGTTGGGGAAGGGGTGGGGGGTGGGGGGAAAAAGGGGGAGGGGGGGTGGGAGGTGGGGAGAGGGTGGAGGGGGGGGAAGGGGGTGGGGTGGGGAGAGAGGGTGGGAGTGGGGAGAGGGGGGGGAGGGGGGGGTGGGGGGGGAAGAGGGTGGGAGTGGGGAGGAGGGGTGGGAGTGGGGAAGAGGGTGGGGGGTGGGGAAGGGGGAGAGGGGGGGAAGGGGGGGAGGGGGGGAGGGGGTGGGAGGGGGAGGAGGGGAGATTGGGAGAGGGGTGGGGGGGGAGAAGGGGGAGGTGGGAGAGAGGGGGGTGGGGGAGGAAGGGGAGGAGGGGGGTGGGGAAAGGTGGGGGGTGGGGGGTGGAGAGGTGGGAGAGAGGGTGGGGAGTGGGGAGGAGGGGGGGAGGTGGGAGGGGGTGGGGGGGGGGGAGAGAGGGTGGAGGGGGGGGAGAGAGGGGGGGGAAAGTGGGGGGGGGGGGGGAGGTGGGGAGAGAGGGGGGGGAAAGGGGGAGGGGGGGGTGGGGAGAGAGGGGGGAGGGTTTGGAGGGGGTGGAGAGGTGGGAAGGGTTTTGGGGGGGGGGAAGAGAGGGTGGAGGGGGGGGGGAAAAGGGGGTTTGGGGGTGGGAAAGGGGGGTGGGGGGGGGGGAGAGATTAGAGTGGGGAGAGGGTGGAGGTGGGGAGAGGGGGGGGGGTGGGGGGTGGGGGGGGGGAGGGGGGGAGGTGGGAGAGAGGGTGGGAGTGGGGGGGGGTGGAGGGGTGGAAGAGGGGGGGTGGGGAGGTGGGAGAGAGGGGTGGGGGGGGGGGGAGGGGGGGAGTGGGGAAAGAGGGGGGAGGGTGGGGGAGAGGGGGGGGGGGGAGAGAGGGGGGAGAGGTGGGGAAAAGAGAGGGTGGGGAGGGGGTGGGGGGGGGGGTGGGGGGGAGGTGGGGGGGGGTGGGGGGTGGGGAAGAGGGTGGGAGGGGGGGAGAGAGGGTGGGAGGTGGGGGAGGGAGGGGGGGGAGAGGGGGGGAGGGGGTGGGAAAAGGAAAAAGGGGTGGGGAGGGGGGAGGAGGGGGGAGGGGGAGAGAGGGGGGGGACAGAGGGTGGGAGGTGGGAGAGGGGTGGGAGGGGGGAGGAGGAGAGGGGGGGGGGGGGGAGGGGGGGAGAGGGTGGGGAGGTGGGGAAGAGGTGGGGGGGTGGGGAGGAGGGGGTGGGGAGGGGGGGGAGGGGGGGGGTGGGGAGAGAGGGTGGAGAGGGGGAAAGGAGGGGGGGGGTGGGGGGGGGAGAGGGGGAGAGGGGGAGGGGGGGAGAGAGGGTGGGGAGGTGGGGGGGGGTGGGGGGGGGGGAGGAGGGGGGAGGGGGGGGAAGAGGGGGGGAGGTGGGGAAGATGGAGGTGGGGGGGGAGGGGGGGGGGGGGTGGGGGGGGGGGAAGGGGGGGTGGGGAGAGAGGGGGGTGGGGGGGGTGGGGGGGGGGAGAGAGGGTGGGAGGGGGGAGAGAGGGGGGTGGGGGGAGAAAAAGGGGGGGGGGGAGGTGGGGAGGGAGGGTGGGGGGGGGGAGAGGGGGTGGGAGTGGGGAGAGGGGTGGGGAGGGGGGAGGAGGTGGGGGGGGGGAGAGATTTGGGAGGTGGGGAGAGAGGGTGGAAAAGTGGGGGAGTGGGGGGGTGGTGGGGGAGGGGGTTGGGGAGGGGGGGGGGTGGGAGGGGGGGAAGGGGGGTAAAGGGGGGGAGGGGGGGGGTGAGGAGAGGGGGTGGGAGGTGGGAGGAGGGTGGGAGGTGGGAAGGAGGGTGGGAGGTGGGGAAGGGGGGAGAGGTGAGGAGGAGGGTGGGAGGTGAGGAGGAGGGTGGGGGGTGGGAGAAGGTGGAGAGGTGAGGAGAGGGGGGGGGGGTGGGGAGAGAGGTGGGGGGGTGAGGGAAGGTTGGAGAGGTGAGGAGAGGGGGAGAGGGGGGGGAGAAGGGGTGGTGTGGGTGGGGGGGAGAGGGTGGAGAGGGGGGAGAGAGGGTGGGAGGGGGGAAGAGGGGGGTGGTGGGGGGGAGAGAGGGTGGAAGGGGGGGGGAGGGTGGGAGGTGGGGGGAAGGGAAGGGGGGGGTTTGAGGGAGGTGGGGAGAAGGGTGGGAATAAAAATTTTTTGGGGGTAAAAAATTAAAAAAAAAAAAAAAAAAAAAAAAATTTAAAAAAAAAAAAAAAAAAAAAAAAAAAAAAAAAAAAAATTTAAAAAAAAAAAAAAAAAAAAAAAAAAAAAAAAAAAGGGGGAAAAAAAAAAAAAAATTTATTAAAATTTTAAAAAATTTGGTAATGGGGGGGAAGGGGTGGGGGGGGGAAATGGGGGGGGGGAAAAGGGTTATGGGGGGAAAGGGAGGGCGAGGGGGTGGTGACGGGGGGAGAGAGGGGGTGGAGAGGTGAGGGGGGGGGGGGAGGTGAGGAGAGGGGTGGAAGAGGTGAGGTGAGGGTGGTGAAGTGGGGAGGGAGGAGGGACGTGCGGGGGGGGGTGAAGTGGGGGAGAGGGTGGAGAGGTGGGGGGGAAAGAGGAGGGTGGAGTTGGGAAGAGGGGGTGAGAGGTGAGAAGAGGGGTGGAGGGGGGTGAAGGGTGAGGAGAGAGGGGGGGTGGGGTGGGGGAAAAAAAGGGGTGGAGATGTGGGGAAAAGAGGGGGGGAGGGGGGGGGGAAGGGGGGGTGGGAGGTGGGGAAGGGGTGGGGGAGGGGAGGAGGAGGGGTAGAGGTGGGAAGAGAGGGTGGAGAGGGGGGGGGGGAGAGGGTGGAGAGGTGAGGAGGAGGGGGTGGGGTGGGAAGGAGGGTGGAGAGGTGAGGAGGGGGTGGGGGGGTAAAGGAGAAAAGGGGGTGGAGAGGTGGGAAGAGGGGTGGGAGGTGGGAGAGGGGGTGGGACGTGGGAGAGGGGTGGGGGGGGGTGGGGGAGAGGGGTGGAAGGGGGGGGAGAGGGTGGAGAGGTGAGGGAGAGGGGTGGGGGGGGGGACAGGGGTGGAAATGTGGGGAGAGAGGGGGAGAGGTGGGGAGAGGGGGGGAGAGGTGGGGAAAAAAGGGTGGAGAGGAGGGTGGAGAGGTGAGAAGAGATGGTGGGAGGTAAGGAGAGAGGGTGGAGAGGTGAGGAGAGAAGGTGGAGAGGCGAGGAGGAGGGTGGAGAGGGTGGGGAGAGAGGGTGGTGAGGTGAGGAGAGAGGGTGGAGAGGTGAGGAGAGAGGGTGGAGAGGTGGGGAGAGAGGGTGGTGAGGTGAGGAGAGAGGGTAGGGAGAAAGGGTGGAGAAGTCGGGAGAGAAGGTGAAAGGTTAGAGAAAGAGAGAGAGTGAAGGGGTATAAAAAGAGGGTGAGGAGGGTTGGGAGGGGAAGAGAGGGGGAGAAGAGAAGCTCGTGCAGCACGAAAGGTTGGGGGAAGAGAGAAGAATAAAGAGCGTGTGTTTATGCAAATGTGAAACCAGAAAGGGGAAGAAAGAAGAAAATTCATGGAAGGGGAAAGGAGAGATATATACTGGGGAGAGAGAGAGAGAGAGAGAGAGAGAGAGAGAGTGAGGAGGAGAGAGGGAGAGAGGGAGAGAGAGAGAGAGAGAGAGAGAGATGGCGAAGGATTGAAAAGGGACGGGGGGGTTAGAAAGAAAAGGAATGGATTGAATGGAAGGAGAAGGAGAGAGAGAATGGGAGACGAGAGACAGGAGGGGAGGGCACACGGGTGTTTAGACAAGAGAGGAAAACAAGAGGAGATCGTAGGAAGGCAAATGAAGAGATTAAAGAGGCAAGACTCATGTTCCGTCAGTGTTCACCAGCATTCACCTTCACTGACATCATACTCACTCACTGTGGTGTATGTTGCTGAGGAGACGCCATGACACCGGCCATGTTCGTCACACACTCACTATCGCCACTTCTTCGTTCATCTTCACCTCTAAGCTCATCTTCACCTCTATGTTCGTCTTCACCCTAAGCTCATCCTCACTTCTAGGCTCATCTTCACCCTAAGCTCATCTTCACAATAAGCTCATCTTCACTTCTAGACTCATCTTCACCCTAAGCTCATCTTTACTTCTAGACTCATCTTCACCCTAAGCTCATCTTCACTTCTAGGCTCATCTTCGCTCTAAGCTCATCTTCACTTCTAGGCTCATCTTCACCCTAAGCTCACCTTTACTTCTAGGCTCATCTTCACTCGAAGCTCATCTTCACTTCTAGACTCATCTTCACCCTAAGCTCATCTTTACTTCTAGGCTCATCTTCACCCTAAGCTCATCTTTACTTCTAGACTCATCTTCACCCTAAGCTCATCTTCACTTCTAGGCTCATCTTCGCTCTAAGCTCATCTTCACTTCTAGACTCATCTTCACCCTAAGCTCACCTTTACTTCTAGGCTCATCTTCACTCTAAGCTCATCTTCACTTCTAGACTCATCTTCACCCTAAGCTCATCTTTACTTCTAGGCTCATCTTCACCCTAAGCTCATCTTTACTTCTAGACTCATCTTCACCCTAAGCTCATCTTCACTTCTAGGCTCATCTTCGCTCTAAGCTCATCTTCACTTCTAGACTCATCTTCACCCTAAGCTCATCTTTACTTCTAGACTCATCTTCACCCTAAGCTCATCTTCACCCTAAGCTTATATACATTTCTGGGCTCATATTCACCCTAAGCTCATCTTCACTTCTAGACTCATCTTCACCCTAAGCTCATCTTCACTTCTAGACTCATCTTCACCCTAAGCTTATCTACATTTCTGGGCTCATATTTACCCTAAGCTCATCTTCACTTCTAGGCTCATCTTCACCCTAAGCTCATCTTTACTTCTAGACTCATCTTCACCCTAAGCTCATCTTCACTTCTAGGCTCATCTTCACCCTAAGCTCATCTTTACTTCTAGACTCATCTTCACCCTAAGCTCATCTTCACTTCTAGGCTCATCTTCACCCTAAGCTCATCTTCACTTCTAGGCTCATCTTCACCCTAAGCTCATCTACATTTCTGGGTTCATCTTGGCCCTAAGCTCATCTTCACTTCTAGGCTAATCTTCATCCTAAATTCATCTTCAACACGTAACCTCAGCATGATCACCCGCAAGATTCACCTTCCTCACACATTCCCTCATCTTCAGTAGCAGCTGTATACATCACACGGAAGGAAAACCAAAGACCATCTAAGATTTAAATCCGAGAGGTCCAACAAAGTGCAGGCTACAATTTACATATTTTCCTTTACAATAAACACCGTTTATAACCAAACACAGGAAGTGTAGATTGTTAAGTCGGCGTCTAGAAGTAATCACAAGACGCTGACCGTAAACAAAGCAGAGGATGAACAATAAAATGGTATAAAATACCGACAGGTTGTTAGATAAGACACATATGCAACAGTTAGGTATCTTTATTGTTCCAGACTATGGAACAATACTCTTCTCCAGACTGAGGGACTGACCACCTCAAAACTTCAAGGGTGATGGACTGATTACATCGTCTTCAAGTCTCTTCTGCTTCTTTCAACTTTGCTGTGCTCGACTGAAGAAGCCTACTGTATAGGCGAAACGTTTCGAAATAAAGATACCTAACTGTTGCATATGTGTCTTACCTAACAAAGCAGAGGATACAAGGAGATTAACAAAAAAGTGTTTAATCAGAGATGAGCGATGGGGCGAGATATCTTCTGACTTGCTGCAGTTCACAATGGATCAAGATAGGTATTCCTCGCTTTCCTGTCTCGATGCACCACTTTTGACTAGACGTATTTCGGTCGCTGCGAGTTCCGAGAAGGTATCCTCCTCATCTCACGTAAGCGCAACTCTACCACAATGCGCGTAATGTGCACATGTATTCCTGTACGTATACATATTTTTAAATGTATACTTGTGTGTTTACATGGGCAGATTTACAGTATGCTAATGCAGATATATATATATATATATATATATATATATATATATATATATATTATATAATATATATATATATATATATAATATATATATATATATATATGCAATAAGATCACAGTAAACAGGTGATTTCAGAATATGCAAAACAACCACTCTGAAAGAATAGAGAAATTCCAAGCGTTTCGTGACTACTCACATTGATAATGTGAGTAGTCACGAAAGCGCTTGGAATTTCTCTATTCTTTCAGAGTGGTTGTTTTGCATATATATATATATATTATATATATATATATATATATATATATATATATATATATATATATATATATATATATATATATATATATATATATATATATATATATATATATATATATATATTATATATATATATATATATATATATATATATATATGTCGTGCCGAATATGTAAAACTAGTTAATTAGCAAGAAACCATTCAAAATTAAGTCCTTTCTAAAAATTTATTTTATACGTTTAAAGATATATTTTTCCATTAATGTTAATGTAAAAAAAATTAATTTTGCACCAAAAGAATCTTAGAAAACTTACCTAACCTTATTATAACAAGAGCAATTTATTTTAGCCTAACCCAACTAAATATATTTTAGATTTGTTTACAATAATTTAATACTAAACAAACACAGTGAAATATATTTTTTTCGTTAGGTTCAGAATGATTTTGGCGAAATTATTTCATACACAAATTTTCACTTGTCCTATATGGCAAGATGAGCGTTGCTATTTAAGCCAAGATCGCAAGTTCTGCCTATTCGGCACGACATACATATATATATATATTTATATATATATATATATATATATATTATATATATATATATATATATATATATATATATATATATATATATATATATATATATATATATATGTATGTATATATATATATATATATTATCACACTGGCCGATTCCCACCAAGGCAGGGTGGCCCGAAAAAAAAAAAAATTCACCATCATTCATTCCATCACTGTCTTGCCAGAAGGGTGCTTTACACTACAGTTTTTAAACTGCAACATTAACACCCCTCCTTCAGAGTGCAGGCACTGTACTTCCCATCTCTAGGACTCATGTCCGGCCTGCCGGTTTCCCTGAACCCCTTCATAAATGTTACTTTGCTCACACTCCAACAGCACGTCAAGTATTAAAAACCATTTGTCTCCATTCACTCCTATCAAACACGCTCACGCATGCCTGCTGGAAGTCCAAGCTCCTCGCACACAAAACCTCCTTTACCCCCTCCCTCCAGCCTTTCCTAGGCCGACCCCTACCCCGCCTTCCTTCCACTACAGACTGATACACTCTTGAAATCACTCTGTTTCGCTCCATTCTCTCTACATGTCCGAACCACCTCAACAACCCTTCCTCAGCCCTCTGGACAACAGTTTTGGTAATCCCGCACCTCCTCCTAACTTCCAAACTACGAATTCTCTGCATTATATTCACACCACACATTGCCCTCAGACATGACATCTCCACTGCCTCCAGCCTTCTTCTCGCTGCAACATTCATCACCCATGCTTCACACCCATATAAGAGCGTTGGTAAAACTATACTCTCATACATTCCCCTCTTTGCCTCCAAGGACAAAGTTCTTTGTCTCCACAGACTCCTAAGTGCACCACTCACCCTTTTCCCCTCATCAATTCTATGATTCACCTCATCTTTCATAGACCCATCCGCTGACACGTCCACTCCCAAATATCTGAATACATTCACCTCCTCCATACTCTCTCCTTCCAATCTGATATCCAATCTTTCATCACCTAATCTTTTTGTTATCCTCGTAACCTTACTCTTTCCTGTATTCACTTTTAATTTTCTTCTTTTGCATACCCTACCAAATTCATCCACCAATCTCTGCAACTTCTCTTCAGAATCTCCCAAGAGCACAGTGTCATCAGCAAAGAGCAACTGTGACAACTCCCACTTTATGTGTGATTCTTTATCTTTTAACTCCACGCCTCTTGCCAAGATCCTCGCATTTACTTCTCTTACAACCCCATCTATAAATATATTAAACAACCACGGTGACATCGCACATCCTTGTATAAGGCCTACTTTTACTGGGAAATAATTTCCCTCTTTCCTACATACTCTAACTTGAGCCACACTATCCTCGTAAAAACTCTTCACTGCTTTCAGTAACCTACCTCCTATACCATACACCTGCAACATCTGCCACATTGCCCCCCTATCCACCCTGTCATACGCCTTTTCCAAATCCATAAATGCCACAAAAACCTCTTTAGCCTTATCTAAATACTGTTCACTTATATGTTTCACTGTAAACACCTGGTCCACACACCCCTTACCTTTCCTAAAGCCTCCTTGTTCATCTGCTATCCTATTCTCCGTCTTACTCTTAATTCTTTCAATAATAACTCTACCATACACTTTACCAGGTATACTCAACAGACTTATCCCCCTATAATTTTTTGCACTCTCTTTTGTCCCCTTTGCCTTTATACAAAGGAACTATGCATGCTCTCTGTCAATCCCTAGGTACCTTACCCTCTTCCATACATTTATTAAATAATTGCACCAACCACTCCAAAACTATATCCCCACCTGCTTTTAACATTTCTATCTTTATCCCATCAATCCCGGCTGCCTTACCCCCTTTCATTTTACCTACTGCCTCACGAACTTCCCCCACACTCACAACTGGCTCTTCCTCACTCCTACAAGATGTTATTCCTCCTTGCCCTATACACGAAATCACAGCTTCCGTATCTTCATCAACATTTAACAATTCCTCAAAATATTCCCTCCATCTTCCCAATACCTCTAACTCTCCATTTAATAACTCTCCTCTCCTATTTTTAACTGACAAATCCATTTGTTCTCTAGGCTTTCTTAACTTGTTAACCTCACTCCAAAACTTTTTCTTATTTTCAACAAAATTTGTTGATAACATCTCACCCACTCTCTCATTTGCTCTCTTTTTACATTGCTTCACCATATATATATATATATATATATATATATATATATATATATATATATATATATATATATATATATATATATATATATATATATATATAATATATATATATATATATATATATATATATATATATATATATATATATATATATATATATATATATATATATACATAACTACTCTTCATTATAAAATACAGGACCAAGGCTGTGGAAAACACCATCAAAGTGGATATCGACTTTCTGTATTAATGTTTCTGATGTATTATTATCATCAATCACCAGGACCTAACATATATTACAATAAAATCAGTGCACTGTTTATAGTACAATTAAAATTCTGTTTAAAAGAAGAAGTACTTTCACGTAGCTTAGACTTGATGTTAACACATTTAACACTAGACTACCCGAGACTTAACAGGGTAAGGACAAATGTTTCCTGACGCTGATCTTAGACATATGATGATCCTCAGCTGGAGTATTTGGTCATTTGACCGAGGCCTTCCGCTGGCTTACCCTTTCACCCCTTTAAAAATTATGATTATAATTACTTAATAATTTTTGAGGCCTAATTAAATTCTATTTTAATGGATAAAGTAAACAGAGTAATATTATGTAAAATTCTTTGAAATATGAACTAAACGGAGTCTTTGATATTATACAAATATACATGATTTTTAAGATTTTTTTTTTAAGAGTATGTTAGCTATAGTAATATTAATATACTTTTTAGAATACTTTTGTTTACCCTCAAAATCTTATATTTTTGGAACTAGAGCAAAAAGAAAGATAAGATTCAACAGTATATCTTTTATCCTATAATTATCAGATTTAAATGTAAATTTGGTGAAATCAATGTAATGGTCGTAATCACGTACAGACAGAACTAAGTACTGTTTACTTTGTCTTTTCTGACACCCCTTTTGTGTGTTTATACCCACGCTTATTGAAACGCTTTTGTTTTCCGTACATATACTGCCTCTGGACACTGCTTGCAAGGGAGAAAGTTCACACTGCTTGCAAGGGAGAAAGTTCACACTGCTGTCAACGTGCCACTGGGTTGATAAAGCTGGGCTCACCTGGAGTCAATCAAGCTCACGTAATATCTAGAAAGCTCATTTAATATTGCCTGGGCTAACCTGGCCTTAATTAAGCCACCTTAATTATGCAGACTCTCATAATATTACCTAGGCTTACCTAGCATCATTTAGGCTCAGCTTATTTATGTAAATTAAATGTTACCTGGATTTACCTTTGTTCAGCTAATCTCACCTGAAGTAAGACCACCTCAGATTACACGGGTTTAATTGATGCCAGCTCACCTGGCGTTAAACTCACGTGATGTCACGTATGATCAATGTTATCTGGGCTCACCTGGTTTAGTTAAAGTCACGTGATGTCACATAAGATCACTTAAAATTACCTGGTCTCACCTGACTTCATAAAAAGAAATCATTGCTGGGAACATTCAGCTTTAATCAGAATGATGAAATAGGTTTAATTCGCGTCATCACTGCAGCAGCAGCAGTGAAGGCCACTCACTGCACACCCTCGTATTGTTTTTTCAGTAACGAAATTTCTAGATTAGTAAAATTAGTAATTGGCAGAGCGAAACGTTGAACGTAAACAAGACGCAAGTGGAGCAGAGCATTTATTTTGGAAACGTTACTCTCAATAGAATCTTTGTCAGTTCATTGAATGACAAATCCATTGGACTGACAAAATTTCCAGCGAGCAAAATCTGTTGTATTTGTGTCTTACGTGTCGGTATTTCACATTATCTTCGACCATTATTTTTCCTTGGGGATGAAGGTGAATGTGACTGAGCTGGTTCCATTCACTGTAGGGGAAGAACTTGTGTTGCGTCAAAGTGATGATGAAGGGCGTTCACTGTACGAGATAATTGTGTGTTATAATGTTTGTGGAGGATACAGAGCTTTTATAAGTGTTGTATTTTGTTAATGTGTGTGTGTGTGTGTGTGTGTGTGTGTGTGTGTGTGTGTGTGTGTGTGTGTGTGTGTGTGTGTGTGTGTGTGTTGTCAGTGTAGTTTGCGTGGCAAAATAATATGAGGAAGCGAGCAGGGCTTCACCTGTGGTAAGACTATCTTAAAATTGTTGAAACCAAAGTTGATTTTGACAATTTTAGGATTGACTTACCACTTCCGAGCCCTGCTGACTTCTTCAGTTGAAAAGAGAGAAAGAGAGAGAAAGAGAGAGAAAGAGAGAGAAAGAGAAAGAGAGAGAGAGAGAGAGAGAGAGAGAGTGAGAGAGAGAGAGAGAGAGAGAGAGAGAGAGAGAGAGAGAGAGAGAGAGAGAGAGAGAGAGAGAGAGATAAGTGTGTGCGTGTGTGTGTGTGTGTGTGTGTGTGTGTGTGTGTGTGTACTCACCTAATTGTGGTTGCCGAGGTCAGGTCTCAGCTCCTGGTCTTGCCTCTTAAACTGGGCGTTAAATATTTCATTCACTTGGCTTCATAAACCCTACATTAGTATTCTTAAACCTGTATATAGATCCTGCCTTTAGCACACGGTTGCTGACTTCCATATTACTTGGTTCCAGACTTCTATATTACTCATCACTGTTATAAACTTCCAACTGTATTCCCATGTACAAGCTTCCCGACTGTCGAATAGCCTGTCCCTCTACCCTATCAATTCATCTAGGCATTTTGTACGTCGTTGTCATATCTCCCTTGATCCTTTTCTCCTTTGTAATCAAGTTAAGTTCCTTTAGTCTCCCCTCATGTTACATACGCCCTTACCTCTGGGACTAATCTCTTGGCAAACCTCTGCTCCTTTTTATTTTAGTTTATTAGCATGTTTCATCAGGTGTGCGTTCCATACTAGTGCTGAACACTCTAAGACAGGCCTCATACATGTCATACAAACAGCAGTACAGTGAACACCTCTTTAGTGGCACATCTTATGAATAGCCTTTGATACACGAACCTCTCGTATGCTGTTCAGGTTATCCAGCTAATGTGCCTCAGGTGATATGCTCAGTTCCATATTCATCTTGAAGTCCTTCTCTTTGATCAATGTTTGCAGCCTTTATCCCTCTAGTCTGTGTTTCGTCACTGGTCTTCTTTACTCCTCCCTAGTTTTCATAGTTTTACACTTACTGGGGTTGAATTTCGATAACCACTTGTCAGCTCAATTCTGGCAGCATGTCCAGGTTCATTTGTAGTCTTTCCTTGTCACCTTCTGTTACTATTTATTTCTTTAGTTTCACAGCATTTACGAAGAGGAATATGTGTGACTGTCTTTTCCAGCATTGTTGTTACTCTTGCAGATACCGCTGACTCTCCCCGGACGATCGCTCCGTTTCCACACTGTTACTTTTTCCTTGATCCACTGTAGCTCTTTCCCTGCTCTTCCCGCCTGCTGCTCCAGCTTTGTGCCCAGTCTCTTGTAAAGTGCTCTGTCAAATCCATTTTTGCAGTGCAGAATATGCAACACAAGCATGCCTTTCCATCTTGCCTCACTTCTTTTACCTTATGGTAGACCTCAAGCAATTGTTTGAGACAGAAGTTACCTTCCCCCCCTTTTTCCAGATGCCCTACCATTTTTATGAGTATATTTTTCATTACTTTACATGTTATATATGTCAGTGACACTTACCATAACAATGGTGTCTGTCTCATAATCCTATCCATTGCAATCACTGTTCTAAGGAGTTATTTTTATTGGGTATAATTTTCCTTTTGAATAACTTGCGGTTCTCTGAATTTGCAACCTGCTGTACTTTATCCCCTCCTGTCATTTTCAATAATAGCTTTAATCTGCCGTTCCTGCACCGCCCATCTCTCTTCACTTGTCCTCCCATCAGTCTCAAGAAGGTCATGAATCACCAGCGACCTCCCTCTTTCATACTCGTATTTTCTCCCTCCAAATTGTCTTCCTGTCTTCTGTCATTAAGTTCCTTTGTTGCTCCTCTTATTATCTCCTGTTCCTCCCGACACCCTTAAAACATTTCTGCAAAAGTCCTTCTTTGCTCCTTCTTCCTTACCTTCTTCTATCTTTTACATTATTGCTGCAGCTATTTTCCCCCCCTCCCTTCATTATCTCAATTTCCTCCTTCAGCCCACATACCTCCTTGCTCTAGATCTTAGACCACTTCTTTAGCTGCAAGGAACCATTCTTCCTGTTCTTTGCTGACCTTGCTCCTCCATCTCTTCATGGGAAGTATTTGATTTTCTGTCCCAGTCGTCTTCCATTTTGCATCTAAACCTTTGAAATATTTTGTCTTACAACGGCTATCCTTCTCTCTTCTCATTATCTCTCTCTCTCTCTCTCTCTCTCTCTCTCTCTCTCTCTCTCTCTCTCTCTCTCTCTCTCTCTCTCTCTCTCTCTCTCTCTCTCTCTCTCTCTTTATCTTCCGGATTCCCATTTCTTTATTCTTAGAGTTGCACTCAGTAAAGTATAACAGTCCCTCGAATTTTCAAGTTAAACTGGTGCAACATTTGGGGAACTTTAATGAGGAAATGTATCACCAGCCAGAGTCTTCTTCAGTCAACACAGAGAAGAATGGGGAAAGATGAGGAGGAGTTTGAGGTATATAATCAGTCTGCCAGCCTGGAGTCTCTGTACTGGACTGAAGGAGCCACTGACTGGCGAAACGTTTCTAAACCATTT
>NC_069410.1:27838225-27850725 GCF_026875155.1 Cherax quadricarinatus | reverse complement strand
GCAAGGCTGGACTTAGTATTCACCTTGAGTAGTGCAGATATCGAGGACATCACATATGAAAGACCCTTTGGGGCCAGTGACCATGTGGTTTTAAGCTTCGAATACACAGTAGAGCTACAAGTGGAGGGAGAAGCAGGAAGGCCAGGATGAATGAAGCCAAACTACAAGAAAGGGGACTACACAGGAATGAGGAACTTCCTGAACGGGGTTCAGTGGGACAGAGAACTGGCAGGGAAGCCAGTTAATGAGATGATGGAATATGTAGCAACAAAATGCAAGGAGGCTGAGGAGAGGTTTGTACCCAAAGGTAACAGGAATAATGAAAAAGCCAGGATGAGCCCATGGTTTACCCAAAGGTGCAGGGAGGCAAAAACCAAGTGTGCTAGGGAATGGAAGAAATATAGAAGGCAAAGGACCCAGGAGAATAAGGAGAGCAGTCGTAGAGCCAGAAACGAATATGCACAGATAAGAAGGGAGGCCCAAAGACAATATGAAAATGACATAGCAGCGAAAGCCAAATCTGACCCGAAACTGTTGTACAGCCACATCAGGAGGAAAACAACAGTCAAGGACCAGGTAATCAGGCTAAGGAAGGAAGGAGGAGAGACAACAAGAAATGACCGTGAAGTATGTGAGGAACTCAACAAGAGATTCAAAGAAGTGTTCACAGAGGAGACAGAAGGGGCTCCAGAAAGACGGAGAGGTGGGGCACACCACCATGTGCTGGACACAGTGCACACAACCGAGGAAGAAGTGAAGAGACTTCTGAGTGAGCTAGATACCTCAAAGGCAATGGGGCCAGATAACATCTCCCCATGGGTATTGAGAGAGGGAGCAGAGGCGCTATGTGTACCCTTAACAACAATATTCAATACATCTATCGAAACAGGGAGATTGCTATGAGGCATGGAAGACAGCAAATGTAGTCCCAATCTTTAAAAAAGGAGACAGACATGAAGCATTAAACTACAGACCAGTGTCACTGACATGTATAGTATGCAAAATCATGGAGAAGATTATCAGGAGAAGAGTGGTGGAACACCTAGAAAGGAATGATCTCATCAACAGCAGCCAACATGGTTTCAGGGACGGAAAATCCTGTGTCACAAACCTACTGGAGTTCTATGACATGATGACAGCAGTAAGACAAGAGAGAGAGGGATGGGTGGATTGCATTTTCTTGGACTGCAAGAAGGCGTTTGACACAGTTCCACACAAGAGATTGGTGCAAAAACTGGAGGACCAAGCAGGGATAACAGGGAAGGCACTACAATGGATCAGAGAATACTTGTCAGGAAGACAGCAGCGAGTCATGGTACGTGGCGAGGTGTCAGAGTGGGCACCTGTGACCAGCGGGGTCCCACAGGGGTCAGTCCTAGGACCAGTGCTGTTTCTGGTATTTGTGAACGACATGACGGAAGGAATAGACTCTGAGGTGTCCCTGTTTGCAGATGACGTGAAGTTGATGAAAAGAATTCACTCGATCGAAGACCAGGCAGAACTACAAAGGGATCTGGACAGGCTGCAGACCTGGTCCAGCAATTGGCTCCTGGAGTTCAATCCCACCAAGTGCAAAGTCATGAAGATTGGGGAAGGGCAAAGAAGACCGCAGACGGAGTACAGTCTAGGGGGCCAGAGACTACAAACCTCACTCAAGGAAAAAGATCTTGGGGTGAGTATAACACCAGGCACATCTCCTGAAGTGCACATCAACCAAATAACTGCTGCAGCATATGGGCGCCTAGCAAACCCCAGAAAAGCATTCCGACATATTAATAAGGAATCGTTCAGGACCCTGTACACCGTGTACGTTAGGCCCATATTGGAGTATGCGGCACCAGTTTGGAACCCACACCTAGCCAAACACGTAAAGAAACTAGAGAAAGTGCAAAGGTTTGCAACAAGACTAGTCCCAGAGCTAAGAGGTATGTCCTACGAGGAGAGGTTAAGGGAAATCAACCTGACGACACTGGAGGACAGGAGAGATAGGGGGGACATGATAACGACATACAAAATACTGAGAGGAATTGACAAGGTGGACAAAGACAGCATGTTCCAGAGATTGGACACAGTAACAAGGGGACACAGTTGGAAGTTGAAGACACAGATAAATCACAGGGATGTTAGGAAGTATTTCTTCAGCCACAGAGTAGTCAGTAAGTGGAATAGTTTGGGAAGCGATGTAGTGGAGGCAGGATCCATACATAGCTTTAAGCAGAGGTATGACAAAGCTCACGGTTCAGGGAGAGTGACCTAGTAGCGATCAGTGAAGAGGCGGGGCCAGGAGCTCGGACTCGACCCCCGCAACCTCAACTAGGTGAGTACAACTAAGTGAGTACACACACACACACACACACACACACACACACACACACACACACACACACACACACACACACACACACACACACACACACACACACACTGCCACCAGATCTTTCCTTACAACACCTGTTGGACATCCTCTTTAATACTCTCTAACTCTAAAACTTTCTCACCCTAATTGCCCATACCTCTCACTAAAAAAAATATTCTTAATTCATTCATTTCTGTTTTACCAAGTGGCACCACGCTTCACGCACATCACTTACCTCCTACTCGCACTCTCACTTTCACTCTTTCTCTCACTCTTGCTCTCGCTTTTGCTCTCACTCTTACTCGCACTCTTGCTGACATAACGACCAAACTTTTTTCTAAAATTGTGCATGCAAAATCTTGCTCCTCATTCTTTCATTCATTAGTACACAGTCCAGTAAGCTTTAATGTAGCGTTTCTTCCCGGGAGATAACGGGGTCAGGGTGGGAGGGAGAGCCCTGATGCTGGTAAGGGACATCTGATTCGAAGAATAAGCTACCCCTCCCTAATAAACCCCTTACACATCCTTAATAAACCCCCTACACATCGTTAATAACCCCCCTACCCATCCTTCATAAACCCCCTACCCATTGTTAATAAACCCCCTACCCATCCCTAAAAAAAAAGCCTACCCCTCCTTAACATACATCCCCTACCTCTCCCATTTCCTAGGCGCTCTATAACCGATTTACGCGAGTACTTGACAAAGTTGAGGAGGAACGTTGTATTGTACTGTATTCTAGAAACATGTTTCACGTTACCTGACTTTTTCTATATGTAACTAATGTTTTTTTCACTGTTATATGTACCAGGCAGGTGGAAGAGGGAGGCGGAAGAGGCAGGTGGAAGAGGCAGGTGGAAGAGGCAGGTGGAAGAGGCAGGTGGAAGAGGCAGGTGTTTTCCTGTATAATTTTCCTCTCCTACCAAGTACAGATTCATCAGTGACATTTATTTAGACAAAGAGATTTGACGACCATCATCCACACTGAGGTGATCACACAGTTTCAGAAATGCAATCTGCTTTTTGTTGCAGACTGACCCAAAAAAAAAAAATACCTGCTGCTCAGCCTTGTTCTCGAGAAGCCGATTATTCAAATTAAAACGCCGATGGTAAGCATGATAATACTTGGCTTCAGCTGCTATAAAACTACCAACATTTTCAACACGGATTTGCAATTTCGCCGCATTCATCATTCCGTTCATTTTCTATCCTCACAGCTGAATTTTTCAGTTATTTCGTTTCAGCTTCATGGACACCACGACGACGAGGAGGAATTCAACTGTTTTTCTCTGAAAAATATGGCTTCGGCGTCGAAGCTTAGTGGCTGATAACGGCGGATAACTTTTAGTCCATTGCACTTATCTGCCTTTTCTCTCTCTTTTGGCTATGGTGCTGAACTTGAAATGTTTTGTACAGCAGAAGTGAATCAATGTAGGTACTATATATTGTCTCCAAAGTCAACCCCATCAGCTAATTCTTAACTAGAACGATCCTCAATCCCTCTTGACAAAGTTCACCACCATCACCATAGCTTATCGGATGTTAATGATTTCTCTCTGAATGGACAAAATTCCATTTTGTCAGACCTGAGGATAAACTAGATGTATTTCGGAAGCTGCTCGGCCCGTGGAAGGTATCCCCCGTATTCCAAAACCCGAGTCTCCAATACTTTATTGCACGAGATTGGAATTGTGAAGATTGTAGCACAAGTTGCTAATTCAGTTAAATATCATCGTTGAAGATTTGAAGGGAATCAGAAGAGGGACTCACAAGTCATCATAAGGAAACTTATATACAAATTCCTTCAATAAAATTGGTAAATTAGGATACTACACAACGTAAACGTAATTCAAACTTTTCAAAGAGACCAAAAAGATCAATATTATAAGCAAATTTTATTCTAGCTCAGTACATAACATAAAACTGCTTAACAATGATATTGAGGGCCCACACATGTTATAGATTAGAGTTTAGATTTTGCCACCGAAGTGGCTAGTTTACAGTGCACCCCATATCCATCCTGTGGACGGTAGCGCGAGAGCAAATAGATACACAAAAGGCCTAGGAGCTAGGCCCAAAAATATGTACATTTGGATTTATATCTACAGTTCTCTTGTCTGTTACAGGCAAATTTAGGAAATTTGCTTAGTATATCTAGTATCTTATTTTCATTAATAACATATCTTGACATGTAACATAGGTTATTATACTGTCTGTCTCTGTATTCCTCAATATGTGGACAATTAAGCACATAGTGTTCAAGAGAGTGACCATATACCTGACAACATAATTTACATTTAGTTTGATCATCATTTGTGTGTCTCCCAAACTGCCAGAAGTACTTGTAACCAAGCCTAAGCCTGGCCACTACAACATCAGTCAGTCTGTTCACATTGCAAGTTGCTCCATAAACATACTTATCTACGTTCATGTTATCATAGTGGGTTATAGATCTACTCAGACTTCTAACTGCATTCCTATAACAATCATTTTCATTATTTACTTCTCTCCAATGCTATACAGATATACCAAAGTTACATTCTACATTCTCCTTCAGAGTACTTTCTTGGCTAACATACATGTTATAGACACACAAAGGGACGTTAATTTAACTTAGGATAACCCAATAAGGTGACATATTTCTGATCACGAGTGACATTCTCAAGTTATTTCACAGAAACTAATATGATTACGAAAACTGCCACAAGATGTGATACACAAGAGATTGTTTCGTAAGAAGAAAACACAAGACTCAAGAAATCGTAATGACACGATTGCAAATAAACCATACCCCCGGCCGGGATTGAACCCGCGGTCAGAGTCTCAAAACTCCAGCCCGTCGCGTTAGCCACTAGACCAGCTAGCCACAATAAGATTCATCCAACTAGGTATATTTCTACACCATAGGAAGGTTAGCACAGGCACCTCTGTGACCACAAATGCAAGTCATGTTGACGGCAGTGAAGGGACTTGAGCTAGAGTTCGTCACGGCCACGCTAGCTGGAGATTCGTCTGTAAAAACTTGCATTTGTGGTCACAGAGGTGCCTGTGCTAACCTTCCTATGGTGTAGAAATATACCTAGTTGGATGAATCCTATTGTGGTTAGCTGGTCTAGTGGCTAACGCGACGGGCTGGAGTTTTGAGACTCTATGACCGCGGGTTCAATCCCGGCCGGGGGTATGGTTTAAGAAAACACAACAACGATAAAACTTTAGTGCTGACCAGAAGATGCATTTCCAGCTATTGCACAGAATCCAACAGCTGCTATATTCTGTTAATAATAATAATAATAATAGTAATAATAATAATAATAATTATAATAATAATAATAATTTGTTTTAATAATCTTGCAAGGTGGGTGTAAAATTGTTACAGTAAGGGTTCATACTGTTATTTTTTTCACTCCTAATAATTTTGCACAGAACTCTGCCAAAACATTCATTCTGAGTTACCTAATATTTATTTAACATGCGCCAGATATCTTTCTATTTCCTCTACATATTTTCTATTTTCCTCTACACATGCATAAATACTTACTCTTACCCATTTCTCATATCTGATTTATAAATATATATATTATTTTTTATCTTGACCTCATCTTTACCTCATCCTCTTCCTTGAAATGCTTTCCATTTGCACTCATCTGCCGCCAGCAACGCTCACTCACTGAGTGCTACGACATTCAACTTCCCGTCATTCATAAAATCAATAACCAATAATGTTCTAGCATCTGTGTTACAGCCTCATAATTCATTTAAACTCAACTTTAAAATTTCCTTCATTTTGATCTAGTTGTTCCTGGCATTTCATTCTTCTACAACATGCTACGTTAAGGTAAGTAATCCAGTCCAGAGGAAAAGATGGAAAGGAAATGTTACACTGTTATTAATTATTAAGATATGCACAAGAAATTAAAGATAAACTTATATCGATATGAGTTTAACTCACTATTAATATACGTACTCTGAGTTCCATGTAATTCTTATTTTAAGGGATTATGTAGTCTTGATTTTAGTATCTACATGGACTGCTTTATTGACTCTCTTTAGCGAGTGACTTTAAACCTAAAATCAGCGCTCGTTTTCAATAAGACAACAACATAATCCTAATATACAGACCTCAGGAAGGTATATTTTTAGGGTCTGTTTTTAAAGCAACGGTGCCTTTTCGAATACAACACTATCTGTTTTGAATAGAATAGTAAGATCTATATTGAATTTTATGACTACAGGTTGCCGTTTCTTGAGCAAAATGCAATTGCGTTTTACGATACAACGAAACCCGCTTGTATTCAGAGTAACAGGCTTACAAAACCAGTTCTTATCTCACTTGGCAACTCTTCGCATATACACATCCCGCATCCTCCACCTAGTATTATTCTGTGTTTCGTATATATAACAGAACTCGCATTCACGCCGCTCGTGTCGTCAGGAACTCTATGTGAGACACAGAAATTATTATTTTTATTTTTTTTCTCCTCTTGGCAGCTGGCATGTAGAAAAGCGTGTCAGTATCCTCCTAGTTATTTTTATTCTGCTTTACGTAAACAAATCAGCAAGAGTCCCTTTTACGCTGGGGCGGGTCACATGTCATTGTGGAGCGGACAATGCCCGCCCGGGCCCACATAACTTACCATGAGTTTAACAATGAGCCTGCCTTGGCCCCAGCCCGCTCCTCATCTATGTAATATTGTTGAGAGTAACGTCGAGTAGCTGTACAATGCTGACTGGAACTCATTGTCTTCAATCACTCAGCTAGTCCAGTGCACATATTATCTCTCTCGACGACAAAACTTGAAGTCGCTTTTCTTCCTTCCTCTCCTCCCCATCTCTGTTGTGATGTGATACCCAGGGAGTACACTAAATAGGTCGTTCTCTCATAAGACTGAGCTAATTATAGGATTTGTTACCTGATAGAATCACTAGATGTGGCTAATGCCTCCTGAGACATCGATAAACATGGCTGCTGCTACCTGATACCTCACTAGGCAAGGCTACAGTTACGTGATACCTCAACGAATGTTTGCTATTTCAACCTGATACCTCGCTAGGTATGGCTATTGCTACCCGAGACCTCACTAAACATGGTCACTTCTATCTGATACCTCCCTAAAACGAAGATACTTAAGAGACATCCTCCCCAACACTTGATTGCGGAAAGGATTTAGGAGTTCTGGTTAGGAGTAATCTAAAACCAAGACAACAGTGCATTAGTGTTCGCTGCACAGTTCTGGTCACCGTATTACAGAATGGATATAAATGCTCTGGAAAACGTACAGAGGAGGATGACAAAGATTATCCCATGTATCAGAAATCTTCCCTATGAGGATAGACTGAGGGTCCTGAATCTGCACTCTCTAGAAAGGCGTAGAATTAGGGGGGATATGATCGAGGTGTATAAATGGAAAACAGGAATAAATAAAGGGGATGTAAATAGCGTGCTGAAAATTTCCAGCCAAGACAGGACTCGCAGCAGTGATTTCAAGTTGGAAAAATGCAGATTCAGGAAGGACATAGGAAAGCACTGGTTTGGTAATAGAGTTGTGTAGTTTTAAAAATAGGTTAGATAAATACATGAGTGGGTGTGGGTGGGTGTGAGTTGGACCTGACTAGCTTGTGCTGCTGGGTCTGGTGCCGTGCTCCATCCTTGAGTGGAGGTGACCAGACTGGGTGGGTCATTGGGCTAATCCGAAGGAGGGTCATTGGGCTAATCCGGGGGGGGGGTCATTGGGCTAATCCGGGGGGGGGGGAGACATGGACCTGCTCCACATGGGTCAGTAGGCCTGTTACAGTGTTCCTTCTTTCTTATGTTCTTATGTTTCCTTTACCATTGGAAGTTAACTCTTTTCAAGTCATTGTCCCTCACTTTACCCAAAAAAACTTTATTATATCACAATCAATGTTTCGCCTTGAAACTCTGCACTCTGCCTTAAGTGCCGCATTAATTAGGTTTATCAGTGGGGTTTAAATTATTATTATAATCAAAAAGAAGCGCTAAGCCACAAGGGCTATACAGCGAATGGAGTTTAAAGCCTGTCGACTACCCGAGGGTCGTTAAGACTACATGCAGTCTGCTCACCACCAGACAAGAATTCTTTCATCGCCTGAAGTAGGGATTAAAGTATACTCTGATCATACATATACTGAGAGAAATACACCTCTCGTGTATTTATCGTGTGTAATGCGACAGAATTCTCTTCCACAAACTATGTTGGTGTTGCCGTCCAGTGTCATTGTTTGTTGTAAACCAGAGATGGCTCCTCCCACCACTACCATTGTTTGTTGTAAAGCAGTGATGGCTCCTCCCCCCACTACCATTGTTTGTTGTAAAGCAGTGATGGCTCCTCCCACCACTACCATTGTTTGTTGTAAAGCAGTGATGGCTCCTCCCCCCACTACCATTGTTTGTTGTAAAGCAGTGATGGCTCCTCCCACCACTACCATTGTTTGTTGTAAAGCAGAGATGGCTCCTCCCCCCACTACCATTGTTTGTTGTAAAGCAGTGATGGCTCCTCCCACCACTACCATTGTTTGTTGTAAAGCAGTGATGACTCCCCCATCACTGCCACTATTGTAAAGCAGAGTTGGCTCTTCCCACCACAATTATTGTCTGTTGTACACCAATGATGGCTCCCTCCATCACTGCCACTGTTGTAAAGCAGAGATGGCTCCTCCCACCACTACCATTGTTTATTGTAAAGCAGTGATGGCTCCTTTTAGATACTGGAGCATGATTCAACAACTGGGTTTCCACCCTTCAAGCTGAACTCTTTGTCGTACTCGTTGCGCTCAAATATATCCATGTATCTAAAGTTGACACGTTAATTGTAAAAGATTCTTTATCATACATAAATCCTTTTAAATCCGTGAGAGTCAGTTGTGACATTCTCGTGTCTAAAGCCAGACATGGATTTGGTGGAACTGTGGACAGTGGAGATAGTAAACTTTCTGTGGATTTCATTTTACATTGACCATAATTCATGACAGAACTAATGAGTTAGCTTAAAACATATGCCATTCCAGGAGGGCGTAGACTGCAACTATGGGCTATCCACTAGTAGTTTCAGAACAATAATACGACAATAACTTCAGTTAAATTTCATTGACTTGAGACAGAGGAACATTGACATCAGTCAGCCCATCTATCATTCCACCATGCAGGAAGAGCCACATGTCTGGTGCATCATAACAAAAGTGAGCAGACTCCTGCATCTCAGTACTGATGCGCTTGTGCTGGACTACAAACCCCTCTAGGGGTATGCACAATCAGCTCATGTGGACGTAACTAAATTTAAAATTTGCCAGAGGAACGATTGTCATTCTACCTGTGCTGGAATGTGAAGAAATCATGAACTGAGAAACAACTCTCAAATGAATAACTAAATTGTAATGAATGCTTGTCAATGTTCAGTAATAGCACACAACGAGACAGAAACTCAGGAGATTAATTGATCTGTATATTTCGATCCCCTTCTGGGATCCTCTTCAGCAGATGAGGATCCCAGAGGGAAGTCAAAATCTACAGATCAATTAATCCCCTGAGTGTCTGTCTTCACTCACAAATGCCCAAGAAATGCCGAAGTATTTTATAATATCAGACAATCTGGACGAAAAAAGATACCTCATTTTCCACTGTTATGAATAACTGATAACCACTTAAACTTGTGCAAACTCAATCATACGTTGTTGAATATTGGACTCCAAAAATAATTCATAACCTCATATAAGCCGAATTGTGACTGCGATCGTCAAGTACGTCATCAACTCATTACGACTGGTAAAGTACGTCAACAACTCATTACGACTGGTAAAGTACGTCATCAACTCATTACGACTGGTAAAGTACGTCATCAACTCATTACGACTGGTAAAGTACGTCATCAACTCATTACGACTGGTAAAGTACTTCATCAACTCATTACGACTGGTAAAGTACGTCATCAACTCATTACGACTGGTAAAGTACGTCAACAACTCATTACGACTGGTAAAGTACATCATCAACTCATTACGACTGGTAAAGTACGTCAACAACTCATTACGACTGGTAAAGTACGTCATCAACTCATTACGACTGGTAAAGTACGTCAACAACTCATTACGACTGGTAAAGTACGTCAACAACTCATTACGACTGGTAAAGTACGTCATCAACTCATTACGACTGGTAAAGTACGTCAACAACTCATTACGACTGGTAAAGTACGTCAACAACTCATTACGACTGGTAAAGTACGTCAACAACTCATTACGACTGGTAAAGTACGTCATCAACTCATTACGACTGGTAAAGTACGTCATCAACTCATTACGACTGGTAAAGTACATCATCAACTCATTACGACTGGTAAAGTACGTCATCAACTCATTACGACTGGTAAAGTACATCATCAACTCATTACGACTGGTAAAGTACGTCAACAACTCATTACGACTGGTAAAGTACATCATCAACTCATTACGACTGGTAAAGTACGTCAACAACTCATTACGACTGGTAAAGTACATCATCAACTCATTACGACTGGTAAAGTACGTCATCAACTCATTACGACTGGTAAAGTACATCATCAACTCATTACGACTGGTAAAGTACGTCAACAACTCATTACGACTGGTAAAGTACATCATCAACTCATTACGACTGGTAAAGTACGTCAACAACTCATTACGACTGGTAAAGTACATCATCAACTCATTACGACTGGTAAAGTACGTCATCAACTCATTACGACTGGTAAAGTACGTCATCAACTCATTACGACTGGTACCAGATCATACATTTGTAAATAACTCATTAAAACTGTAACCCCCCCCCCTTTTTCCCCCCCCCTTCCCCCCCCCTTTTTTTAAAAAAATTTTTTTTTTTTTTTTTTCCCCCCCCCCCCCCCCCCCCTTTTTTTTCCCCCCCCCCCCCTTTTTTTTTTTTTCCCCCCCCCCCCCCTTCCCCCCCCCCCCCCCCCT
This sequence comes from Cherax quadricarinatus, assembly GCF_026875155.1. Taxonomy (NCBI): domain Eukaryota; kingdom Metazoa; phylum Arthropoda; class Malacostraca; order Decapoda; family Parastacidae; genus Cherax; species Cherax quadricarinatus. The sequence goes on along the minus strand of NC_069410.1, from coordinate 27,839,405 downwards.
TTTTTTCCCCCCCCCCCCCCGGGGGGGGTTTTTCCCCCCCCCCCCCTTTTTTCCCCCCTTTTTTTTTTTTTCCCCCCCCCCTTTTTTTTTTCCCCCCCCCCCCCCCCCCCCCAAAACCCCCCCCTTTTTTCCCCAAAAAAAAAAAAACCCCAAAAAAAAAAAAATTTTTTAAAAAAAAAGGGGGAAATTTTCCCCAAACCCCCCATTTTTTTTTTTTAAAACAATTTTAAAAAAATACAATTAAAGGGGGGGGGGGGGGAAAAAAATTTTAACCTTAGGGGAAAAAAAACCCCTTTGGGGGGGAAAAAAAACCCAAAAATTTTAAAAAAGGGGGCCAAAAAAAAAAAAACCCCCCCGGGGGAAAGGAAAAACCCCCCAAAAAACCCCTTAAAAAAATTTTTAAAATTAAAAAAAAAAGGAAAAAAAAAAATTTTAAACAAAAAAAAAAACCCCCCCAAAAAATTTTTCCCCCAAAAAAAAGGGGCCCAAAAAAAACTCTTTAGGGACTGGTAAAGTATTCATCAACTCATTACGACTGGAAAACCAACAAACATTTGTAAATAACCAATTTTAAACGGGAAACTTCTTAACTCTTAAAAAAATTAGTTCCATCCCTTTTTAAAACCCCCAATTCTTTTGGTCCTATTAAAATTCTTGTTTACCTCCCAAAATTTTGGGTTTGGGGTCCCCTACCCACAGATTTCCTTTTGCCCACCCCCCAAAAGAGGGAGGGGGGGTGACAACCCCCCCAAGGGATTGGTGGTTCCTAAAAAAAGGAGGGGGGGGTGACTAAAACCACGGGAGGGGGTTGGGGGGGTTTCCTTTTAAACAGGATGGGTGGGGGTTTGACTCCATTTTCGGGAGGGTGTGGGGTGACCCCAAACCAAAAGGATGGTGTGGGTGACTCCATCACAGGAGGGGTGGGGGGGACACCACCAAGGATGGGGTGGGGTAAACCCCAAACCAAGATGGGTGGGGGTAAACCCCAAACCAACGGGTTTTGGGTGGGGGGGTGACGACCCCCAAAAAGGATGGGTGTGGGGTAAAGGGAAAAACCCCACGGGATGGGTTGGGGGTGACGACCAAAAAAAGGGAGGGGTTGGGGGGGGGGGAACGCCCCCCACCCACGGGAAGGGGGTTTGGGGGGGTGACGACCCCCCACGGGAAAAGGGTGTGGGTG
>NC_069410.1:27815725-27833225 GCF_026875155.1 Cherax quadricarinatus | reverse complement strand
CTTTCCCTTCATCTCTCACTCTACCCTTTCCTTTTTCCCTTCTCTCTCACTCCCCCTTTTCCTTCCCTTCATCTTTTCCACTCTATCCTTCCTTCCCTTCAATCTCTCACTTTTTTATCCCTTCCCCCCCCCACCCCCCTTCACCCCTACCTTCCTTTTTTTCCTTCATCTTTTCACTCAAATCCTTCCTTCCCTTAAAATTCCTCCCTTCACTCTTCCCCTTCTTCCCTTCCCTTCCCTCCCCCTTTTCCCCTTCCTTCCCTTCATCTCTCACTCAACCCCTTTCCTTCCTTAAACCTCCACCTATTTTTTCCTTCCTTCATCTCTCACCTCCCCTTTCCCTTCCCTTTTCACCCCTCACCTACCCTTTTCCTTCCCTTTTCCCTCCCCCAACCCTTTCCCTTTGGGCTTCATCCTCACTCCCCTTCCTTTCCTTTCCCCTTATCTCTCACCTTTTCCTTCCCTTTAAACTCTCACTTTTCCCCTTTTCCCTTCCCCTTTATCTTAAACTTTTCCCCTTTCCTTTTCCCTTTTATCTCCCCCTTTTAAAAACCTTTTTAATAACCCCCCTTTTAAAACCCCCTCGATCCTAAAACTCCCCCCGCCCCCTTCCCTAACCGCACCCAAAAATTTCTTCCCTTATACAAAACCATAAAAGGGTTCACCACCACTTACACTTCCAAGTTTTTCCCCCCAAATTCACCCCTACTCTTCAATCCCCCCCAATTTTTTTATTTTCCCTTCCCCTTCTTTTAAACCCGGATTTTCCGGTATCTTCATTTCCCCTTCCTTCACCTTTATTTTCTCACCCCAAAAAACCTTCCTATCCCCCTTTATCTCTTCCACCTCCTTCCTTTCCCTTTCCACCAAAAAATTCTCCCTTTTCCCTTTCCCAAAAAAAATTCCACCCCTTCCTTCCTTTTTCAAATCCCCCCACTCTCTTCCTTCCCCTTCCCTTTTTAAAATCTAAACAACAAATTCCTTTTTCCTTCCCTTTCACCCACTTTTCTCCTTCCCCCCCTTTATCTCTCCCCTCTCTCCTTCCCCCCTTTCATCTTCCCCACTCTCCCCTTCCCCTTCCCTTAAACTCTCATTTCCTCTCCTTTCCTTCCCTTTATTTTCCACCTCCCCTTCCTTCCCTTAAACCCTTTTCACTTTTTCCCCTTTCCCTTCCCCTTTTAATCTTCACCCTTCCTTCCTTCCCTTCATCTCTCACTTTTTCCCCTTTCCTTCCCTTCATCTCTCACCTCCTCCTTCCCCCCTTCTTTCCTAAATCTCTCCCCTTTCCCCTTTTACCCTTTTCACTCTCCCCTTTCCCCTTCCTTCATCCTCACTCTCCCCTTTCCCTTCCCCTTTATCCCTCACTCCTCCCCTTTTCCCTTCCCTTCCCTCTCTCCCCTTCACCTCCTTCCTTCCCTTCATCTCTCACTCTCCCCTTCCTTCCCTTCACCCTCAACCCCCCTTTTCCCTTTCCCTTTACTCTCCTCTCCCCTTTCCCTTCCCCTTCTTTCCCACTCTTTTTTTTCCCTTTCCCTTTACTCTCACTCCCCCCTTTTCCTTCCCTTTATCTTTTCCTCTTTTTCCTTCCTTCCCTTCATCTCCCACTTCCCCCTTCCCTTTTCCCTTTTATCTCTCACTCTCCCCCTTCCCCCCTTTTACTCTAAACTCTCCCTTCCCTTTCCCCTTTATCCCACTCCCCCCTTTTTCTTCCCTTTTACTCTCCCTCTTTTTTTTTCCCCTTTTTCTCTCACTCTCTCCCCCCCTTTCCCCTTCATCTCTCCTCCTCCTTCCTTCCCCTTATCTCTCCCCCTTTCCCCCTTCCTTTTCCTTTTCCCTTCTTTCTCTCACTCTCTCCTTCCCCCTTTTATCTCCCCACCCCCTTTTCCTTCCTTCCTTCTTTCCTTCTAAACTCCCCCTCCCCTTTCCCCTTCATCCTCACCTCCCCCTTTCCTTTCCCCTTTTCATCTCTCATTTCTCCTCCTTCCTTCCCTTCATTTTCTCACTCTCCCTTTCCCTTTCCCCTTTCATCTCTCACCTCCCCTTTCCCCTTCCCCTTTTATCTCTCCCCTTCACTTTCCCCCCTTCCCTTTATCTCTCCCTCCCTTTCCTTTCCCTTTTTATCCCCTTCCCCGGCCTCTCCCCTTTCCCCCTTTCCCCTTTATCTCTCATTTCTCCCCTTTCCCTTTCCCTTCATCTCTAACCTCCCCTTTCCCTTTTCCCCTTTACCCTCCCCATTTCTCTTCCTTCCTTTCCCCTTTTATCTCTCACCCCTTTTAAACCTTCCTTTCCCTTTATCTCTCACTCCCCCCTTTCCCTTTCCCCTTTTAATCTCTCCTCTCCCCTTCCCTTTCCCCTTCCTCCTCACTCCTCCTTCCTTCCCTTTTATCTCCCCTCTCACCTTCCTTCCCCCTTCCCCATTTCTCCCCCTTTCCCCCTTTTCCTTCCCCATTTTTCCACCTTTTCATTCTCACTCTCCCCCTTTCCTTCCTTATCTTCACCTCCCCTTTCCCTTCCCCTTCATCTCTCACTCTTTTTTTTCCCTTCCCTTTCTCTCACTCCCCTTTCCTTCCCTTAAAATCTCTCACTCTTTTCCTTTCCTTTCCCCTTTATCTCTCACTCTCTTTCCTTTCCTTCCCTTTTCTTTTTTCCACTCCCCCTTCCTTCCTTTTTACCCTTTACTCACACTCCCCCTTCCCTTCCCTTTTCATCTCATCACTCTCCCCTTTTTCCCTTTCCCTTCACCCCCTCTCCAATTCCCCCCTCACTTCCCTTCCCCTTCATCTCCCCACTTCCCCCCTTTCCCCTTCCCTTCACTCCCCTTTTCTCCCCCTTTCCCTTTCCCCTTTCATTGCTCACTCTACCCTTTCCTTCCCTTCTTCTCTCACTTCTCATGCCTTCCTTCCCTTAAATTTTCTCACTTTTTCCCCTTTCCCTTCCCTTTTTTCTCTCCCCTCTCCCCTTTTCCTTTCCCCTTTCATTTTCTCACTCTCCCTTCCTTCCCCTTTTTCTCACACTCTTCTCCCCCCTTCCCCTCTCTCACCTTCTCCCCTTTCCCTTCCCTTATCTCTCACTCCACCCCTTCCCCCTTTTAAAACCATTTCTCTCCCCTTTCCCCTTTATCTCCACCCCCACAGTTCCTTCCCCCCCTTTTAATCTCTACTCTCCCTTTCCTTCCCCCCCCATTCTCTCACCCCTCCCCTTTTTTTCCTTTATCCCCCCTCACCCCTTTTCCTTCCTTTCCCCCTTTCCCCACCCCTCCCCAAAACCCTCTGGGCCCTTCCTTCCCCTTTAAATCTCTCACCACCCCTTAATTAAAATTCATCTCTCCCTCTTCCCTTCCTTCCCTTTCACTCTCACTCTCCCTTTCCCTTCCTCTCACTACCCCCCCTTTTCCTTCCCTTAAATCTCTCCTCTCCCCTTCCCCATCCCTTTTTTCTCTCCTCCTCCTTCCCCCCTTTCCCACTCTAAACTCCCCCCTTTCCTTTCCCCTTCTTTCTCTAACCACCCCCTTCCTTTCCCTTTAATCCTCACCCCCCTTTCCCTTTCCCCTTTAAACCCCTCCTTTTCCCCCCCTTCCCTTCAACTCCACTCTCTTCCCTTCCCTTTCCCCTTCACCTCATCTCCCCCCTTCCTCCCTTTTAATCTTTTCCACCCCTTTTTCCTTTCCCATTCCCTTCATCTCTACCTCCCCTTTCCCTTTCCCTTCACTCTCCTCTCCCTTTCCCTTTTCCCCTTCACTCTCCCCTCCCCCTTCCCTTTCCCCTTTCCCTTTCCTCGCCCCTCTCCTTCCCCCCTTTCATCTCTCATCTCTCCCCCCCTTTCCCCTTCCATCTTTTCACTCTTCCTTCCTTCCCTTCATCTCTCCCCTCTTTTCCCCCTTTCCCCTTCATCCTCACTCTCTCCTTCCTTCCCTTTATCTTCACTCTCTCCTTCCTTCCCCTTTCACTCTCCTCTCCCCCCCTTTTCCTTTCCCTTCATCTCTAAACTTTTCCCCCTTTCCTTCCCTTCATCTCTCACTCTCCCTTTCCCTTTCCCTTTATTCCCCACTCTCTCCTTTTTCCCCTTCTCTCTCACTTTTCCTCCTTCCCCCCCTTCATCCTAAACCTCCCCTTTCCTTTCCCTCATCTCTCACTTTTCCCTTTCCCTTTCCCCCTTTAAATCTCTCACCTCTCCTTCCTTTCCCTTCATCTCTCACCTCTCCCCCTTTCCCCTTTCATCCTCCCTCCCCCCTTCCTTCCCTTCATCTCTCACTCCCCCTTTCCCTTTCCCCTTTCATCTCTCACTCTCCCCTTTCCCTTTCCCCCTTCATCTCTCATCTCCCCTTTCCTTTCCCTTCCCTTCTCTTTTAAACCCCTTTTCTCCTTCCTTCCCTCATTTTCCACTCTTTTCCTTTCCCCTTTCCCCTTTTTAATCCCCTCACCCCCCTTTCCCTTTCCCCTTTTCATCTCTCACTCCCCCCATTTCCTTTCCCTTCTCTCTACTCTCCCCTTTCCCTTTCCCCCTTCATCCTCACTCCCCCCTTTCCCCTTCCCTTTTTTCCTCCTCTCTCCTTCCTTCCCCTTTCTTCTCTCATCTCCTCCTTCCTTCCCTTCACCCTCTCCCTCCCCCCCCTTTCCCCTTCCCTTCATCTCCACTCTCTCCTCCTTCCCTTCATCCCCCTTCCCCCCCCTTCATCCTCACTCCTTTCCCCCCCCTTTTATCCTAAATCTCCCCCCCCCCCTTTCCCCTTTATCTCTCACCTCCCCTTTCCCTTTTTCCCCTTCACCCTCCACTCTCCCTTCCCCCCCTTCATCTCTCATTTCTCCCCTTTCCCTTTCCCCTTTCCCTCTCCTCCTCCTTCCTTCCCCCCATCTCTCACTTTTTTTTCCTTCCTTCCCTTCTTCTCTCACTCTCCCCTTTCCCCTTTCCCTTCATCTCTCACTCTCCCCTTTCCCTTTCCCTTCATCTCCCCACTCTCTCCTTCCTTTTCCCTTTCATCTCTCACTCCCCTCCCTTCCTTCCCTTCATCTCTCACCTCTCCTTCCTTCCCTTCATCCCCTCCCCCTTTCCCCCTTCCTTCCCCTTCCCCTCATCCCCTCATCTCCCCTTTCCCTTTCCCCCTTCATCTCTCCCTCTTTTTCCCCCCACCTCTCTTCCTTCCCCCCCTTCTTTTCTCCTCTCCCCTTTTTCCTTTTCCCCTTCCCCCCTTTAATTTTTTCTTCCCTTTTTTAATCCCCTTTTGTCCCCCTTCGCCCCTCCCCCCTCCTTTTTTTTTTCCCTTCATCCTTCCCCTTTTTCTTCTTCCCTTTTAAAAATCCCCTTTATCCCCCCTCACCCTTTCCTGCCCTTTCCCACCCCCCTCCTTCACCCCCCCTCCTGCTTCCTTCCCTCCTCCTCCTTCCCCCCCTTTCCCCCCTTCCTCCCCCCTCCTGACCCTTTCCCCCCCCTTCCTCCTTTCCCCCCTCCCCCTCCCCCCTGCCCCCCTTTTTCCCCCCTCCTCCCCCTTTCCCTCCCCCCCTTCCCTTGCCCTCCCTCCTTTCCCCCCTCCTTCCCCTCCCCCCTTTCCTGCCTTGCCCCCCTCCTCCCTTTCCTTTTCCCTCCCTCCTCCCCCTTCCCTCCCTCCTCCCCCTTTCCCTCCCTCCGCCCCCTTTCCCCCCCCCTCCTTCCTCCTGCCCTCCCCCCTGCCTCCTGCCCTCCCCCCCTTTCCCCCCTGCCCTCCCTTCCTCCCCCTTTCCCTCCCTCCTCCCCCCTTTCCCTCCCTCCTCCCCCCTTTCCCTCCCCCCTTTTCCCCTCCCCTCCCCCTGCCTCCTGCCCCCCCCCTCCCCCCTTTCCCCCCTCCTCCTCCTGCCCTCCCCCCTTTCCCCCCTGCCCTCCCCTCCTTGCCCCCCTTTCCCCTCCCCCCCGCCCCCCCCCTCCCTGCCTCCTTTCCCCCCCCCTCCTGCCTTCCTTTCCCCCCTTTCCCTGCCTCCTGCCCCCCCTCCCTCCCCCCTTTCCCCCCTCCCCCCTCCCCCCTTTTCCCCTCCCTCCTGCCCCCTTTCCCCCCCCTCCTGCCCCCTTTCCCCCCCCTTCCGCCCCGGGCCCCCCCCCCCTCCTGCCCCCTTTCCCCTTTCCCCCCCTCCCCTCCTCCCTCCCCTCCTCCTTTCCCTCCCCCCCTTTTCCCTTTCCCTCCTTTTCCCTCCCCTCCTGCCCCTTCCCTTTCCCTTTCCCCCCTTTCCCCCCTCCCTCCCTCCTCTTTTCCCCCCCTCCTGCCTCCTGCCCCCCCGTCCCCCTCCCTCCTGCCCCCTTTCCCCTCCCTCCCCCCCTCCTGCCCTCCCCCCTTCTCCCCCTTCCCTCCCCCCCTCCCTTCCTTCCCCCCCCTTCCTGCCCCCTTTCCCCCCCTCCTGCCTCCTTTCCCTCCCTTTTCCCTCCCTCCTCCCTCCCCCTTTCCCCCCTTTCCCCCCCTCCTCCCTTTCCTTTCCCCCCTTCCCCCCTGCCCCCCTTTTGCCTCCTTCCCCTCCCCCCCTTTTCCCCCCCTTGCCCCCTTTCCCCCCCTTTCCTCCCTCCTCCCTCCCTCCGGGGTCCCCCCTCCCCACCTCCCCCCCTTGCCCCCCCTCCCTTTTTTCCTTTCTGCCCCCTTTTCCCTCCCCCCTTTCCCCCTTTTCCCCCCCCTCATTTTCCCCTCCCCCTTCCCTTTTTTTCCCCTCCCTCCTGCCCCCTTTCCCTCCCCCCTTTCTCCTTCCCTCCCTCCTGCCCCGCCCCCCCTTTCCTGCCCCTGCCCCCCCTTTCCTGCCTCCTTCCCTCCCCTCCTGCCCCCCCTTTTCCCCCAAACCCTCCCCTCCCCCCCCCTTTCTCCCTTTCCCCCTTTCCCCCCCTCCTTTTCCCTCCCTCCCTCCACCCCCCTCCTGCCCCCCTTCCCTCCCTCCTGCCCCCCTTTTTTTTTCCCCCTGCCCCTTCCTCCCCCCCCTCCTGCCCCCCTTTCCCTTTCCCCCCCCCAATTTCCCCCTCCTCCCCTCCCCCCCTTGGCCCCCTTTCCCCCCCTCCTGCCTCCTTCCCTCCCTCCTCCCTCCTTCCCCCCCCTTTCCTGCCTCCTGCCCTCCCCCCCTGCTCCTGCCCCCTCCCCCCCTTTGCCCCCCTTTTGCCTCCCCCCCTCCTCCTGCCTTTTTCCCTTTCCCTGCCCCCTTCCCCCCCTTTCCCTTTCCCTCCCCCTCCCTCTCCCTCCCTTTCCCCCCCCACCCCCCTGCCCCCTTTTCCCTCCCCCCTCCCCCTCCTTCCCCCCTCCTGCCCCCTTTCCCTCCCTCCCCCCCTCCGTCCCCCCCCTTTCCTGCCTCCCTTCCCTCCCTCCGCCCCTCCCTCCCCCCCCGCCCCCTTTTCCCCCCTTTTCCTGCCCCCTTTCCCTCCCTTTTTTTTTCCTTTTCCCTCCCCCGCCTCCTTCCCCCCCCCCCTGCCTCCTTCCCCCCCTTTCCTGCCTCCTTCCCCCCCCTTTTCCTGCCTCCTGCCCCCCCCCCTCCTTTCCCCCCCTCCCCCCCTTTTCCCCCCTCCTCCTTCCCCCCCCTTCCTGCCTTTTTTCCCCCCTTCCTCCTCCCTTTCCCCCCTTTCCCTCCCTCCTCCTTTTTCCCCCCTCCTGTTTTCCTTTCCCCCTCCCTCCTGCCCCCTTTCCCAACCCCCCCGGGCCTCCTTCCCCCCCCTCCTGCCTCCCCCCCTTTCCCCTCCTGCCTCCTTCCCTCCCTCCTGCCCCCTTTTCCCCCCCCTTTTTCCCCTGCCCCTTTTCCCCCTTTCCCTCCCCCCCCCCCTCCCCCTTTTTCCCCTCCCTTCTCCCTCCTTCCCTCCCTCTTACCCCCCCTCCCCCTTTTTCCTTTCCCCTTTCCCCCTGCCTCCTTCCCTCCCTCCTGCCCCCTTCCCTCCCTTCTCCCCTCCGGGCCCCCCCTTTTCCGGGCCTTTCCTGCCTTCCCCCTTTTGCCCCCTTTCCCCCTCCCCTCCTCCCCTCCTTTCCTCTCAATTTTTGGGGCCTTCCTTTCCCCCTCCCTCCTGCCCCCTTTCCCCTCCCCCCCTTCCTTCCTGCCCTCCCTCCACCTCGGTAATCCCTCCCTGCCCCTAACCTCCCTTCTCCTTTCCTTTCCCCTCCCCCTGCCCCCCTTTCCCCCCTCCCCCCTTCCCCTTCTGCCCTCCCTCCTGCCCTCCCTCCGGCCCTCCCCCCTGCCTCCTGCCTTCCCTTCTGCCCCCTTTCCCCTCCCCCTCCCCTCCTTTCCTCTCTACTGCCTCCTTCCCTCCCTCCTGCCCCCTCCCCCCTCCCTTTTTTGCCTCCTTCCCTCCCCCCCCTCCCTTTCCCCCCCTTTCCTGCCTCCTTCCCTCCCCCCTTTCCCCCTTTTCCCTCCATCCTGCCTCCTTTTCCCCCCAAACCTGCCCCCTTTCCCCCTCCCCCTGCCTCCTTCCCCCCCTCCTGCCCCCCTTTCCTTCCCCCCCTTCCTCCTTCCCCCCCTCCTGCCTCCCCCTTTCCCCCTCCCTTTTTCCCCCTTCCCCCCTCCCTCCTCCCTTTTCCCCCCTTCCCCCCTCCGGGCCCCCTTTCCCCTCCCCCTGCCTCCTTCCCTCCCCCCCTGCCCCCTTTTCCCCCCTTTCCCGCCCCCCTTTTCCCCCTCCCTCCTGCCACCTTCCCTCCCTCCTCCCCTTCCTTCCCCCCCCCTTCCGGGCCCCCTTCCCTTCCCCCTCCACCCCGGCCTCCTTCCCTCCCTCCGGGCCACCTTCCCCCCCTCCGGGCCCCCTTTCCCCCCTCCCTCCGACTCCTTCCCTCCCCCCCTTGCCCCCTTTTTCCCCCCTTTCCCTGCCCCTCCTTCCCTCCCTCTTGCCCCCTTTTCCCTCCCCCCCTTCCTTTCCTTCCCTCCCTCCTGCCCCCTTCCCCTCTTTCCCTCCCTCCTTCCCCCCCCCCTGCCTTTCCTTCCCCCCTCTTGCCCCTTCCCCCCCTTCCTCCTTCCCTCCCTCCGCCCCCTTTTCCCCTCCCTTCCTCCACTATCCCCCCCTCCTGCCCCCTTTCCCTCCCTCCGGGCCTCCTTCCCCCCCTTCCGCCCCCTTTTCCCCCCCCCCTTTGCCCCTTCCCTCCCTCCTGCCTCCTTCCCTCCCCCCCTTTCCCCCTTCCCCCCTCCTGCCCAAACCCCCCCCTCCCCCTTTCCCTTCCCTCCCTCCTGCCCCCCTTCCCTCCCCCCTTTGCCTCCTTCCCTCCCTCCTCCCCTTCCTTTCCCCTCCCTCCTGCCTCCTTCCCCCCCTTTCCTGCCCCCTTTCCCCTCCCCTCTTGCCCCCTTTCCCCCCTCCCTCCTGCCTCCTTTCCCTCCCTCCTCCCTTTCCTTCCCTCCCCCGGTTCCCTCCCCTCCCTCCTGCCCCCTTCCCCCCCTTTTTTGCCCCCTTCCCCCCTCCTCCCCTCCTTCCCTCCCCCTCCTCCTTCCCCCCCCTCTTGCCCCCTTTTCCCTCCCCCTTTTTCCCCTTCCTTCCCCCCCTGTTTGCCTCCTTTCCCCCCTCCTGTCCTTCCCTTCCCTCCTGTTTAAGGGCCCTTCTTTAAAATCCAAAATAAATGGTTTTTGTTTTTAAAAATACAAAATTTTCTCGCCCCAATTTTTCCCTTGGGTTTAAATTTAATAATTGAAAAATTTTAAAAGACAAAAAAGGCAATCCTTGCCCCCTCCCCCAGGGCCCCTAGTAAACGCTTGGGGAGGGGAAAATGAACTAGTACATCCTTGGGGGAGTGTAAATGATACTATAAAACCGTTTGGGGGGGGAGGGGGTAAATGTTTACAGTACACCCTTGGGGGAGTGTAAATGATACTAGTACACGCTTAAAGGGAGTGAAATAAATACTAGTACACGCTTGAGGGAGTGAAAAATGATACTAGTGCACGTTTTAATGGGGGGTTGTAAAATATACTAGCACACGCTTGGAGGGGTAAATGAACTCCCCAAAAAACCTTGAGAGTTTTTAAATGAAACTATTACACCTTAAAGGGAATGTAAAGATAATAGACAAAAACGCTTGGGGGAGGGGTAAATGAGAAAAATATAGGTAAAAAATTGGGGTACCCTTTGTTGAGGAAACGTTTCGCCCCACAGTGGCTTCATCAGTCCATGCTAAGGAGAATCGTGAAGAATAGGAGGAGAATGAGGTAATCAGTCCCTCAACCTTGAGTCGATGTGGTCAGTCGATCAATCTTGAATATAATACGGTGTATGTGCGGAGAAGCAGCTTATATACCGTAGGCAGGAGAGGTACAGCAGTCGTAGGTGGTTTTCCTTTGCCAAATGTGGAAGTAGGTCGTGCCCAAGGGTTAGGAAAGGAAAAAATTTCCCCAAGTATTAAGATCCCTAGAATTGCAGTGTTGACAGGTTTGTAGATGAATGGTTTCCCCCAACTGTTGGCAAAAGTTTCCCAATAAAAAACCCAACATTGCAATGGTTTTAAATTTTATCAACGTGTCTTTTTCTTGAACCTTTATCTACAGTGTAAATATACTATACATTTTTGGGGTGTGAAATGATACTAGAATATATTTTTATATATTAATATTTTTATATAATATATATTAATATATATATATATATATATAAATTTATTATATATATGTATTTATATTTATATAGTATATATATATATATATATATTATTATATATTATTATATATTTATATATATATTATATATAAATATATATATTTTTTATATATATTTTATATATTATATATATATTTATTTTTAAAATTTAATATATATTTTAATATATATATTATAAATATTATATATATATGTATATATATATATTTATATATATATATAATATTATTTGTAATTATATATTGTATATAATTATATTATATATATATATATATATATTATTATATATTATGTATTATATATAATTTTATTATATATTATATATATGTATATATTTAAAAATTTATTATAAAAATAATATTTTTAAACATATTATAATATATAATATATATAATATATAATTTTATATATATATATATATATATATGCAAAACAACCACTCTGAAAAATAGAAAAAATTTCCAAGCGTTTTCGTGATACCACATTACAAGAACTATGAAAAAAAGCTCCAAGAAGCTATATAAGGGTCGGGCCCAAACCTCACTTCCCTCCCACAAGGGTTAAACACCGCACGCGCCCCCCCCGGGACAGGTTTTTTTGCCAACTCCCCAAACAAACTATTTCCCCAAGAAAATTTAAAAATTATTTTTTTCCAGGATTATTAAATTTTCCCCAAAAAATTCTATTAATTTAAAAATGGTTTAAAATTTAAAATAAACCAAAGGAAATATTCATATTATTGTAAAAACTGCTTTTTATGAAACAGTTTCCCAATTATTTCCGTCGCCATGGACTTGTTTGATTTTTTCTTTCTCAACTTTTTGAAATAAATTTGGGTTTTTTAAAATCTCTTACATAAAAAATAGAGCATTGGAATCTTGTCCAATTCTAATGCTTATTTATGTTGTTTTTATTTAGTTCGGTTTTTTTCCCGTTTGACCGTAATAAACTTTATCGCAAATTTTCAAGGAATTTTATGCCATCCTCAGCTTTTTGGGGGAAATTCTTTAATCAAAATTTTTTTTTTACGTATCAAGATTTTTAAATAAAACTTAATATTAAAAGTCTTAAAGAAGGAAGGCATATCAACCAAGTTTTATGGAAAGGGAGAACCAAAAATTTTTTTCGTTGAAAAAGGGTGGTTGTCCCTTTTTGGTTTTGTAAAAAGTATTTCTAGAAACTTTGAAAGTTTATCAATTACTTTTTTGGGGTATTTTTAAATCATTACCTTTTTCAAAAATTTTTGGTATTTCCTCATCTATGAATCAGGATACAAATTCGTAAAGTCTAAATAACATGTGAAAAACGACGTTTGACCTATCTTGATGCGGGAATAAAGGGGGAATGGAAAACAGTTATTTGTGGGTTTTTTCTAAAAATTTTTAAAATTTAAATTCTTTAAATTCCCCTTAATAATTAAAACACAGAAAAGGCAATAGTTTTTTTCTTCAAATAACAGTAAAGTTTAAGAATGGGCTAAGTTTTTTAATTTTCCAAGGAAAATGGGGTATTTTAAATTTTTTGGGCATAAGAACAAAAATCATAACATATCAAACCCTTTAGCTCTTTAGGGGGGGTTTGGGTTTAAAGCACCTTTTTTCAAAAATTCCATGTATAGGTATAAAAAACGGGGCGAAAGAGGATTTCCCTTCCCCATCCCAGCTTCTGAGTGAAAAACTTTCTTTAAATATTGGAGTTTTACTTTCTTTTCCCCTTGATAATGTGAGAGCCGAAAGCTTTTTTGATTTTGAAATCCCTGTTTACTGTGCTTATTGCATTAAGGATCCCCCACGACTCTTCAAAATGTTCTCGAAAAGTTTTTCCTAATATTATCTTTTTTTTTCACAGTTTTCTTCTGCAGATAATCCCAAGTTAAAAATTCGATTTAATTTTTTAAAAAAGTTTAAAGAACAAGTTCTGCCCAAGTCTCTTTTTACCCAATAGACTCCTTGAAAGAAGATGCCCTTTTTGATGTTTTATGAGAATTATTCTTCAAAAACAATTGAAATAACTAAAATACGGAAAAGGGAAAGCATTCAAAATATTGGAACCCAAAAAAATACTCTTTTAATCGGGCCATTCCATCAAAAGGGGAAATAAGTATGTTGGATCATTGCTAAAATAAATCAGAAAATTGTAATGAACTCAAGAGCAAACTACAAAAAAAATTTAGACTTTTTAATTGAAAATAGTGATTAAACAAAGCATGTAATAACAAATTTTTAATTTAACTTATCAATGAAATTTTGACAACATCAACTGCGCTTAGGTTTTTGGCCTAAGTTTTTCAACTTTAAAAAAACTTAATAATTGCAAAACCTTTTGTAACTTTTAGATAATTTTCTGATTTTCCTTGTGAAAATTTTATTAGAAGGGTTGGATATAGCTCTATGTTAAAACCAAACATTCCCAAATTGCCCCCAAAAAATTCTTTAAGTCTTTGTAACTTTAAAACAAAAAAAATTTGCGCCTTACTAAAGAGACAAATAAATCAAAAGTAAAATGAAGAAAATGATTCCCAAAAAAAAAATGAATAATCTCTTTGATGATACTGAAACCTATTCTAAAAAATTAGGAACAAACCCCTAAAACCGTTAAAACAATTTTAATAAAAAAAAATAAACTTCTACTGAAAGGAAAGATGAATTGTCAAAAAATTTCTTCCCCTAAATCCATCTTTACCTTACATGTATGGCTAATAAAAAAACACAAACCAGGGAATCCAGCGACCAATTTTTAGCTCCATTTTGGGGCATTTTTATAAATTAATCCAAAAGGGTTGTTTATATTTTGAGCCCTATTTTTGGCAAAATTTCTAACTTTAAAGTTAAAAAAACAAGACTTGATTGATAAATTAAGCTCCTTGAGACTTAAAAAGATTTTAACATGGTTTTTGTGTTACTTTTGTTACGAAAGTTCTGTGTGATTTATTAAGTTTCTTTTTGAAATCGTTAATTTGATTTCCCTTGCCCGTTGTATATCATTAAACTTTTTAATTTTGCTTGTTGATGCAAAAAATTTTATTTAATGATAAGTTTTTTTCACCAGAAGTTTCGTAGGCAATGGGAAACCTCTTTCCCCTGTTTTTGTAACCATAATGGAAATTTTTGAAACAAGGTTGCTTAACCAGTCCCCCCCTAATAGAGCTAAATGGTTCAGATAGTTGATGATATTTTGTGTCTTATGCCCAAAAATTAGTATACACCATTTTTTGAAATTAAATAACTTGGGGCCCCTTATATAAAAATTTTTAAAGTTTATTTGAAGAAAATAACTCATTTTCCTTTTTAGTGTTTTAATTATTAAGGGTATAAGAATTCAAATTAAAAATTTTAGAAAACCTACAAAAAAACTGTTCCTTTCCATATTATTCCCCGCTCAAGATAGAGTAAACTGTCTGTTTTTCACAATGTTTTTTAGAGCTTTACGAATTTTTTGGGCCTGAGTTCATAGAGGGAAAATTCCAAAATTTATGAAATAGGTAATGTTTTAAAATACCCAAAAAAAGTAAATTTATAAATCTTTTTTAAATTTCTAGAAAAACTTTTTACAATAAAAAGGGACAACCCGCCTTTTTCAAAATAAAAATTGTTGGTTCCCCTTACCATGAAAAATTGGTTTATATGCTTCTTTGTTAAAACTTTTAAAATTTAAAAAATTTATTCAAAAATCTTGATACATAAAAAAACTTTTTTATAAAGAATTCCACCCCAAAATGCTGATGGATGTTCTAAAAATTCCTTTAAAATTTCATAAAGTTTTTACGGTAAACTTTTAAAAAAACTCGAACTAAGATTAAAACAACTAAATATAGCATTAGAATGGACAAGTTCCTTTCTCTATTTATTCAGAAGAGATTTTAAACCACCCAAATTTTTTTCCAAAATTGAAAAGTAGTATCAAGCAAGTCCATGGTCGCAGGAATTAAAAATTTTATCTTGTTATAAAAAAACAGTTTTGAAATTTTAAAAGAATTTTTTCCTTGGTTTAAAAATAGATCCCTTTTAATTAATAGAATTGGGGGAAATTTTTTAAAACTGGCAAATAAATTTTTAAATTTTTTTGGGGAGAATAGTTTGTTTGGTGAGTTGTGAAAGGACCCGTCCAGTTGGGGTGGCGGCATAGGTTTTAACCGTTGTGGGATCTGTATGAGGTGTTGGCCCGACCCCCTTATATAGCTCCTTGGGGGTTACTTTCAAGTTCCTTGATAATGTGAGTACACGAAAAAAAACCCTTGGAATTTCTCTATTCTTTCAAGGGGGTTTTTTTGCATATATGTTTATATTATATTATATTATTATATTTATAAAAATATTAAATTTATAATATATATATATATTTTATATATATTATTTTTTATTATATATATATATATATATATATATATATATAATTAATATTTTATATAAAATATATTTATTTATAATTATTATATATTATATTTTTAGTATATATTTAAAAAATTTTTTTACATATATTTTTATTTATTTAATTATATATTTATAGATATTATTAAAATTATATAATATATATATAATTTAATTATATATATAATATTTATGTTTATTATATTATATTTAATTTTTTAATATATATATTTTATATTATAATTTATAAGAATTTTAATTATAAAAATATTTTTTATTTTATAAAATATTATATATATATTAAAAATTATTTACATTATATTTATTTTATATTTTATTATAATAATTTTATATTATTATTTTAAAATTAGGGGAATAAAAAAAAATTAATTAATAATTTTTTTATTTATTTAATATTGAAAATAATTTTTTTATTTTTAAAAATTTTAATATTAAAATTTTTTTTAAATTTCATTTAAACCTACCCAAGTATTTTTTAACGGGTAACCCAAACGGAAACTTCCACAGAAAATTCAAATTCATTTTGCCCCCTTTAACCAATAGGAAATTTTTCCAAAGTACTCTCCCACAGTCACCTTACCCGGTCCCTTCCCAGCACCCTACCCTTCACCTTACACTCACCTTCCACAGTCACCCTACCACGTCCCTTAACCCCACGTCCCCAAACCCCGGCCCCACCACCCCTTCACATCCCCCCGTCACCCACCCGGCACCCCCCACAGTACCTCCCGTCCCCTACCAAACCATACCTTACCACAGCCCCCTACCACTCACCCCCACAGTCACCTTCCACAGTCACCCCCCACATCCCCTACCACGTCCCTACCACTCCCCTACCACAGTCCCCTTACCACAGTACCTTACCCGTCACCCTCCCCGTACCTACCACGTCCCCTACCCATCCCCCTCCACATCACCTTCCACAGTCCCCCTTACCCAGAAACCCACCCGCACCCAACACAGTCACCTTACCACGTCCCCCTACCACCAACCAACCACAGTCACCTTCCCGTCCCTACCAAGCCTTTACCACCCCCCTTTCCACGTCCCCCCTACCCCCCCGGCCCTACCAAGCACCCCCACAGTCACCCCCCACAGTCCCCCTTCCACACACCTTACCCGTCCCCCTACCACGTCCCTTAAAATACCTTCCACCCCACCCAGTCCCTTCCACAGCCTTTTTCCACAGCCCCCTACCCCCCTTTTTCCACGTCACCTTTCCACAGTCCCCTACCACATCACCTTTACCCAGTCACCTTCCCACAGTCACCCCCCACGCCCCCTTCCCCCACCTTACCGGGGGTGGGGGGGTCCCTTTCCCCAGTCCCCACCAAGTCATTTTTCCACAGTCACCCACCCAGCACCACCACACCCTTTTTACAGTCCCCCACCCTACCAAATTTCCCCAAATCACCCCCAGTCCCCTCACCAGTCCCCCCCCGTCCCCCCCATTTCACCTCCCAAGCACTCACCAAACCCTTCCTTTTTCACCCCACAGCATTCCCCACCCTTCAATTTCCCTCACCACATCACCTCACCCAGTCCCCACCACAGTCTCCCCCAGTCACCTCCCCTCTCTCACCACATCACCTCACCCTCACTAAACGTATTCACCACATCATTCACCCAGTCACCCCCACGTCACTCACAAGTCATCTCCCCGTCATCTAACCCGTCACTCCCACAGTACCTCACCACCCTCCCCACAGTCTTAACCCATCATTCCCCACGTATACCACAGTCATTCACCCGTCATTCACCACATTTCCCCCTTAACCAAGTCATCTCACCCCATTTTCCCACATCATTTCCAGTTCTAAAATTCCCCCAACGTCATCTCACCACGTATTCCACAGCACCCTTACCACCACAGTCTCCCCCACAGTCACTCTCCATTTTCCTCACCCACACCCCCCAAAATCCCCTTCACAGCACCTTACCCGTCATTCACCACAGTCCCCTAAACCACAGTCCCCACACGTCCCTTTTCCACGTCATTCCCCACAGCCCTCCACAGTCCCCCCACAGCCCCTCACCCCCCACCTCTCCGCACCTTACCACAGTCATCCCCACTCATTCACCCGGGCCCCCCACCAGTCACCTCATCCAGTCACCAACCCAGTCATCCCCCACAGCACCCTCCCAGCACCTCCCCAGTCCCCACCACAGTACCTCATCACAGCCCCTTTACCACATATCTCCCACAGTCATCCACCCAGTCATCTCACCACAGCATCTCACCACATCTCTCACCACTCATCTCACCACAGTCATCTCCCACAGTCCCTACCACGTCACCCACCACAGTCCCCTCATCACAGTCCCCTTCCCAATCATCTACCCAGTCACCTCCCACAGTCCCTCACCCGTCACCTCCCCCAACAGTCACCTCACACAGTACCTTACCACAGTCATCCACCAAGTCATCTCCCCACAGTACCTACCACGTCCCCTCATCCAGTCCCCTTTACCACAGTCATCTCCCGTCTTCACCACATCCCCTCACCACAGTAAACCTCTTCACATCCCTTACCAAGTATTCCACCACAGTCACCCCCCACAGTCCC
>NC_069410.1:27745725-27810725 GCF_026875155.1 Cherax quadricarinatus | reverse complement strand
GTAGCGTTCATCACCAGCCGGCAGTGTTCACCACCAGCAGGCAGTGTTCACCAGAGTAGGTATCGTTCATCACCAGCAGGCAGTGTTCACCAGAGTAGGTAACGTTCATCACCAGCAAGCAGTGTTCATCACCAGCAGGCAGTGTTCAACAGAGTAGGTAGCGTTCATCACCAGCAGGCAGTGTTTACCAGAGTAGGTAGCGTTCATCACCAGCAGGCAGTGTTAACCAGAGAAAGGGAGCGTTCACACCAGCAGGCAGTGTTCACCAGAGTAGGTAGCGTTCATCACCAGCAGGCACTGTTGACCAGAGTAGATAACGTTCATCACCAGCAAGCAGTGTTCATCACCAGCAGGCAGTGTTAACCAGAGTAGGTAGCGTTCATCACCAGCAGGCAGTGTTAACCAGAGTAGATAACGTTCATCACCAGCAGGCAGTGTTCATCACCAGCGGGCAGTGTTCACCAGAGTAGGTAGCGTTCATCACCAGCAGGCAGTGTTCACCAGAGTAGGTAGCGTTCATCACCAGCAGGCAGTGTTCACCAGAGTAGGTAGCGTTCATCACCAGCAGGCAGTGTTCACCAGAGTAGGTAGTGTTCATCACCAGCAGGAAGTGTTCATCAGACTAGGTAGGGTTCATCACCAGCAGGCAGTGTTCACCAGGGTAGATAGTGTTCATCACCGGCAGGCAGTGTTCACCAGAGTAGGAAATGTTCATCACCGGCAGGCAGTGTTCACCACCAGCAGGCAGTGTTCACCAGAGTAGGTAGCGTTCATCACCAGCAGGCAGTGTTCACCAGAGTAGGTAACGTTCATCACCAGCAAGCAGTGTTCATCACCAGCAGGCAGTGTTCAACAAAGTAGGTAGCGTTCATCACCAGCAGGCAGTGTTTACCAGAGTAGGTAGCGTTCATCACCAGCAGGCAGTGTTAACCAGAGTAGGTAGCGTTCATCACCAGCAGGCAGTGTTCACCAGAGTAGGTAGCGTTCATCACCAGCAGGCAGTGTTGACCAGAGTAGATAACGTTCATCACCAGCAAGCAGTGTTCATCACCAGCAGGCAGTGTTAACCAGAGTAGGTAGCGTTCATCACCAGCAGGCAGTGTTAACCAGAGTAGATAACGTTCATCACCAGCAGGCAGTGTTCATCACCAGCGGGCAGTGTTCACCAGAGTAGGTAGCGTTCATCACCAGCAGGCAGTGTTTCACCAGAGTAGGGGCGTTTTATCACCAGCAGGCAGTGTTCACCAGAGTAGGTAGCGTTCATCACCAGCAGGCAGTGTTCACCAGAGTAGGTAGCGTTCATCACCAGCAGGCAGTGTTCATCAGACTAGGTAGGGTTCATCACCAGCAGGCAGTGTTCACCAGGGTAGATAGTGTTCATCACAGGCAGGCAGTGTTCACCAGAGGAGGAAATGTTCATCACCGGCAGGCAGTGTTCACCAGAGTAGGTAGTGTCCATCACCGGCAGGCAGTGTTCACCAGAGTAGGTAGTGTTCATCACCAGAAGGCAGTGTTCACCAGAGTATGTAGCGTTCATCACCAGCAGGCAGTGTTCATAAGAGTAGGTAGCGATCATCACCAGTAGGCAGTGTTTACAAGAGTAGGTAGCGTTCATCACCAGCAGGCAGTGTTCACTACCAGCAGACAGTGTTCACTAGAGTAGGTAGCGTTCATCACCAGCAGGCAGTGTTCACCAGAGTAGGTAGCGTTCATCACCAGCAGGCAGTGCTCACCAGAGTAGGTAGCGATCATCACCAGCAGGCAGTGTTCACCAGAGTAGGTAGCGATCATCACCAGCAGGCAGTGTTCACCAGAGTAGGTGGCGTTCATCACCAGCAGGCAGTGTTCACCAGAGTAGGTAGCGATCATCACCAGCAGGCAGTGTTCACCAGAGTAGGTAGCGATCATCACCAGCAGGCAGTGTTCCTCACCAGCAGGCAGTGTTCACCAGAGTAGGTAGCGATCATCACCAGCAGGCAGTGTTCACCAGAGTAGGTAGCGTTCATCACCAGCAGGCAGTGTTCACCAGAGTAGGTAGCGTTCATCACCAGCAGGCAGCGTTCACAAGAGTAGGTAGCGTTCATCACCAGCAGGCAGTGTTCACCAGAGTAGGTAGCGTTCATCACCAGCAGGCAGTGTTCACCGGAGTAGGTAGCGTTCATCACCAGCAGGCAGTGTTCACCAGAGTAGGTAGCGATCATCACCAGCAGGCAGTGTTCATCACCAGCAGGCAGTGTTCACCAGAGTAGGTAGTGTTCATCACCAGCAGGCAGTGTTCACCAGAGTAGATAGTGATCATCACCAGCAGGCAGTGTTCATCACCAGCAGGCAGCGTTCACCAGAGTAGGTAGCGGTCATCACCAGCAGGCAGTGTTCATCACCAGCAGGCAGTATTCACCAGAGTAGGTAGCGATTATCATCAGCAGGCAGTGTTCACAAGAGTAGGTAGCGTTCATCACCAGCAGGCAGTGTTCACCGCCAGCAGGCAGTGTTCGCCAGAGTAGGTAGCGCTCATCACCAGTAGGCAGTGTTCATCAGAGTAGGTAACGTTCATCACCAGCAGGCAGTGTTCATCACCAGCAGGCAGTGTTCACCAGAGTAGGTAGCGTTCATCACCAGCAGGCAGTGTTCACCAGAATTGGTAGCGTTCATCACCAGCAGGCAGTGTTCACCAGAGTAGGTAACGCTCATCACCAGCAAGCAGTGTTCATCACCAGCAGGCAGTTTTCACCAGAGTAGGTAGCGTTCATTACCAGCAGGCAGTGTTCACCAGAATAGGTAGCGTTCATCACCAGCAGGCAGTGTTCACCAGAGTAGGTAGCGTTCATCACTAGCAGGAAGTGTTCATCACCAGCAGGCAGTGCTCACTAGAGTAGGTAGCGTCCTTCACCAGCAGGCAGTGTTCACCAGAGTAGGTAGCGTTCATCACCAGCATTCAGTGTTCATCACCAGCAGGCAGTGTTCATCACCACCAGGCAGTGTTCATTACCAGCAGGCAGTGTTCCTCACCAGCAGACAGTGTTCATCATTATTAGGCAGTGTTCATCACCAGCAGATAGTGTTCGTCACCAGCAGGCAATGTTCATCACCCACAGGCAGTGTTCATTACCAGCAGGAAGTGTTCATCACCAGCAGGCAGTGTTCATCACCATCAGGCAGTGTTCCTGACCAGAAGGCAGTGTTCATCGCCAGCAAGCAATGTTCATCACCAGCAAGCAGTGTTCATCACCAGCAAGCAGTGTTCATCACCAGCAGGCAGTGTTCATCTCCAGCAAGCAGTGTTCATCACCAGCAGAAAGTGGTCATCACCAGCAGGCAGTTTTCATCACCAGCAAGCAGTGTTCACCAGAGTAGGTAGCGTTCATCACCAGCAGGCAGTGTTCACCAGAGTAGGTAGCGTTCATCACCAGCAGGCAGTGTTCACCAGAGTAGGTAACGTTCATCACCAGCAAGCAGTGTTCATCACCAGCAGGCAGTGTTCAACAGAGTAGGTAGCGTTCATCACCAGCAGGCAGTGTTTACCAGAGTAGGTAGCGTTCATCACCAGCAGGCAGTGTTAACCAGAGTAGATAACGTTCATCACCAGCAAGCAGTGTTCATCACCAGCAGGCAGTGTTCATCTCCAGCAAGCAGTGTTCATCACCAGCAGGCAGTGGTCATCACCACCAGGCAGTTTTCATCACCAGCAAGCAGTGTTCATCACCAGCAGGCAGTGTTCGTCATCATTAGACAGTGTTCATCACCAGCAGGTAGTGTTCATCACCAGCAGGCAGTGTTCACCAGAGCAGGTAGTTCATCACCAGCAGGCAGTGTTCATCACTAGCAGGCAGTGTTCATCACCAGCAGGTAGCGTTCATCACCAGCAGGCAGTTTTCATCACTAGCAGGTAGTGTTCATCACCAGTAGGCAGTGTTCATCACCAACAGGCTGTGTTCATCACCAGCAAGCAGTGTTCATCACCAGCAAGCAGTGTTCATCACCAGCAGACAGTATTCATCACCAGCAGGCAGTGTTCATCACCAGCAGGCAGTGTTTATCACCAGCAGGCAGTATTCATCACCAGCAGGCAGTGTTCCTCACCACCAAGCAGTGTTCATTATCAGCAATCAGTGTTCATCACCAGCAAGCAGTGTTCATCACCAGCAGGCAGTGTTCATCATCATTAGGCAGTGTTCATCACCAGCATGTAGTGTTCATCACCAGCCGGCAGTGTTCACCAGAGCAGGTAGTGTTCATCACCAGCATGTAGTGTTCATCACCAGCATGTAGTGTTCATTACCAGTAGGCAGTTTTCATTACCAGCGTGCAGTGTTCATCACCAGCAGGCTGTTTCACCAGAGCAGGTAGTGTTCATCACTAGTAGGCAGTGTTCATCATCAGCAGGTAGCGTTCATCACCAGAAGGCAGTTTTCATCACCAGCAAGTGGTGTTCATCACCAGCAAGCAGTGTTCGTCACCAGCAGGTTGTGTTCATCACCAGCAGTTTGTGTTCATCACCAACAGGCAGTGTTCATCATCAGCAGGTAGCGTTCATCACCAGAAGGCAGTTTTCATCACCAGCAGGTTGTGTTCATCACCAGCAAGCAGTGTTCATCACAGCAGGTTTTGTTCATCACCAGCAGGCAGTGTTCATCACCAGCAGGTTGTGTTCATCACCAGCAAGCAGTGTTTATCACCAGCAAGCAGTGTTCATCACCAGCAGGTTGTGTTCATCACCAGCAGGTTGTGTTCATCACCAGCAGGCAGTGTTCATCACCAGCAGGTAGTGTTCATCACCACCCGGCAGTGTTCACCAGAGCAGGTAGTGTTCATCACCAGCATGTAGTGTTCTTTACCAGTAGGCAGTTTTCATCACCAGCGTGCAGTGTTCATCATCATTAGGCAGTGTTCATCACCAGCAGTCTGTTTCACCAGAGCAGGTAGTGTTCATCACTAGTAGGAAGTGTTCATCATCAGCAGGTAGCGTTCATCACCAGAAGGCAGTTTTCATCACCAGCAAGTAGTGTTCATCACCAGCAAGCAGCGTTCATCACCAGCAGGTTATGTTCATCATCAGCAGTTTGTGTTCATCACCAACAGGCAGTGTTCATCATCAGCAGGTAGCGTTCATCACCAGAAGGCAGTTTTCATCACCAGCAGGTTGTGTTCATCACCAGCAAGCAGTGTTCATCACCAGCAGGTTGTGTTCATCACCAGCAGGTTGTGTTCATCACCAGCAAGCAGTGTTCATCACCAGCAGGTTGTGTTCATCACCAGCAGGTTGTGTTCATCACCAACAGGCAGTGTTCATCACCAGCAGGTAGTGTTCATCACCAGCAGGTAGTGTTCATCACCAGCAGGCAGTATTCACCCACTTAGAAAATGCATGTATTAGCCTAATCGTCTACCAGATAACATAGGTCAACTTATTGCTCCGCCCTCTAGCATCTAGCCTGTGTCTGGCTCTGTCAGTACGAATTCACGCACAATTATCCTGTACCGCTCTGGGATTTTCATGGCGTTTCTAGTTAAGTAAATTTGATTACAACTGTTTGAATAAACACTTTACTAACAAACATAAGTTTGAGAACCTAAATAACAAAAAAAATGTGTCTAAGGATGTTAATGTTTACTGTTAGGATTGGTTGAATAATTAAATGTTATTGAGGGATTAGCCTCATCAACAGGCTAATAGATTCAGTGACTTCTTATAGAGTATTCAACATTCTGTACATTTCATTTAAACTGTGCTTTTAGCATCTGTAACATTGTACATTATTATACTCTTAAAGAAACTGTACCGTCTGGTGCGTTGCTGTATTTCAGTGTACTTTAAAATATGTGTGTGTGTGTGTGCGTGTGTGTGTGTGTGCGGACCCAGAGAGGCAGTAAAAACAGCCTGCCTGAACAGAAAAGCGACCAGTTCGCCAAATAGCAAAATGGCACCGAGTAGCCATAAGCGGCACAACGTCAGGCAAGGGAGAAGACAATAATGACCCTGACTGGGGACAGTCGATAAGTCCTCCATACAAGTCCGTCTTAGTTCAGCAACTTCCACCGACAGGGCGTAGATGTCAGTCAGAACAAGGTATGTTAGAACCGGGACCAGAAGCATAAAGACTGTCTCCTCTCACACAACTTCAGAAAATGCCAGAAATCACTGGTTCTCGTAACTCTGTGAACGGAGTTGCACAGAGTTACGAGATGTTCGTTACGGCTCACTAGCGGATACACACTTCCAGAAAACCGAGTCTATATTACACAAGCAGTGGAGAACAGCCCTCTCCTACACAGAGTACACAGGAGAAGTGTTACCTCGATGACGTCTAGCCAGAGAGAGGGAGAGAGAGAGAGAGAGAAAAGGCGCTACACGTGGAATATCAGGTGTCCTCCCGGCTTACTATTCGCCCCAGAAAGTAAACAAAGCGAGCAAGTAGTATAGAAGCGCTGGTAGTCAATCAAAACTCTTATTTTATGCACCATATGGGAATCTTTATTATGGAAACGTTTCGCCACACAGTGGCTTCATCAGTCCGATACAAAGCAGAAAGGTGCAAGGAGAGGAGGAGATTGAGGTAATCAGTCCCTCAGCCTGGAGTCGATGTGTTCAGTCCATCAATCTTGTAGAATGTACAGCATAGGGCCGTAGACGTGGCTTATATACTGTAGTCAGGTGAGGTGAAGCAGGAGGAGGTGGGGTCATAGTGGTACCATCCACTAGTCGAAGTAGGTCTTCGTCCAAAGGTAGGACAAGTTGGAGAATTCTTTGTATCAAGATCCCATGATGATGCAGTGTCTGACAGTTGTGATGAATGGTTTTGAAAACCGACAAGTTGAGATTGAGACACTTATGCACCATATGGGAATCTTTATTAAGGAAACGTTTCGCCACACAGTGGCTTCATCAGTCCAATACAAAGCAGAAAGGTGCAAGGAGAGGAGGAGATTGAGGTAATCAGTCCCTCAGCCTGGAGTCGATGTATTCAGTCCATCAAGATTGTGTTTACCCCAGCAAGCAGTGTTCACCTCAGCAGTCAGCGTTCACCCCAGCAGGCAGTGTTCATCCCAGCAAGCAGTGTTCACCCCAGCAGGCAGTGTTCACTCCAGCAGGCAGTGTTTACCCCAAAAGGCAGTGTTCACCCCAGCAGGCAGTGTTCACCCCAGCAGACAGTGTTTACCCCAGCAAGCAGTGTTCATCTCAGCAGTCAGCGTTCACCCCAGCAGACAGTGTTCACCCCAGCAGGCAGTGTTCACCCCAGCAGACAGTGTTTACCCCAGCAAGCAGTGTTCATCTCAGCAGTCAGCGTTCACCCCAGCAGACAGTGTTCACCCCAGCAAGCAGTGTTCACCCCAGCAAGCAGTGTTCACCCCAGCAGGCAATGTTTACCCCAATAGGCAGTGTTTACCCCAGCAGGCAGTGTTCACCCCAGCAGACAGTGTTCACCCCAGCAAGCAGTGTTCACCCCAGCAGGGGTTCATTGGGGTCTGTGGTCTTCTCAACAAACCAGTAACGGGTCGATAACCTCCTCCCACTCTCGGTAAGTTCACTTCCCACCCGGCTCCTGGTGGTGGTAGTGGCTATTGTGGTGGTTATGGTTGTGGTAGTGGTGGTGCGCTGTGATGATGATTATGATGATTGTGATGGTTATGGCTGTTGTGCTAACGGTGGTGGTGGTGGTGGTGATGGTAGTGGTGGTGGTGGTGGTAGTGGTCGTGGTGGTGGTGGTGGTAGTGGTCGTGGTGGTGGTGGTAGCAGTGGTGGTGGTGGTAGTGGTGGTGGTGGTGATCAAGATGATTACCAACATTGTGTTAACCAGTACAGAGAGTGACAATACGCCAGACAACTTTCACGACCTCCAGTGGTTGTGTTGCAGCATTATGTAATGCTTTTGTTGCAATCCTGTAGTGTCTGTGTTGCAACACTGTGTTGTGTTTGTTTTGTAACACTGTGTGGTGTCTGTCTTGCAACAATGTAGTGCTTATATTGCAACATGGCGTAGTGCTTATATTGCAACATGGCGTAGTGCTTATATTGCAACATGGCGTAGTGCTTATATTGCAATACTGTGTAATGAAAGTTAAGACACATGTGCAACATCTGGATATCTTTATTGTAGACGTTTCGCCATCCAGTGGCTTTATCAATACAGATTCTAGGACATAATAGGAAGACAGTAGAACTATATACAGAACTATATATATAGTTCTACTGTCTTCCTATTATGTCCTAGAATCTGTATTGATAAAGCCACTGGATGGCGAAACGTCTACAATAAAGATATCCAGATGTTGCACATGTGTCTTAACTTTCATATTGTCGGTATTTTATACCTTTCTTGCACATACTGTGTAATGCTTGTGTTGCAACACTGCACTGCTTGTGTTGTAACAGTTTTTCCATAAGCAAGCACCAGTAACTGCCACCAATATCACTCAACAAGAAAAGAATTTAAACACATAATTTGTGGGGATT
This sequence comes from Cherax quadricarinatus, assembly GCF_026875155.1. Taxonomy (NCBI): domain Eukaryota; kingdom Metazoa; phylum Arthropoda; class Malacostraca; order Decapoda; family Parastacidae; genus Cherax; species Cherax quadricarinatus. Next base: position 27,802,273 of record NC_069410.1, on the reverse strand, counting down.
TTTGAATCCCCTCTGTTATAATATTCCGTTTTGAGACGCCCAAGTGCCTCCATGGCCCTTGGCCATGGAGCCAAGTTCCCGCAAAGAAGTACTATGTCAAGTGACACCTCCTAACCCATGTGTACACCTGTCATAGGCCTCATGTCGCTGATGAATATTATGATTATCATCAAGACTGACATTCTGGCATATGGAGAGTAACCAATTAACTCTCACCATTGCTAGCAGCCTAACAATAGTGCCTCGGGGGTTGAGCATCGCGTGTAAGCCAGGATGGCATTCTAACATATGGAATGTCATTCTAGCATATTTAATGCCCTGGGGTGGCAGTCTGGTGTGAGGATACACCATGGCCAGTCATGGCTTCTCAGGTAGAGAAACCAATTAATTAGTTGCATCTCCCTCAACGCATTACTGGCGCCAGTGCATCTATTTCTTGTGTGCTCTAAACGTTGCTCTGAGTCGTTAAGTAGAAGCATAGCTTATATAATAGTGATGCCTGGAATCTGTGGATATATCTTAAGTGTGCACTCATATTATCGAGTGTGTCACTTGCACGTCCAGTGTACCGAGTATCGGCAGTAATGATGAGACACTAAGGTACCACGACAGCTCTAATTAGTAAGAAGGACATAAGTTGACTAGTGTCTTGTCTTGACGTCACCACAAGCCGACAACACTAAAGATCCTCCCCCCCCCCAGGTTTATTTACATCTGGGGGGGAGGCAAAATCCACTTTCCTTCATTTGTTCATTACATAGATCGCATTTCATAATTTTTGCAAATCAGGTAAGAACTTTAATAATTAAAGTATAGCAGTTTTGGTGTTAGGGTTTTCCTGGGTTCACTATGTTCCAGAGCTTGTCAGTGTGTCATATCAACATGTCGTGTATTCGCCCCTAACGTCAAGTTCCAATTTATCCAGTGCTAGTGTGCAGGATTATTTATCCTGGCCTGGACCCAGGTACCAAGAGTCATGAAGAACTCATGGTGGTTTGTGTTGCGGCTGGCGTTCTCTTGGTGGACGACTGACCTTATCTCTGTAATGAGTGAAGTGTCAGTGAAGTCGGTAAGTATATTTTCATGATAGCAATATTTTATTATTATTATTATAATCAAGGGGGAAGCGCTAAACCCGGAGGATTATACAGTCATGATAGCAATAACTTGTGTGAATTTTATGTATTTTCTTACCTCGCCTAATCACTGTATACAGTATGTACAAGGATTTCATAACAAGCCATCTTAGTAATAAGCAATGAACACAGAATATTACAAACAACCTGAGGTCACAATGAAATAAATGCTATTTGGCAGCTAGCTAGAGTTGAGTTCTTTGAACGATTACCACAGACGAAGCAATCGAACCATCCTCACAACTCCCTAAATGGTTAGAATGTCATAGAGCACTTAACATTCACCAGATTATCTAGGGCTGCATACCACCACTATATTACTCAGCTTTCCTTGCTGCAAAGATAACTGCAGGTATATCAGTTGGCCTTGTGTATGCTGAATAAATACATGACATAGCCGGTGCGTACAATAACAAACATGGACCCTTATTTGCACAACAATATGTGTTCAGCAATAACAGTGTTAGCGTTTTGTAAGCATAAGGGGGTGAACTGATTTGTGAACAGCCCGTTTACTTATTCAACAGACCAAGTTAATTTCACTTTATCCTTTCAACTATTTAAACGGATAAATAATACATGTTTGTGAGGTATAAATTGTAGCATGAGGCAGCCCATGTATGGTTCGTATTATTTATTTTTATATCCATCAGGTGTTTAGAGACGACTGAGGATCCAGTGTGTCGGGTGAGAGAGAGAGAGAGAGAGAGAGAGAGAGAGGAGGAGAGAGAGAGAGAGAAGAGAGAGAGAGAGAGAGAGAATCCCTGGCCACACAGCCTCACCCAGACTGTCTGGTCCTGTGTCAAACATCTGGATTGAGTTCACACAGTTTCTGCATTTTAGTATTATTCAGCTGTATTAAAGTAACGTGTTACAAAAACACAATATCTAATAATGACAGAGATCTCCAGTGAATACTAGATTATTATTATAATCAAAAAGAAGCGCTAAGCCACAAGGGCTATACAGCAGTGAATACTAGAAAGGTCTGCCCCTCTAGCATCCAGCCTGTTACTGTTTTTTTTTTGTAACAAGTAGTCAGTATTCTGGTCCAATTATCCATTAGAATTTAATAGTAAGATTCAATAGTGCTTCAGGATTACAACTGGTAGGATACTAACTAAAGAAATTAAAATTTAAGAAGTTTATCTTTATTAATAAAGTTGTCTAAGTGGACAGTATCAAAGTAAATCAAAGTAATCTACTTAATATATTATAGGATACAAGTTGCTACACTTCTGTCGTGTACAGTAGTATTGTGTTGAAGGCACATATCATATATTTATGGCTTTTAGGTACCGTCTGGTACATTGTCAACATTTAAGAACATAATACTAATATATACAAGTGAGTATGTGTGTAAGTGCTCTAAGTAGTTCGCTATGTCTCAAGAGTCGACTAGACTTAACCAGTGACTGACTAAAAGTCCTCACATAAACTAACTACTCGACCAACCTGTCAATCAGAACAGCTTGCTTGAACAGTAAAACGACCGATTGGCCGAACAGCAATATAACAAGCAGCAGCAAACCAGAATCAGGAACAAGGAGATAACATAACGACTCTAAGTAGGGACCATCTGCAGATCCTTCACAAAAGTCACAAAACTCCCATACTACTGAATCTAAGTTCAGCATAAGAAAATCCCCGACTGTGACGGTGCACAGATACCAGCACAAATTTGGTCAGAAGCTACAGCTCAGGACCTGAGTTTCTCAGTGTCAGTGCGACACACGACCTCAGTAAAACGACGAAAATCACTAAGTCTAGGCTATGCTCTGTGAACAGAGTTACACAGAACTAACAACAAGAGAGAGCGACAGAGATGATGTTCCAACAAGGGCCAGCAAGGGAGAGCTGGAGAGGGAGCTGTTGTTGGAATCACCATCAAATAGAGAGAAAGAGCTAGCGAAGGCAAGGCAGTCCTCTCACCCAGGTGAGGTGTGATCACCCCACCCTGGTCACGTGACTACGTGGACTGCTGCTGCCCAGCAACTGCAGAGAAGCCGGCAGCGAAACAAGGGGAGTGGTAGTTACAGTAGTTAGACAATGCGGCAGCTACTTAACACTCTCCAGCAACGAGCACTGAATAAGGTGTAAATGTTACATCCTACCTAATAATATAACTAAGTCAAATAATAATATAAAGCAATATATTTACGATTTAGCTAATATTGCAAATATCAGCAATATAAAATTACATGAACAGGTAATATACATTATATACATTGTGACACATTCAGGGGCGCAATATAACGTAAATTGTCTTCTTGAGCAAAAAGGACACATGCGCAAGTAATGTGACATTTTAATACGTAGTGAGGTGAAAGGGCGTAAGAGAGAAGTAGAGCTCCTGGCCCATGTTGTTGTTGGTAGTGGTGGTAGCAGTGGTAACTTTTGGTTGTTACGTGGAGTTACCTCCACGACCACCACCACTATCACCACCACTACCACCACTACCACCACCACTACCACCACCACCACCACCACCACCACCACCACCGCCACCACAACTACCACCACCATCACCACTACTACCACCACCACCGCCACCACAACTACCACCACCATCACCACTACTACCACCACCACCGCCACCACAAACTACACCACACCACCACAACTACCACCACCACTCACACACTACTCACCACACCGCCACCACAACTACACCACCATCACCACTACTACCCACCATCACCCACACACCACTACCACCCACCACAACTACCACCACCATCACCACTACTACCACCACCACCGCCACCACAACTACCACCACCATCACCACTACTACCACCACCACCGCCACCACAACTACCACCACCATCACCACTACTACCACCACCACCGCCACCACAACTACCACCACCATCACCACTACCTTCCCACCACCAACACCGCCACCACACCACTACTACCACCCATCTCCACCACAACTACCACCACCATCACCACTACTACCACCACCCACCGCCACACCACAACTACCACCACCATCACCACTACCTCACCACCACACCACAACTACCACCACCATCACCACTACTCCACCCCACCACCGCCACCACAACTACCACCACCATCACCACTACTACCACCACCACCGCCACCACAACTACCACCACCATCACCACTACTACCACCACCACCGACCACCACAAACTACCACCACCATCACCACTACTACCACCACCCTACCACCACCCCTCACACACACCACCACCATCACCACTACTACCACCACCACCGCCACCACAACTACCACCACCATCACCACTACTACCACCACCACCGCCACCACAACTACCACCACCATCACCACTACTACCACCACCACCCTCCACCACCAACAAACCACCACCACAATCACCACCTACTACTACCACCACCACAACTACCACCCACACCACTACCTACCACCACACCACAATACACCACCATCACACTACTACCACCGCCACCACAACTACCACCACCATCACCACAACTACACCATACCATCCACCACACCGCCACCACAACTACCACCACCATCACCACTACTACCACCACCGCCACCACAACTACACCACCACATACACCCCGCCACCACAATACCCACCATCACCAAACTACCACCACCATCACCACTACTACCACCACCACCGCCACCACAACTACCACCACCATCACCACTACTACCACCACCACCGCCACCACAACTACCACCACCATCACCATACTACCACCACCACCGCCACCACAACTACCCCACCAACTACTACCACCACCACCGCCACCAAACTACCACCACCACACCACTACTACCACCACCACCGCCACCACAACTACCACCACCATCACCACTACTACCACCACCACCGCCACCACAACTACCACCACACTCCACCATCACCACTACTACCACCACCACCGCCACCACAACTACACCACCATCACCACACTACCACCACCATCACCACTACTACCACCACCACCGCCACCACAACTACCACCACCATCACCACTACTACCACCACCACCGCCACCACAATTACCACCACCATCACCACTACTACCACCACCACCGCCACCACAACTACACCACCACACCACAACTACCACCACCACCGCCACCCAACTACCACCACCATCACCACTACTACCACCACCGCCACCACAACTACCACCACCATCACCACTACTACCACACACCGCCACCACAACTACCACCACCATCACCACTACTACAACCACCGCCACCACAACTACCACCACCATCACCACTACTACACCACCATCACCACTACTGCCACCACCACCGCCACCACAACTACCACCACCATCACCACTACTACCACCACCACCGCCACCACAATACCACCACCATCACCACTACTACCACCACCACCGCCACCACAACTACCACCACCACCGCCACCACAACTACCACCACCACCGCCACCACAACTACCACCACCCCACCACAACTACCACTACCACCTTACATTGTATCGGCTTGACAAAGCTCATGGAGAGCGAAACGTTGCCACAATAAAATATCACATTTGCTGTACATGTTTCCTTTTACCTAACATATTGTCGGTAATTCCACTAATAAACTATTGTGAAAATATTTGAAAAAGTATTTGTAACTTCAGTATCATTAACTGTTATATTTTATTTATTGCTTTCAATGGCGATTTCCTTTAACATTTTGATTATTTTTCACATCCCAAGAAACATTATTAAATCGTAAGCATCTTACTGCGCTTTATCCGAACTAGAATTATTATTATTATTATTATTATTATTATTATTATTATTATTATTATTATAATTATTATTATTATTATAATCAAGGGGAAGCGCTAAACCCGGAGGATTATACAGCGCCTGGGGGGGGAATGTGGAAGGCATTCAGGCTTAGTTCGGGGAAATGGAGCACAGATCCAATTCCCTAAATCAAGAGCCCCTCACCAACATCAAGGAACCTTCCTTGAGGGGTCATCCGGACTAGAATATATAATATTATGGCTGACTAAAGTATAACAAACAAATGTCAGAAACTGAAGAGTAATTGGTCTGCATATTTCAATCTCCTTTTGAATTCCTCTTCAGCAGAACATAATACTACTGAAGAAGATTACGGAAGGAAATCGAAATATACAGACCAATTAATATTCTGAGTTACTATCTCCATGTGGGATATTGTTAAGCATATTATATTATGTTTGAATTATACTTAGAGCAATGCCCTAATATCTTGACGTCAGCTACACAAGATAATTTAGAAAACTTAACATTGCTGGGGTGTTAGGAAATTCCAGTTCCGAGGAAAGTTAGTTCCCTCCATTTGCGTCCTCAATTAGGTAAGCCAAATAGTCACGAAGCAATGGCTGTCGGAGCTTTTGTCGTCTGGTCTTCCTCGTTCTCCTGCTTTCTCTGCTGTTGATTGACAGCCACGTCACGATCAAGGGAGCAGCCTGAGTGAAGGGGAGGTAATTGAACCTCCTCCAAAACACTTCATGTAGCGAAGAGAGTGCTGGAAACAGGGACTTGCCTGCTAAGCAGATTAAAGGCCATCAGACTGCTCAGGGGTGCGGGTGACCGCCCTTGTGCTGGCAGACATGAGAAAGAATTTCCTGATTAGGAAGAGAAGAGATACAGTGAACACCAGCACCAGAAACCAAAGGAATTATTCCAGATTTTTCTAGGAAAAGTGACAGGGCAGTGGAGAATCAAAGCAACAGAGGTTGCTCTTAGCAGAAGAGAGAAGTCTTGCTCGTGAGCAGTGGGAGAAGGTTATGATCAAAATTAATAATGTAAATGATGATGTCCCGGCAGCTGGGTTTAATATCAGGAGCGTGGCCGCAGTGGTACCCAAGTTCAGCGAAGCTGACCTGGACTAACACTAATGTTTTTGTGAACCCGGCAGCCATGCTGAAAAGGTTTAAAGTACAATAGGTAACATTGCCAAGAGAGGACCTCAACCATGTCCATCAGGAGTTGATAAGACACGTATTCTATAGTTAGGTATCTTTATTCCGAAACGTTTCGCTCAACAGTAAGCCTCTCAGCCGAATACTGAAGCAGCTGAAGCAGTAAAGACGATGTAATCAGTACATCACTCTCGTAGACGTAGTTGTAAGGTGGTCAGTCCCTCAGCCTGACGAAGAGCTTTGCACCATGGAGAAGATATAATATTCGTAGTGCAGCAGCAATGGTGCCAGAGTTTTGGGAGAACAACCTGGATTGATATTTCGTAGCACATATTAGACTTTGGTGATGTGTACCAGCTGCAGGGCACAGGTCGGGAGAAGGTGGCTACCAGCATGTCTTCCCAAGAGTACAAGCAAACACACACACACACACACACACACACACAAGAGGCGGGGCCAGGAGCTATGACTCGACCCCTGCAACCACAAATAGGTGAGTACAAATAGGTGAGTACACATCAGCCACATCAGGAGGAAAACAACAGTCAAGGACCAGGTAATCAGACTGAGGAAGGGTGATGGGGAATTCACAAGAAACGACCAAGAGGTATGTCAGGAGCTCAACAAAAGGTTTAAAGAGGTATTTACAGTGGAAACCAGTTGGATTCCAGGAAATCAGAACAGGGGGGCACACCAGCAAGTGCTGGATGAGGTACATATAACCAAGGAGGAGGTGAAGAAGCTGCTATGCGAACGTGACACCTCAAAGGCGGTGGGACCAGGCAACATCTCTCCATGGGTCCTTAAAGAGGGAGCAGAGATATTGTGTGAGCCATTAACAAAGATCTTCAACACATCATTTGAAACTGGGCAACTCCCTGAGGTATGGAAAATGGCAAATGTAGTCCCAATTTTTAAAAAGGGAGACAGACATGAGGCACTAAACTACAGACCTGTATTACTAACGTGTATAGTATGCAAGGTCATGGAGAAGATCATCAGGAGGAGAGTGGTGGGGCACCTGGAAAGAAACAAGTGTATAATTGACAACCAGCACGGTTTCAGGGAAGGAAAATCCTGTGTCACAAACCTACTAGAGTTTTATGATAAGGTGACAGAAGTAAGACAAGAGAGAGAGGGGTGGATCGACTGCATATTTTTGGACTGCAAGAAGGCCTTCGACACAGTTCCTCACAAGAGGTTACTGCAAAAGCTAGAGGATCAGGCACACATAACAGGAAAGGCACTGCAATGGATCAGAGAATATCTGACAGGGAGGCAACAACGAGTCATGGTACGCGACGAGATGTCAGAGTGGGCGCCTGTGACAAGCGGGGTTCCACAGGGGTCAGTCCTAGGACCTGTGCTGTTCTTGGTATATGTGAACGACATAACGGAAGGGATAGACTCAGAAGTGTCCTTATTTGCAGATGATGCGAAGTTAATGAGAAGACTCAAATCGGATGAGGATCAGGCAGGACTACAAAGAGACCTAGACAGGCTACAAGCCTGGTCCAGCAACTGGCTCCTTGAATTTAACCCTGCCAAATGCAAAGTCATGAGGATTGGGGAAGGGCAAAGAAGACCGCAGACACAATATAGTTTAGATGGCCAAAGACTGCAAACCTCACTCAAGGAAAAAGATCTGGGGGTGAGTATAACACCGAGCATATCTCCTGAGGCGCACATCAGTCAGATAACTGCTGCAGCATACGGGCGCCTGGCAAACCTAAGGATAGCGTTCCGATACCTCAGTAAGGATTTGTTTAAGACTCTGTATACCATTTACGTCAGACCCATACTGGAGTATGCAGCACCAGTTTGGAATCCACACCTAGTCAAGCACGTCAAGAAATTAGAGAAAGTGCAAAGGTTTGCAACAAGACTAGTCCCAGAGCTACGGGGATTGTCCTACGAAGAAAGGTTGAGGGAAATTGGCCTGACGACACTGGAGGCCAGGAGGGTCAGGGGAGACTTGATAACGACATATAAAATACTGCGCGGAATAGACGAGGTGGACAAGGACGGGATGTTCCAGAGAAGGGACACAGACACAAGAGGTCACAATTGGAAGTTGAAGACTCAGATGAATCAAAGGGATGTTAGGAAGTATTTCTTCAGTCATAGAGTAGTCAGGCCGTGGAATAGCCTAGAAAGTGACGTAGTGGAGGCGGGAACCATACATAGTTTTAAGGCGAGGTATGATAGAGCTCATGGGGCAGGGAGAGAGAGGGCCTAGTAGCAACCGGTGAAGAGGCGGGGCCAGGAGCTATGGATCGACCCCTGCAACCACAAATAGGTGAGTACAAATTGGTGAGTACACACACACACACACACACACACACACACACACACACACACTGGCACTGGAGATATAACACTAAGCAGAAGTGCCAGCGTCATTGCCAGTGCAGATGTTCACTTTGGTGGGCAACTGTAAACTGAAGGGAAGGTCATCAGGCCACACATACTGACACTAACATTCACTCTCTCCTCTCCCCTCTCTCTCTCTCTCTCTCTCTCTCTCTCTCTCTCTCTCTCTCTCTCTCTCTCTCTCTCTCTCTCTCTCTCTCTCTCTTGACAACACTGGTGTAAAATTAGCAATGAATATGGGAAAAGATGATGAATAGGAAAGACCTGTCAAGACGCAGACTCGTCTTTACAAGATGGGAGAGCGTGATGAATAGGAAGGACCTGTCGAGACTCAGACCTGACTTGTCATGATTGGACAATGTGGTGGATACTAGGGGCTTAACAAGACAGTTCTGTAGCGATGGCCGAGCTTAGTGGATAGGATGGACTGACAAGACAGACCAGACTTATGATGGGAGAGGGTAGGACGGGAGGCATAGGGAACCCAGGACAATAGAACAGTCTCCGAGACAGTAGTTTTAAAACTTTCTTTGGGTCACGGATCCCACTGAGAATTTTATGGAAGCTAAGGTTCCCCTTGACAAGTCCAAGAACACCTGACTATCATACCCCAACGGTAAGCAATGCACCTGTGCCATGAACCTTCTTTAAATATTTTAATATATGTTATTTCGGCCCCTCAAGTTAGCTTGTTGGTGTGTGAGGTGTTGCTGAAAAATGATGATACCAGTAAGATGTGGAAAAAACACTTACGTACAGTTCAGGACATTATTAGAGGAAATGTTTCACCCTGAGTGACTTCTTCAGTCCTAATAAAGAGATAATTAAGAAACAAGTATATATACATAGGCAGGCGTCAGGTGGTAAGCCGCAAGAGGGTTAGTAGTAGTAGTAATAATAGTAGTAGTAGTAGTAGTAGTAGTAGTAGTAGTAGTAGTAGTAGTAGTAGTAGTACAACTGTGTTGAGATGGGTTGGCCTTTAGTAGCAGAGCCCGTCTCACCACACTTATACTGCTACAAGTAAAACCCAACCCATCTCACCACGAGGTGTTGCTGTCTGACTGTGACTGTTATGTTTAGGGGACGTATTGACTGGTTACTTCTCCTACAACTGCCTCATTCACTTCAATTAAGCGTTGCTCTCTCTGTTACTGTATTACCTAATTTTCATTGTTTAATGAAGAGAGGAATTAACTTCTTAATATTGTAAATATTAATGTCTCTACCTTCAGCGATAGTTTATTAAAATTTTCTTCTTCCTCGGTCCTTATTTCCTTGACCTGGTCAACCGAGAGGGCGAGTGGGTCTGACCTGCCATCAGAACTTTGCCCGCAATGCATGAAGAGACTTACGTCAAAGTTGTGAGACTGTTGCTGAAGTCAGCCAGGTGTTGTCAGCGACTCAGCCTGACAACACCTGGCTATCATCCTCTCTAGAAGCTGTACTTAAGAAGTGGTGTAGTACAACCCGACTCAGCTCAACAACGCTGAGCTACCACTCGCCCATGCGTGGCACTTTGTGATGATTGCCAGGGAGAAAAGTACTTTAGCTGAAAAGCTTCTAATTCAGTGTTATTACCCGCTTGTGTGACTGCTGAACAACGATCAACTTAGCAGAGAAAACTGACCACAGAACTTCTGACTCTGAGGATCTATCAGTTTCTTACTGATAATCAACTGTGTGGGAAATATTTATGTTGTTTCTTCACCTTGTGATGTTGGATATATTGTAATTCCTTCGAGGAGAGTACTCTATCGTATTCTATTTTACATTTATATTAGCTATGATAAATCCGTATATATATATATATATATATATATATATATATATATATATAAATATATATATATATATATATATATATATATACAATAACATCACAGTAAACAGGTGATATCAGAATATGCAAAGCAACCACTGAGAAAGAATAGCGAAATTCCAAGCGCTTTCGTGACTTCTCATATTATCAAGGAACTAGTTCCTTGATAATGTGAGAAGTCACGAAAGCGCTTGGAATTTCGCTATTCTTTCACAGCGGTTGTCTTGCTTCGAGAAAGAATCAGTCGCCTACAGAGAAGCGTGACTGCAAGAATCACACGAATTTGGGAACGTACACTTACAGAAATATACGCCTATAGACATATATGCATACTGAAATAATGGGAACTGCAGGAGAGGTCTTAGTCCAGGTGTAGCAGCTTATGTAGATGCCCCAGCCATTATTGTTTGTGCATTTGTCATTGTATTTGTGGTCATTGTATTTGCATTAGTGGTGTCAGGCGGCGGTTTCCCGTATGTGGGTCATGTCTACAACTCTGCAACCTTGTATCATAGTGATGTACTAACCTCGTTAATACATCACTACCTTAATATATGACTGTATTATTGTATTAATTCATCACTGTTTTGATATATTAGTGTATCGTTATATTGCAACACTGTTGTATTAGTACATTACTTTATGAGTGTATTACATCATTACATCAATGCATAAATGTTTTAATACATTGCTGTATCAGTGCTTTAATACATTTTTGTATTAATACATCAGTGTGTTAAGAATTACACCAGCTAAGTAGTAGGAGACTCTCTCAGACAAGAAACTATCAGTACTGTAACGTATTACAAAGATTCTCGTACACTGCCTTTACTCTCTCAGAAAAAAACTTAGTAAGAATGAATGGGAGAGTGCTGGATTCCGGGGATAAGGTTGATATCGTTGGTGTGAAATTTGAGTCCAAATTGACTATGAAGAACCACGTTGTAAATCTTGCAAACAAAGCTGCCAGAAAGTTTGCAACACTCAGACGTATCTCATATCTGCTCGACAGTAGAAGATACAAGATTCTGTACGAAACACAAGTATGCTCACACCCTGAGTAAGCTCCACTTTCTTGGATTGCCTGACCTCCGCCTCATCTGCGACTTCTTGACAGAACAGAGAGCAGAACAAGACGACTCATCTCTCGCTTGGACAAAGCCTGGACAGTTTTATCATTTCAGCAGAGCCTTCAATGTTGTTAAAGTACCATACTTGACTCCACTCCAAGGACAGCGAGAAGTGAGCTCCTACACAACAAGACGGGCAGCGAACAACAACTACACTCTAGCTGTATTCTTCTCAAGAACATCACCCGAGTCTGGAACATGTTCGTACAGCATAACAAATCCTACTGAAGGTTGATGTCGTTCACTGTTGATATATTTTAATCAGATGAGAGCGCTAAACCTGTAGGGGTCAAATAACGCCTGTGGAATAGGAGATATTTATATCCGATCAAAGCAAGGGGGAAGATAACTCCAGTTCCTTGGATCAAGAGCCCTCACCAACATCAAGGCAAAATAATGCAGTAAGGTCAAAATAATAATATTCCATATCGAGATTATAAGTGACAGAAGGTGATCGACACACTCCATTAAATAAACAATCTTCTATTAAGTAGGAGTCAACACTGTTGAAACTGTGAAGGGGAAAGTTTGAAGCCGATCGAATAAGGCGTTCTCGAGTAATAAACGAAAACTTGAGAGGAAGCGAACGAAAAATGTTAATGAGAATATTCTGAAAAACAGAAAAGTCTCCCCCTCGTTAAAGTTAATAACTCCATAAAACTGAGATTTTTTCTTTTATTTTTTTTTTTTTTCAGTTTGCATCTCTGATTTACATTCCTTTAAAAGTTCTGTGCATCCTGGGAGAAAATATTTTATTTAGATTACTTAAAAAAGTTAATTTGATAAAAATTTCAAAAATTGAGAATTGGTAAAAAAAATGGAAAATTCGTAAAAGACTGGAAATTGTAAAAAAAAAAATGGAAGATTGGAAAAAATTGAAAGTTGGTAAAAATCGGAAAAACTGGATAAAACTGGAAAACTAAGAAAAGGAAAAATAGCGCCCACAGCCCAGAATTAATAGAAAAATATTTTTTTATTAAGATAAACCAGCATTTAGGGTTTGAAGCTGATCCAAATAAGCATTTTCCAGTTATTACATGAGAAAAATAAGCAAATTGAAATTTACACATCTCAAAGTGAGTGAGAAGCTGCTTAAATAAAGTCCACAAGTGGTAAAATTTTGAAGGCCAACAATTGCAAGTTTTTTTTGTAACTATTTCAGTAAGACTTCAAATGTGGTCGTACTCGAGTCGATATGGGTTATGAACTCAGTTTAAGTCGTAATAAACGATTGTCAATGAATAAACAGAAGGACGGACGAGAGGTTCGAACTGTGGTCCCAAAATTGACAACCGAGGCAGTAGAGTGATGGACCTGTCAATTTTGGTACCACGGTTCGAACCTCTCGCCCATCCTTCTGTTTATTCATATGGGTTATCATTCTTCTCGTAGAATGCATCGTCAGTCAGAAGGAGCATTCTTTAGTTATTGAATAAAGACTGAATATAACTATTTATTCAGTAAAACTGACGAACTGGGACTTATACCAGCCAGTGGCAGCATGAGTCCTGCGTTCGCAAAACCACTCCAATGGTGAAAATTTAAAGCCGATCAGATGAGTCATTCTCCAGTTAATCCAGAGATTTCAACGACTCCAAGTTTTATTTTCTATTTTACTTCAACAAATTTTCCTACACACAAACGAATCTTAACAGGTACCATCCTGGGTCTAAGATGCATCAGCCATTAAATACTGAAGTCGTTTATAAGAGGTAAACTGAAAAATTATTTAAAGGAATAAAATTTTCAGCATCTTACTTGGTGACCCTCCATGAACTGTTGTTATTGACCCAATTGTCAAGTCAAAACCGGACGATATGAGGAGGATGGAACAACGAATAGGCTGTCTAGATGCACATGATGCCCTATGCTTGAGTCTGCCCTGAGAAGTGCACCGTCAAATGACAGTCCAAAACTAAAGGAGTACGACAGTCACCTAAGGTCGAAATTTACAAAATTGCTCACTCTTCCTCTAGAAGATCTACAGTAAGACCAATCCATTCTGCCAGTTAGACTAAGAAGCATAAGTTTCCGAAAGGCATCACAGATAGCAATTCTGCATTCCTGTTATCGTGTGTAGCGTCCAGCAGACATGAAGCAACCATTCTCTCTGAATATCTCAGAGACCATGTTGGGGGTTCACCACCTAAAGTTTATTAATGGAGCCATACTCTGGAATATTCGATCAGGCTATTTCCCTATCAACTACACATAGTAGCAATGGAATATCCTGATACTAGTGAATATAACCTTAACATTGCATCATCTTGTCAGCGTGTTTGAAGGACAGAGTTCGCCTCCTAGCAATGAGGTTTCCTTAAGTGGGGATTTTCTGTTAGCCCAATTCCTCTGTAGGCACACGCACTGACTCGCAGACCATTCGTATTGGTGTTTCATGTTCTCTTGCCGCTCCTGTTCTCCTCGAACACAGGTGTATCTGCTGCATCAGCAGACCGATTTCATGATCTCACTTGCCGTAGGTCTAAGAAAACGATCACAAGGCCTAAATAGGGTAACAAAATCATGAAGAGAAACCTTTGCAACAGCTGGATACAAAACAATACAGAAGCCCTTCCCCCTTAACTATGCAAATTTGATGGCAACCTGCAGCGTCCAAATGTAAATTACCTTCCAATCATGGACAGATAGCAAATAGGTGGTGTGGTATTATACATGCACAACCACACTGATTGACACCTATCTCCAGCAGAGCACTGAACCTGCTCATCATGACATGTTTGCTCCCATAGGTTCAGAGACCCTTGTTCATGGGAAAAGAGCGCACCCGCTTTGCCCGAGGAGATTAGGAATAAGACTCGTTTGAGAAACAAAGGATCCCAGAGCAGCTACTTCTCTGTTCCAGCGTCTCTGTAGCGCAGTTCAGAGGGATAATGCTTGCTGTGTGCTGGGTACTTGTCCCAGTTCTGAGGAGCTGGGTGAAGTTTTCGAAATTTAATTAAATGTTGACAAACACACTTATATATTTGTTATGTATCTCTCAGGCTTAGTATTATATATATATAATATATATATATATATATATATATATATATATAATATATATATATATATAATATATAATATATATAATATATATATATATATATATATATATAATATAGAATAGTAGAATATTCAAACAGCCTCAAGAAGAAAATTCAGCAATTTTCTCTAACATATTATATTTACTTCTACGAGGCTACTTATTTATTATTTGCCTCAAAAATACGGAAATCGACCCGAGTTCCACCATGACAGCAGTCCACCGCTCAAACAATCTTGCCAGGAAAGTTACAGAACGGAATTTTTAATTAACAGTATTTCTCTCAGCGGTAACAGTCACATAATTCCAGGTCTAGCTCTTGGTTCTCTCAGGTGTGTCACTGCGAGTGAGAAACACAAGAATTACACTTCTCAAGTGGGTCTGTCATGGACCTACGAGTATCCACGTCCTTCAGGAAAGACAGCTAGGGAGCAACACAGTGTCGATGTGTTTTCTTCTTTGAGTCACCGTGCCGCGGTGACCTGGAGAGTCGGAAGGTATATATTTCAAGCGAACTCCTGCACAGAGTACGTTTTAAAGGGACAAACTTTAAGAAGCATTTTTTTTTTCAGGAAATAAATTCCCTTCAATATATTTTACAGAATATAATATAGGAAATATATTTCAGACTTCTGGGAATTTTCAACCTGCTGAATTTGTTGTAGTCATCTTGGTAGGCTTTCTAAATGTATAATTGTTTTACCATTTTGGTATAAAATCAGAGAGAGAGAGAGAGAGAGAGAGAGAGAGAGAGAGAGAGAGAGAGAGAGAGAGACAGATAGACAGAGACAGACATTGGTTAATTGTGTTAGTCGACACATTACCTACACGCTTAACAATATACATTTGTTAATATCAACATCAGGTATCATTACTCATCCCTGTCATCATAACAGTGGTAATGCACCTGATTGTCACCCTAAAACATCAGTGGTAATGCACCTGATTGTCACCCTAACACATCAGTGGTAATGCACCTGATTGTCACCCTAACACATCAGTGGTAATGCACCTGATTGTCACCATAACATATCAGTGGTAATGCACCTGATTGTCACCATAACATATCAGTTGTAATGCACCTGATTGTCACCATAACATATCAGTAGTAATGCACATGATTGTCACCATAACATATCGGTGGTAACGCACCTGATTGTCACCATAACATACCGGTGGTAATGCACCTGATTGTCGCCATAACATATCAGTGGTAATGCAGCTCATTGTTATTAAAGAACATAACGCCCCAATTTTACGCCTGGTTCCGACTGCACTCAACCGAGGCTTCAAAATGGATCCGATTATACAGACAAAACCTATTATCCCATTACTGGATGTCGTTAGGCGCGTCTATACTGCTCACCAGTATTACCTCACGTCTATACTGCTCACCATTATTACTTCACGTCTATACTGCTCACCAGTATTACTTCACGTCTATACTGCTCACCAGTATTACTTCACGTCTATACTGCTCACCAGTATTACTTCACGTCTATACTGCTCACCAGTATTACTTCACGTCTATACTGCTCACCAGTATTACTTCACGTCTATACTGCTCACCAGTATTACTTCACGTCTATACTGCTCACCAGTATTACTTCACGTCTATACTGCTCACCAGTATTACTTCACGTCTATACTGCTCACCAGTATTACTTCACGTCTATACTGCCACCAGTATTACTTCACGTCTATACTGCTCACCAGTATTACTTCACGTCTATACTGCTCACCAGTATTACTTTACGTCTATACTGCTCACCAGTATTACTTCACGTCTATACTGCTCACCAGTATTACTTCACGTCTATACTGCTCACCAGTATTACTTCACGTCTATACTGCTCACCAGTATTACTTAACGTCTATACTGCTCACCAGTATTACTTAACGTCTATACTGCTCACAGTATACTCACGTCATACTGCTCACCAGTATTACTTCAACGTCTATACTGCTCACCAGTATTACTTCACGTCTATACTGCTCACCAGTATTACTTCACGTCTATACTGCTCACCAGTATTACTTCACGTCTATACTGCTCACCAGTATTACTTCACGTCTATACTGCTCACCAGTATTACTTAACGTCTATACTGCTCACCAGTATTACTTCACGTCTATACTGCTCACCAGTATTACTTAACGTCTATACTGCTCACCAGTATTACTTAACGTCTATACTGCTCACTAGTATTACCTCACGTCTATACTGCTCACGAGAATTACCTCACGTCTATACTGCTCACCAGTATTACCTCACGTCTATACTGCTCACCAGTATTACATCACGTCTATACTGCTCACCAGTATTACCTCACGTCTATACTGCTCACCAGTATTACCTCACGTCTGTACTGCTCACCAGTATCACTTCACGTCTATACTGCTCACCAGTATTACCTCACGTCTATACTGCTCACCAGTATTACCTCACGTCTATACTGCTCACCAGTATTACCTCACGTCTATACTGCTCACCAGTATTACCTCACGTCTATACTGCTCACCAGTATTACCTCATGTCTATACTGCTCACGAGTATTACCTCACGTCTATACTGCTCACCAGTATTACCTCACGTCTATACTGCTCACCAGTATTACCTCACGTCTATACTGCTCACGAGTATTACCTCACGTCTATACTACTCACCAGTATTACCTCACGTCTATACTGCTCACCAGTATTACCTCACGTCTGTACTGCTCACCAGCATCACTTCACGTCTATACTGCTCACCAGTATTACCTCACGTCTATACTGCTCACCAGTATTACCTCACGTCTATACTGCTCACCATTATTACCTCACGTCTATACTGCTCACCAGTATTACCTCACTTCTATACTGCTCACCAGTATTACCTCACGTCTATACTGCTCACCAGTATTACCTCACGTCTATACTGCTCACGAGTATTACCTCACGTCTATACTGCTTACCAGTATTACCTCACGTCTATACTGCTCACGAGTATTACCTCACGTCTATACTGCTCACCAGTATTACCTCACGTCTGTACTGCTCACCAGTATCACTTCACGTCTATACTGCTCACCAGTATTACCTCACGTCTATACTGCTCACCAGTATTACCTCACGTCTATACTGCTCACCAGTATTACCTCACGTCTATACTGCTCACCAGTATTACCTCACTTCTATACTGCTCACGAGTATTACCTCACGTCTATACTGCTCACCAGTATTACCTCACGTCTGTACTGTTCACCAGTATCACTTCACGTCTATACTGCTCACCAGTATTACCTCACGTCTATACTGCTCACCAGTATTACCTCACGTCTATACTGCTCACCAGTATTACCTCACGTCTATACTGCTCACCAGTATTACCTCACGTCTATACTGCTCACCAGTATTACCTCATGTCTATACTGCTCACGAGTATTA
This sequence comes from Cherax quadricarinatus, assembly GCF_026875155.1. Lineage (NCBI taxonomy): Eukaryota > Metazoa > Arthropoda > Malacostraca > Decapoda > Parastacidae > Cherax > Cherax quadricarinatus. The sequence goes on along the minus strand of NC_069410.1, from coordinate 27,783,419 downwards.
CCTCACGTCTATACTGCTCACCAGTATTACCTCACGTCTATACTGCTCACGAGTATTACCTCACGTCTATACTGCTCACGAGTATTACCTCACGTCTACACTACTCACCAGTATTACCTCACGTCTATACTGCTCACCAGTATTACCTCACGTCTGTACTGCTCACCAGCATCACTTCACGTCTATACTGCTCACCAGTATTACCTCACGTCTATACTGCTCAACCAGTATTACCTCACGTCTATATTGCTCACCAGTATTACCTCACGTCTATACTGCTCATCAGTATTACTTCACGTATATACTGCTCACCAGTATTACCTCACGTCTATACTGCTCACCAGTATTACCTCACGTCTATACTGCTCACCAGTATTACCTCACGTCTATACTGCTCACCAGTATTACCTCACGTCTATACTGCTCACCAGTATTACCTCACGTCTATACTGCTCACCAGTATTACCTCACGTCTGTACTGCTCACCAGCATCACTTCACGTCTATACTACTCACCAGTATTACCTCACGTCTATACTGCTCACCAGTATTACCTCACGTCTATACTGCTCACCAGTATTACCTCACGTCTATACTGCTCATCAGTATTACTTCACGTATATACTGCTCACCAGTATTACCTCACGTCTATACTGCTCACCAGTATTACCTCACGTCTGTACTGCTCACCAGCATCACTTCACGTCTATACTACTCACCAGTATCACTTCACGTCTATACTGCTCACCAGTATTACCTCACGTCTATACTGCTCACCAGTATTACCTCACGTCTATACTGCTCACCAGTATTACCTCACGTCTATACTGCTCACCAGTATTACCTCACGTCTATACTGCTCACCAGTATTACCTCATGTCTATACTGCTCACGAGTATTACCTCACGTCTATACTGCTCACCAGTATTACCTCACGTCTATACTGCTCACGAGTATTACCTCACGTCTATACTGCTCACGAGTATTACCTCACGTCTACACTACTCACCAGTATTACCTCACGTCTATACTGCTCACCAGTATTACCTCACGTCTGTACTGCTCACCAGCATCACTTCACGTCTATACTGCTCACCAGTATTACCTCACGTCTATACTGCTCACCAGTATTACCTCACGTCTATATTGCTCACCAGTATTACCTCACGTCTATACTGCTCATCAGTATTACTTCACGTATATACTGCTCACCAGTATTACCTCACGTCTATACTGCTCACCAGTATTACCTCACGTCTATACTGCTCACCAGTATTACCTCACGTCTATACTGCTCACCAGTATTACCTCACGTCTATACTGCTCACCAGTATTACCTCACGTCTATACTGCTCACCAGTATTACCTCACGTCTGTACTGCTCACCAGCATCACTTCACGTCTATACTACTCACCAGTATTACCTCACGTCTATACTGCTCACCAGTATTACCTCACGTCTATACTGCTCACCAGTATTACCTCACGTCTATACTGCTCATCAGTATTACTTCACGTATATACTGCTCACCAGTATTACCTCACGTCTATACTGCTCACCAGTATTACCTCACGTCTGTACTGCTCACCAGCATCACTTCACGTCTATACTACTCACCAGTATTACCTCACGTCTATACTGCTCACCAGTATTACCTCACGTCTATACTGCTCACCAGTATTACCTCACGTCTATACTGCTCATCAGTATTACTTCACGTATATACTGCTCACCAGTATTATCTCACGTCATTGCAATAGCTTGCAATCGCCCCCTAAATGTTTTTAATATTTTTAATGGACCATTTCAGGAGTGATAATGTGAGATTTTCTTGTGGTAGTGAAAGTTGCAGTGCTGCTGCTGCTGCTGCAGTGCTGCTCCTGCTGCTGCTGCTGCAGTGCTGCTGCTGCTGCAGTGCTGCTGCAGTGCTGCTGCTGCTACTGCTGCTGCAGTGCTGCTCCTGCTGCTGCTGCTGCAGTGCTGCTGCTGCTGCTTCTGCAGTGCTGCTGCTGCTGCTGCTGCTGCAGTGCTGCTGCTGCTGCTGCTGCTGCAGTGCTGCTGCAGTGCTGCTGCTGCTGCTGCAGTGCTGCTCCTGCTGTTGCTGCTGCAGTGCTGCTGCTGCTGCGCTGCTGCTGCTGCTGCAGTGCTGCTGCTGCTGTTGCTTGCTGCAGTGCATGCGTGCTGTGCTGCTGGCAGTGCTGCTGCTGCTGCATGCTGCTGCTGCTGCTGCTGCTGCTGCAGTGCTGCTGCTGCTGCTGCTGCTGCTGCTGCTGCTGCTGCTGCAGTGCTGCTGCTGCTGCTGCTGCTGCTGCTGCTGCTGCTGCTGCAGTGGCTGCTGCGCTGCTGCAGTGGCTGCTGCTGCTGCTGCAGTGCTGCTGCTGCTGCTGCAGTGCTGCTGAAGTGCTGCTGCTGCTGCTGCTGCATTGCTGCTGCTGCTGCTGCTGCTGCTGCTGCTGCTGCTGCTGCTGCTGCTGTAGTGCTGCTGCTGCAGTGCTGCTGCTGCTGCTGCTGCTGCTGCTGCAGTGCTGCTGCTGCTGCTGCTGTTGCTGCTGCTGCTGCAGTGCAGCTGCTGCTGCTGCTGCTGCAGTGCTGCTGCTGCTGCATGCTGCTGCTGCTGCTGCATGCTGCTGCTGCTGCTGCAGCTGCAGTGCTGCTGCTGCTGCTGGTGCTACTGCTGCAGTGCTGCTGCTGCTGCTGCTGCTGCTGCTGCAGTGCTGCTGCTGCTGCTGCTGCATTGCTGCTGCTGCTGCTGTAGTGCTGCTGCTGCAGTGCTGCTGCTGCTGCTGCTGCTGCTGCTGCTGTTGCTGCTGAAGTGCAGCTGCTGCTGTTGCTGCTGCAGTGCAGCTGCTGCTGCTGCAGTGCTGCTGCTGCTACTGCTGCTGCAGCTGCTGCTGCTGCTACTGCTGCTGCTGCAGTGCTGCTGCTGCTGCTGCTGCTGCTGCAGTGTTGCTGTTGTAGTGCTGCTGCTGCTGCAGTGCTGCTGCTGCTACTGCTGCTGCAGCTGCTGCTGCTGCTACTGCTGCTGCTGCAGTGCTGCTGCTGCTGCTGCTGCTGCTGCTGCTGCTGCTGCTGCAGTGTTGCTGTTGTAGTGCTGCTGCTGCTGCAGTGCTGCTGCTGCTGCTGCCGCTGTTCCCGAGACTCGCACGGCAAATAAAGTAGTGGAATTAATTTGGTGGTAAGCGAGACGTTTATTTATCCTCAGTATCAAGACTGGGATTAATGGTTGCTGTTAGTGTGTGTGTGTGTGTGTGTGTGTGTGTGTGTGCTTCCCTGCCCCTCACTTGTTAGTGTATACTCTCTTCCTCTCGTTAGTCTGCTCTCCCTGCCTATCACTCATTAGTGAGTTCTCCCTCCCCTCCCTCGTTAGTGCGTTCTCCCTCCCCTCCCTCGTTAGTGCGTTTCTCCCTCCCCTCCCTCGTTAGTGCGTTCTCCCTCCCCTCCATCGTTAGTGCGTTCTCCCTCCCCTCCCTCGTTAGTGCGTTCTCCCTCCCCTCCCTCGTTAGTGCGTTCTCTCTCCCCTCCCTCTTTAGTGCGTTCTCCCTCCCCTCCCTCGTTAGTGCGTTATCCCTCCCCTCGTTAGTGCGTTTTCCCTCCCCTCCCTCGTTAATGAATTCCCCTTCCACTACTATATCTCTCTGCCTGCTCTCTCTCTCTCATATAATCTCCCACTTATCCTTCGTCTGCTCTCCACCTTCTTCAAACACTCTTGCTTTCCTCTGTGTGCTCCCTCCTTCATTTAATCTCCCCTTCATCCTTCATCCTTCATCTAATGTTCCTCCTCCTTCATCAAACCTCTTCCCTCAATAATCAAATCCCCTCTTCCCTTTCATGCAAAACCCCCCTTCACTTACACCCTCCTCCCTTTTTTAATCCTCCTCTTCATCTACTCCTTCCCCTTTTCCCGTTATTCTTCTGTTATCGCCCCCTCTCTTCGTTAACCCCCCCCCCTCTACCAAAGGAAATTATTCAAGCAGTGTTATGTCGTCCCCTGGAGATTACATGGGATTACACATGGGATTACACATGGGATTACACATGGGATTACACAGGGGATTTCAAAAGATACAAAACAGCGAGGTCTTCAGTTGTGTCCTGAGGCTGTCTATCTGCTGGCAGTAATGTCACATTATTTAAGCCACCGCTTCACATGTTATCTGAGCAGATAACAGAATGAAAATGCTGAAGGCTCTGTGCCCACCGTGCGCTCCCTCCGGCTCTGACACTACCTGTAAGGAAGCCAGGATGGATAAAATATAAGGCGTTGAATGAAAACTGTTCGGAAGTTTAAAATGAGAAACATATTAAAGCACTTATTGTAAAAACTTTCCTATCACTGTTACTGTTTTGACGACTCGAATTACTGTTACTTCTACTATTACTACTACGACTACTACTACTACTGCTTGTACTACTGTCGCCACTGCTGCTTGTACTACTGTCACCACTGCTGCTTGTACTACTGTCACCACTGCTGCTTGTACTACTGTCACCACTGCTGCTTGTACTACTGTCACCACTGCTGCTTGTACTACTGTCACCACTGCTGCTTGTACTACTGTCACCACTGCTGCTTGTACTACTGTCACCACTGCTGCTTGTACTACTGTCACCACTGCTGCTTGTACTACTGTCACCACTGCTGCTTGTACTACTGTCACCACTGCTGCTTGTACTACTGTCACCACTGCTGCTTGTACTACTGTCACCACTGCTGCTTGTACTACTGTCACCACTGCTGCTTGTACTACTGTCACCACTGCTGCTTGTACTACTGTCACCACTGCTATTTGTACTACTGTCACCACTACTGCTTGTACTACTGTCACCACTGCTGCTTGTACTACTGTCACCACTGCTGCTTGTACTACTGTCACCACTGCTGCTTGTACTACTGTCACCACTGCTGCTTGTACTACTGTCACCACTGCTGCTTGTACTACTGTCACCACTACTGCTTGTACTACTGTCACCACTGCTGCTTGTACTACTGTCACACTACTGCTGTACACTGTCACCACTACTGCTTGTACTACTGTCACCACTACTGCTTGTACTACTGTCACCACTGCTGCTTGTACTACTGTCACCACTGCTGCTTGTACTACTGTCACCACTGCTGCTTGTACTACTGTCACCACTACTGCTTGTACTACTGTCACCACTGCTGCTTGTACTACTGTCACCACTGCGCTTGTACTACTGTCACACTGCTGCTTGTACTACTGTCACCACTGCTGCTTGTACTACTGTCACCACTGCTGCTTGTACTACTGTCACCACTGCTGCTACACAGAGCACTTGTACTACTGTATCCGCTGCCACGACTAGTGTTACTAAATTTGTTAAAGCTAATACTAATGTATCACAACAAAGTAAATAATTTTACAGTATAATACAAGAGATGTAATACAACAGTACATGAGAAAGAAGGAACACTGCAGCAGGCCTACTGGTCCATGCGAGGCAGGTCCAAGTTAAGGAAGGAACACGGTAACTGACCTAGTAGCACAGCTAATTAGGTCCAACTCACACCCACCCACACCCACTCATGTATTTATCCTACCTACTTTTTAAATTACACAACGTATTAGCTTCTATGACGGTACTCGGGAGTTTGTTCCACTCATCCACAACTCTATTACCAAACCAGTGCTTTCCTATATCCTTCCTGAATCTGAATTTTTCCAACTTAAAACCATTGCTGCGAGTCCTGTCTAGACTAGATATTTTTAGCACGCTATTTACATCCCCTTTATTTATTCCTGTCTTCCATTTATACACCTCAGTCATATCCCCCCTAATTCTAATCCTTTCTAGAGAGTGCAGATTCAGGGCCCTTAGTCTATCCTCATAGGGAAGATTTCTGATACATGGGATCAACTTTGTCATCCTCCTCTGTACGTTTTCCAGAGCATTTATATCCATTCTGTAATACGGTGACCAAAACTGTGCAACATAAACTAAATGAGGCCTAACCAAGGATGTATAGAGTTAAAGAACAACCTGAGGACTCCTGTTATTTATGCTTCTTGATATGAAGCCAAGGATTCTGTTAGCTTTATTGCGAACACTTATTCACTGTTGTCTTGGTTTTAGATTACTCCTAACCAGAACTCCTAAATCTTTTTCGCAATCCGTAATATTAAGATCTACATTATTTAGTTTATATGTGGCATGGTTATTTTCCTGTCCTAAACGACATATATGTCGTTTATGTAGACCGTGAACAACAGGGGGCCCAACACTGACCCCTGAGGAACACCACTCGTGACGCTTCCCCACTCTGATTTCTCCCCATTTATGCAAACTCTCTGCTGCCTATTTGTCAACCATGGTTCTATCCAGGAAACAAATTCTCCTCCTATTCCATGTGTCTTAATTTTCCTCAATAGTCTCTGATGTGGGACCCTGTCAAAAGCCTTACTGGAGTCCATATACACAATATCATATTCATTACCATGATCTACCTCCTCAAATACCTTAGTAAAAAAAGGTAATAAATTCGGAAGGCAGGAACGCCCCTTTGTAAAATCATGCTGAGATTCGTTGATTAATTTATGCTTTTCAAGGTGGCTACGAACTGCCTTGGCAATTATTGATTCTATAAATTTTCCCTCTATGGAGGTTAGGCTTATTGGTTTATAGTTCGAAGCTAAGGACCTGTCACCTGCTTTGAAAATAGGTAACACATTTGCCATTTTCCACTTATCAGCCACCATGCCAGTTTGTAGTGATATGTTGAAAATATTAGCCAAAGGTTTGCTAAGCTCCTCTTTACATTCCTCTAACACCCTTGCATACAGTTCATCAGGGTCTGGGGATTTGTTGGGTTTTAATTTATCTATTTGCCTAAGAACCTTGTCACTTGTGACCCTAATCGTGCATAGTTTATTATCGTCCTGTTCTACATAATTTATTATTTCTGGAATATCGCTAGTATCTTCCTTTGTAAAAACTGAGAGGAAGTATGTGTTAAAAATTCTACACATTTCCTTATCACTGTCCGTGAGCTGACCTGAGTAACTTTTGAGTGGGCCTATCTTGTCCCTGATCTTACTTCTGTATACCTGAAAGAATTCTTTTGGGTTAGTCTTCGATTCTCTTGCAACTTTAACCTCATTAATCTCTTTTTGCTTTTATTCCCTTTTTTATTTCTCTCTTCAAGTGAGTATATTGATTTCTTAATTGCCCCTCTCCCCTTTTGATTTGCCTATATATGCCTCTCTTTTGACCAATGAGATGTTTTAATCTATTGTTCAACTATTTAGGATCATTTTTGTTTGATCTGATTTCCCTATTTGGAACATAAGTTCTCTAAGCAGCTAGAACTATGCCCTGGAAAATGTCATATCGGCAATCATCACCACCTACCTGACCCATAGTCAGGTCATTCCAGCTTAGCCCACCCAAGTATTTTTTCAGTCCTATGAAATCAGCCAAGCGGAAGTCAAGGACAGAGACTTGATTGTCATGATTAGGGGAATTCCATGATATATTAAAACTGAGTGATTTGTGATCACTTTCCCCAAGCTCATCATTAACCTCAAGATTATTAATTAGAGTTTCCCTGCTGGCAAGAACCAAGTCAAGCAGGTTATTTCCTCTAGTTGGTTTTGTCACAAACTGTTTTAAAAAACAATCCTGAATCGTATCAAGAAAATCACTTAACTCTAAATTTCCTGTCGTATTGCTCCAGTCAATCTGTCTATAGTTGAAATCTCCCATTACCACAACATTTACTTATGTAGATGCCTTACGAATTTCGTCCCATAGAAGTTTACTGTACTCCCTATCAAGATTTGGGGCCCTGTAAATCACACCCAAAATTAGTTTTTCACGGCCCTCGAGAAGCTGTAACCAAACAGATTCAGTGGCTGATGCTTCTAATTTTATATCTTGTCTAGCACAACAATTTAAAATGTCTCCGACATACATCGCTACTCCGCCACCCTTCCTGTTGACCTTGTCAGTGTGGAATAATTTATAGCCTTGGATGTGACATTCAGAAGGCATCTTTCTATCAGATTGAACCAGGTCTCTGTTATAGCAATAATATCTATGTTTCCTGTACTTGCAATTAATCTTAGGCCATCTATCTTATTTCCTACACTCCTGCTATTAAGTATAGCAAACCTTAAGGGAGCTAGTCCCATGCTGCCCTCTGCTGTCTCCCTTTGTTTGCTGACCTAATCTATTGTCTTTATTTATAACTTCATGATGAATGTCTTTTATACCCTAGTGTTGCAACCTGCCTGTTTCCCACACACACCCATACCTCTGTCTTCTATCAGTTTAAAATCCTAGGCATTTCAGCAATGGCCCTCTCGATCAAGTTTGCAAGTGCTACCACTCCTGTCCCAGAGAGATGTACCCCATCCCTTGCATACATATCATGTTTGTCATAAAAATTGTCCCAGTTGTCAATGAATGGGATTGCAAGCTCCTTGCAGTATCTGTCTAGCCAGCAATTTACACCAATTGCCCTAGACAACCATTCATTTCTCACTCCCCTTCTAGGCAAGATGCTACATATGACTGGGACCCCTCCCTTAGACTTAAATAAATTTATAGCTGACCTGTACTTATCTAGCAGCTCTTCTCTCCTACCCTTCCCAATATTATTTCCATCAGCAATAAGACAGATAATAGGCTTGTTTCCATTACCTGACATGATATTATCCAACCTGTTGACTATGTCACTAACACCAGCTCCAGGGAAGCACACTCCATCTCTTACCTTCTTATTCCTATTATATAAAGCACGGTCCATATAATACAAGAGACGCTCTGGTGGCCTGGTGGTTAACGCTCTTGCTTCACACGGCGAGGGCCTGGGTTCGATTCCCAGCCAGAGTAGAAACATTGGACGTGTTTCTTTCAACCTGTTGTCTATGTTCCCCATCAGTAAAATGGGTACCTGGGTGTTAGTCGACTGGTGTGGGTCGCATCCTGGGACACTGACCTAAGGAGGCCTGGTCACAGACCGGGCAGCGGGGGCGTTGACCCCCGGAACTCACTCCAGGTAAACAACAGTATAATACAAGAGATATAATACAATAGTATAATACAAAAGAGGTAATACAACAGTATAATAAAAGAGATGCAATACTACAGAAAAATACAAGAGTTTAACTCCCATGCAACTTTAATTTCATATCTCGTGACTTTTATTATTTTTAGGTCATTCCTTAATTTAATATATTGGCTCGTTAAGGTCACCCCAGTCAGGTCACCCCAGTCAGGTCACCCCAGTCAGGTCACCCCAGTCAGGTCACCCCAGTCAGGTTACCCCAGTCAGGTCACCCCAGTCAGGTTACCCCAGTCAAGTTACCCCAGTCAGTTTAACTGTGCCAGGTTACCCCAGTCAGGTTACCCAAGTAGGGTTACCTCAGTCAGGTTACGTCAGTCAGGTCAGATTACCTCAGTCAGGTTACCCCAGTCAGGTTACCCCAGTCGGGTTACCCGTGTCAGGTTACCTCAGTCAAGTTACCTGTCACGTTACCACAGTCAGGTTACCTCAGTCGGGTTACCTCTGTCAGGTTACCTCAGTCAGGTTACCTTAGTCAGGTTACCTCAATCAGGTTACCTCAGCCAGGTTACCTCAGTCAGGTTACCTCAGTCAGGTTACCTTAGTCAGGTTACCTCAGTCAGGTTACCTTAGTCAGGTTACCTCAATCAGGCTACCTCAGTCAGGTTACCCCAGTCAGGTTAACTCAGTCAGGTTACCTCAGTCAGGTTACCTCAGTCAGATTACCCCAGTCAGGTTACGTCAGTCAGGTTACCCTAGTCAGGCTACCTCAGTCAGGTTACCCCAGTCAGGTTACCTCAGTCAGGTTACCTCAGTCAAGTTACCCCAGTCAGGTTACCTCAGTCAGGTTACCTCAGTCAGGTTACCTCAGTCAGGTTACCCCAGTCAGGTTACCTCAGTCAGGTTACCTCAGTCAGGTCAGGTTACCTCAGTCAGGTTACCCCAGTCAGGTTACCCCAGTCGAGTTACCTCTGTCAGGTTACCTCAGTCAGGTTACCTGTCAGGTTACCCCAGTCAGGTTACCTCAGTCAGGTTACCTCAGTCGGGTTACCCCAGTCGGGTTACCTCTGTCAGGTTACCTCAGTCGGGTTACCCCAGTCGGGTTACCTCTGTCAGGTTACCTCAGTCGGGTTACCTCAATCAGGTTACTTCAGTCAGGTTACCCCAGTCAGGTTACCTCAGTCAGGTTACCTCAGTCGGGTTACCCCAGTCGGGTTACCTCTGTCAGGTTACCTCAGTCGGGTTACCTCAATCAGGTTACTTCAGTCAGGTTACCCCAGTCAGGTTACCTCAGTCAGGTTACCTCAGTCAGGTTACCCCAGTCAGGTTACCTCAATCAGGTTACCCCAGTCAGGTTACCTCAGTCAGGTTACCTCAGTCAGGTTACCTCAGTCAGGTTACCTCAGTCGGGTTACCTCAATCAGGTTACCTCAGTCAGGTTACCCCAGTCAGGTTACCTCAGTGAGGTTACCTCAGTCAGGTTACCTCAGTCAAGTTACCCCAGTCAGGTTACTTCAGTCAGGTTACCTCAGTCGGGTTACCTCAATCAGGTTACCTCAGTCAGGTTACCTCAATCAGGTTACCTCAGTCAGGTTACCTCAGTCAAGTTACCCCAGTCAGGTTACCTCAGTCAGGTTACCCCAGTAAGGTTACCCCAGTCAGGTTACTTCAGTCAGGTTACCTCAGTCAGGTTACCTCAGTCAGGTTACCCTAGTCAGGTTACCTCAGTCAAGTTACCTCAGTCAGGTTACCTAAGTTAGGTTACCTCAGTCAAGTTACCCCAGTCAGGTTACCCCAGTCAGGTTACCTAAGTTAGGTTACCTCAGTCAGTGAATGTCAAAATTGTACCTCAGTCAGGTTACCCTAATCAGTTTACCTCAGTCGGGTTACCTCAATCAGGTTACCTCAGTCAGGTTACCACAGTCAGGTTACCACAGTCAGGTTACCTCAGTCAGATTACCTCAGTCACGTTACCCCAGTCAGGTTACCCCAGTCAGGTTCCCTCAGTCAGGTTACCCCAGACAGGTTACCACAGTCAGGTTACTTCAGTCAGGTTACCACAATCAGGTTACTTCAGTCAGGTTACCACAGTCAGGTTACTTCAGTCAGGTTACTACAGTCATGTTACCACAGACAGGTTACCACAGTCAGGTTACCACAGTGAGGTTACCCCAGACAGGTTACCACAGTCAGGTTACTTCAGTCAGGTTACCCCAGTCAGGTTACCACAGTCAGGTTACCTCAGTCAGGTTACCACAGACAGGTTACCCTAGTCAGGTTACCCCAGTCAGGTAACCACAGTCAGGCTCCCACAGTCAGGTTACCACAGTCAGGCTCCCACAGTCAGGTTACCACAGTCAGGCTCCCACAGTCAGGTTACCACAATCAGGTTACTTCAGTCAGGTTACCACAGTCAGGTTACCACAATCAGGCTACCACAATTAGGTTATCACAGTCAGGTTACCCCAGTCAGGTTACCCCAGTCAGGTTACAACAGTCAGGTTACCCCAGTCAGGTTACCACAGTCAGGTTACCACAGTCAGGTTACCCCAGTCAGGTTACCCCAGTCAGGTTACCCCAGTCAGGTTCCCACAGGAAGCCAGGTTAGGTAAGATTCGTCAGGAAACAGGACAAGTGCTCCCTGACGCGGGTCTTGGTCATATGATGACCAGCCACTGGAGCTTTTGGTCATCTGACCGAGGCCTTCCTTTGGCTTACTGGTCCACACTTGTTAGGTCAAGTAATGACTAAAGTAATGAACGTGTTTACTCTCTGTGCTTAAATCATTTAATAGTGGCCAGTGTGACGTCCAGTAGGCACACTCATCTCTCTCTTACTTCAACATTTTCGGGCCACGACCCGTCCTGACAAAACTACCTGAAATTCAACATTCGCAAGAGTTTTATTTAGTTGCATATTCAAGTCTCCCTAAACATTTGTTCACTTATTTGTCTTAAGGTTCCCTAAACATCCATTTGACGCCTATTAGAATCCATAATATATGCTTCTCTCACCTCCAGGGAAAGAATCACTGACCCACTTCTCATCTCTCACTCTTATACTGAAACGCAATTATTGATTTAAAAAGCATTTTAGATTTTTTCTTTCCATTCTTGTTCATTCATCATTTATGATGAACGTTCATTATCTCTCACTCTGTCAGACACACCGCACCTAATTACTCTCACTTTTTTCCATTTAAACTCTCAATCTTTTAGCTTATTTCACGCGAAGACAAGATACATGATGCAGAATAAGCTTTCATTAAGACAGCGTTTTGCTGTGTAGAGTTTTATCATCATGGCTTGATAAACATTTACACAGAGCGAAACGTTGTCGTATTAAAAGCATGTTCTGGAGCCGAGCCTCGTTTTTTCACTACTGTGGCCATTCAGTATGCGACAACATTAACATTTCGTGCGTCGCACTTCATTCCGTTCGACGCGCATGGATACGAGAGAGGAATTCAAACTGACTTATTCCTGAGATATTTTTACATAATATCTTACTTGATCGAAACCAATTAAGAAACACAGATGTGTTACGATGTGTCCAGGATGACTGTACGGAGACGTCAACATGATTTACCCGCCGTTTTCCACGTCCATGAGACAGAATAGACAGACCAGCAACCTTACCAGAGTACATAACGTTTAACTAACTTCCTTTTTTTCACTCTATTCACTCAAGACAGGTGATTTCAGATATGCAAAATACCCACTATGAGAGCAAATGAATCAATTTCTTAAAGTATTTTCCACCATCTTAAGTCATTGTCTTGACAGGAACGTACAGTCTGCCTATTTAAGAAATAATAAAAATATTGTGATTTGTGAAATTCCGCGGTGAAATTTCATTTTCTCTTCATATCGACAAGGGTATTGTTTATTGTTATGAAACAATATTGGAACGCTCAATAGGCGTATAACGCAACTCCAGCAGCTTCTGAAAAATATTCCTGGAAACCTGCATCTTATTTTTTTTTTAATGAATATCCTTATTACAGTTTTTCTTAATTGAATGTTTTATTTAAAATTTTATTCTAATGTCGCAAAGATTACAATGGGCTTTTGTTGGCTGTAGTGATTATGATGTTTTAAAAAAACGCTCTTGTTTATTTCTATACTATTTTTATATCATGTTATCTCGTCTGTGTCTATAAATTCTAACAGTGACCCTGAGTTCCTGTTTCTCGCCTCTACAACAGCCAGTCCTTAACTACCCTGTCAATTCTCCCCTGAACATTTTGCACGGTGTTATGATGTCTCTCCTGGTTCTCCTGTCTCCTAATATCGCTATATTCAGTGCTGCTACACTTCGTAATTCATACCCCTTTGTTCAGGAACGAGCTTCGCTGCAGACGTTTGCCCTTTCTACAGTTTCTTAACATGATTTATACAGGTACAGGTTCCATACTAGTGGTGGTGCTGCTGCTACTGTTACTACTGCTGTTACTGCTACTGTGTGTAATTATCTATTTGTAACTACAGGAGCAGAGTTTTGTTCGTTGCGTCTTGTCTTCAGTACTGCGTTCACGTATTTTTTTTCGATTTTCAGTGGCCAACCATTTTATTTGAGAAGAATTTTGTTTTACTATCGTTTTACATTCCACTCTTTACTCACTTGCAAGAGTAGCTTCTTGTTATCACTTGTGCTTATACTTTACTCTTTAAACTCATTTCAAGACCTCATATGTGGTTATTATGTCTTTTTTCCTGCCAACGTGGATATCTTTAATGTTTCTAACCTTTCATTATAGATCATGTTACTCAACTCTGGGATCCATATTGTATCTCTTTGAACATTTCTTGTCTTATCTATGTGTTTATTTAGGTGTGCTCACCATACAACTGCTTCATTATCCAATTTTGGCCTAATATAATTTATAATCGACTTTCTTAGCATTTCACAATCTATAAAATTGAAAGCTAATTTATAATTTCCCCGTGAAGCATATGAGGTTCTCACTTTAATTTACATGATCTTCCTGTGGGAATTTTTTGTTAATAATAATTCTTACATCCCTTTCTCTGTCTGATACTTTTAATATTTTGTCTAACAGCCTATATTCCATCATCCATATGCCACTCCATGTGTTCATTGGATCCAGATCCTCCTGTAAGAATTTGCAGTAAATTCCATTATTAATTTTAAATACTTTTTTGCATCGTTTGCAAATATATTCATGCGATTTTATATTCCTTCTGGTAAATCCTTCATGTAAATCAGAAACATTATTGGAACAAGTACAGACCCTTGTGGTACCCCACTTGTGATATCCACCCATGCAGATATTTATCCTCTTATAAACTCATCCAATGTAACAATTTACTTTTAGGTCCTCCTATTATTTTCAGTTTCCATATTAGTCTTTCATGGGAAACTCTCTCAGAGGCTTTCTTAATAAAGTCGAGGTGTACAAAATCTAGCCATCCATTTGTTTCCTAAACAATTTCTGTAACTCGGTAATAATAATTTAACAAATTTGATATACATGAATATGCAGACTGAAAACCAAATTGTTGAGAAGTTAGTATGTCATTATTCTGTAAGAGCTGAATCCACTCTAATGGCATTTTCTACTAATTTTGTAACTTGTCAACGAAACCGGTCTATAGTTTAAAGGCTCCTCTTTGCCACTTTTTTAACATATAGGCACAAATGTTTGGTAGTTTAACTTACTGTGCTGAAATCTTAAATATATTCATAACTCATCCGTACATATTTTTTATTTGAAACCCGAAGTGCTGTCCCGTCGGGCGCTTATAACTTTCTTTCCATATCATCTTTTAGTAATAACTAATTTACTTCCTCTTTAGTTATTTCAATATCCACTAACTCAGTTATTTAATCAATACTTCACACATTTCCTCCTCCGCCTCAGTTATTTTTTCGTCATCATTTATTCTTTGTATTTTGTCTTTAACATTTAGTTTATTTTTTACTGACTTGAATAAAAAGTTTGATTCTGTCTTGTTCTTGTCAATTATTTCCTTTTCAAAACATCTTTCTTCCTCTTTTCTTATATATTTGTATATTCATTGCTAGCCTCTTTGAATCTTTAATAAGTTTCTTCGTTGGTTAGCTTCCAATATGTGTGTGTGTGTGTGTGTGTGTGTGTGTGTGTGTGTGTGTGTGTGTGTGTGTGTGTGTGTGTGTGTGTGTGTATATAACTCTTCCACACTCTCCATTAAATCATTTTTTTATTATTACGTCTCATATTCTTTTTTAGAATAAACTGTTTAATTTTTTTCATATACACTACAGAACACTTTAAACAGATTATTTATGTGTTCTTGGTTTCACTTAGATAAAATACATCTGGTGTATTTTTCATTTACAATATATATCCAAGTTACAATATTTTTTGAGACAGCTTCGTCTATATTAGTGTACAAAATCTTTAAAAATATATTTATTCTCATTGTCGCCCCTTTTCTTTCCATATTTTTGGACGTGATTTTTATCTATCTTGTGGTCGTTTCCTTGAAAAACCATTTGACGCCTTTGTACGACCCTGTTGCTCTATAGAAAGCACTGGTTCGGTAATAGAGTCGTGGATGAGTGGAACAAACTCCCGAGTACCGTCATGGAAGCAAAGACTTTGTGTAGCTTTAAAAATAGGTTGGATAAGTACATGAGTGGGTGTAGGTGGGTGTGAGTTGGACCTGACTAGCTTGGGCTACCAGGTTTGATGCCGTGCTCCTTCCTTAAGTGGAAGTGACCTGACTAGGTGGTTATAGTTCTAAGCCGGAGGGTGGCATGGACCTGCTTCGCATGGGTCATTAGGCCTGTTGCAGTGTTCCTTCTTTCTTGTGTTCTTATGAGAGACAGAGAGAGAAAGAGAGAGAGAGAGAGAGAGAGAGAGAGAGAGAGAGAGAGAGAGAGAGAGAGAGAGAGAGAGAGAGAGAGAGAGAGAGAGAGAGAGAGAGAGAGAGAGAGAGAGAGAGAGAGTAGTAATTAAATACTGTCATACATTTAATTATTTTTTTAACTAAACTATCGATAACATTGTTAAAAAACATTCGACAAAATTTTGAAATAGATGACAATTTTCTCTCACCAGAAGACCACAGTAGAAAAAAAAAAAAAAACTCTCGGTTCCCGGTATATTAAAGTCACTTTACGATACAAAAGTACAAAACATCACTACTCATGCAATTATTATCAATTAAATTCATCTTTGACACTAATTTGTTGTTTCATAAGATGAGGTCGAGCAGGTGACTGGTGGCTGTTGCTGGGTAATTACTGGATAACTTGTGACGTCTAACATAAAGTGGAAAGATAAATGAGGAGATCCAGAGTGAGGTGGAGTAATTAACATGATCAAGAGTTAGTTCCTCTTTGTGAAGCCTCACTGCTTCTCTCCATCACTGTGAAGCCTCACTACTCTCCACCACTGTGAAGCCTCACTGCCTCTCTCCATCACTGTGAAGCCTCACTGCCTCTCTCCATCACTGTGAAGTCTCACTACTCTCCACCAGTGTGAAGCCTCACTACTTCTCTCCATCACTGTGAAGCCTCACTACTTCTCTCCATCACTGTGAAGCCTCACTGCTTCTCTCCATCACTGTGAAGCCTCACTGCTTCTCTCCATCACTGTGAAGCCTCACTACTTCTCTCCATCACTGTGAAGCCTCACTGCCTCTCTCCATCACTGTGAAGTCTCACTACTCTCCACCAGTGTGAAGCCTCACTACTTCTCTCCATCACTGTGAAGCCTCACTACTCTCCACCACTGTGAAGCCTCACTGCCTCTCTCCATCACTGTGAAGCCTCACTGCCTCTCTCCATCACTGTGAAGTCTCACTACTCTCCACCAGTGTGAAGCCTCACTACTTCTCTCCATCACTGTGAAGCCTCACTACTTCTCTCCATCACTGTGAAGCCTCACTGCTTCTCTCCATCACTGTGAAGCCTCACTGCTTCTCTCCATCACTGTGAAGCCTCACTGCTTCTCTCCATCACTGTGAAGCCTCACTGCTTCTCTCCATCACTGTGAAGTCTCACTACTCTCCATCACTGTGAAGCCTTATTACTTCTCTCCATCATTGTGAAGCTTCACTGCTTCTCTAGATCACTGCGAAACCTAACTACTTTTCTCCGTCACTGTGAAGCCTAACTACTTCCCTTCATCGCTGTGAAGCCTCACTACTTCTCTTCATCACTGTGAAGCCTCGCTACTTCCCTTCTTCACTGTGAAGCCTCACTACTTCTCTTCATCACTGTGAAGCCTCGCTACTTCCCTTCTTCACTGTGAAGCCTAACTACTTCCATTCATCACTGTGAAGCCTCACTACTTCTCTTCATCACTGTGAAGCCTCACTACTTCTCTTCATCACTGTGAAGCCTCACTACTTCCCTTCATCACTGTGAAGCCTCACTACTTCTCTTCATCACTGTGAAGCCTCACTACTTCCCTTCATCACTGTGAAGCCTCACTACTTCTCTTCATCAGTGTGAAGCCTAACTACTTCTTTCCATCATTGTGAAGCCTCACTACTTCTCTCCTTCACTGTGAAGCCTCACTACTTCCATTCATCACTGTGAAGCCTCACTCCTTCTCTTCATCACTGTGAAGCCTCACTACCTCCCTTCATCACTGTGAAGCCTCACTACTTCCCTTCATCACTGTGAAGCCTCACTGGTTCCCTTCATCACTGTGAAACCTCACTACTTCTCTCCATCGCTGTGAAGCTTCACTGCTACTCTCCATCACTGTGAAGCCTCACTATTTCTCTTCACTGTGAAGCCTCACTACCTCCCTTCATCACTGTGAAGCCTCACTACTTCTCTCCATCGCTGTGAAGCTTCACTACTTCCCTTCATCACTGTGAAGCCTCATTCCTTCTCTTCATCACTGTGAAGCCTCACTACTTCCCTTCATCACTGTGAAGCCTCACTCCTTCTCTTCATCACTGTGAAGCCTCATTACCTCCCTTCATCACTGTGAAGCCTCACTACTTCCCTTCATCACTGTGAAGCCTCACTACTTCCCTTCATCACTGTGAAGCCTCACTACGTCCCTTCATCACTGTGAAGCCTCACTACTTACCTTCATCACTGTGAAGCCTCACTACTTCCCTTCATCACTGTGAAGCCTCACTACTTCCCTTCATCACTGTGAAGCCTCACTACTTCTCTCCATCGCTGTGAAGCTTCACTGCTACTCTCCATCACTGTGAAGCCTCACTACTTCTCTCCATCGCTGTGAAGCCTCACTACCTCCCTTCATCACTGTGAAGCCTCACTACCTCCCTTCATCACTGTGAAGCCTCACTACTTCTCTCCATCACTGTGAAGCCTCACTACTTCCCTTCATCACTGTGAAGCCTCACTACTTCCCTTCATCACTGTGAAGCCTCACTACTTCCCTTCATCACTGTGAAGCTTCACTACTTCTCTCCATCACTGTGAAGCCTCACTACTTCCCTTCATCACTGTGAAGCCTCACTACTTCCTTCATCACTGTGAAGCCTCACTACTTCCCTTCATCACTGTGAAGCCTCACTACTTCCCTTCATCACTGTGAAGCCTCACTACTTCCCTTCATCACTGTGAAGCCTCACTACTTCCCTTCATCACTGTGAAGCCTCGCTACTTCCCATCATCACTGTGAAGCCTCACTACTTCCCTTCATCACTGTGAAGCCTCACTACTTCCCTTCATCACTGTGAAGCCTCACTACGTCGCTTCATCACTGTGAAGCCTCACTACTTACCTTCATCACTGTGAAGCCTCACTACTTCCCTTCATCACTGTGAAGCCTCACTACTTCCCTTCATCACTGTGAAGCCTCACTACTTCTCTCCATCGCTGTGAAGCTTCACTGCTACTCTCCATCACTGTGAAGCCTCACTACTTCTCTTCACTGTGAAGCCTCACTACCTCCCTTCATCACTGTGAAGCCTCACTACTTCTCTCCATCGCTGTGAAGCTTCACTACTTCCCTTCATCACTGTGAAGCCTCACTACCTCCCTTCATCACTGTGAAGCCTCACTACTTCTCTCCATCACTGTGAAGCCTCACTACTTCCCTTCATCACTGTGAAGCCTCACTACTTCCCTTCATCACTGTGAAGCCTCACTACTTCCCTTCATCACTGTGAAGCTTCACTACTTCTCTCCATCACTGTGAAGCCTCACTACTTCCCTTCATCACTGTGAAGCCTCACTACTTCCCTTCATCACTGTGAAGCCTCACTACTTCCCTTCATCACTGTGAAGCCTCACTACTTCCCTTCATCACTGTGAAGCCTCACTACTTCCCTTCATCACTGTGAAGCCTCACTACTTCCCTTCATCACTGTGAAGCCTCGCTACTTCCCATCATCACTGTGAAGCCTCACTACTTCCCTTCATCACTGTGAAGCCTCACTACTTCCCTTCATCACTGTGAAGCTTCACTACTTCTCTCCATCACTGTGAAGCCTCACTACTTCCCTTCATCACTGTGAAGCCTCACTACTTCCCTTCATCACTGTGAAGCCTCACTACTTCCCATCATCACTGTGAAGCCTCACTACTTCCCTTCATCACTGTGAAGCCTCACTACTTCCCTTCATCACTGTGAAGCCTCACTACTTCCCATCATCACTGTGAAGCCTCACTACTTCCCATCATCACTGTGAAGCCTCACTACTTCCCTTCATCACTGTGAAGCCTCGCTACTTCCCATCATCACTGTGAAGCCTCACTACTTCCCTTCATCACTGTGAAGCCTCACTACTTCCCTTCATCACTGTGAAGCCTCGCTACTTCCCATCATCACTGTGAAGCCTCACTACTTCCCTTCATCACTGTGAAGCCTCACTACTTCCCTTCATCACTGTGAAGCCTCACTACTTCCCTTCATCACTGTGAAGCCTCACTACTTCCCATCATCACTGTGAAGCCTCACTACTTCCCATCATCACTGTGAAGCCTCACTACTTCCCTTCATCACTGTGAAGCCTCGCTACTTCCATCATCACTGTGAAGCCTCACTACTTCCCTTCATCACTGTGAAGCCTCACTACTTCCCTTCATCACTGTGAAGCCTCACTACTACTCTCCACCATTATGACTCTGCATGCTGGAATATGGTACTTGCTGCTGTGTGAAAAGTGCTCTGAGGTGGTTGACGATATCCTCAGTGTTCATTTTAAATTTGCCAGCACTTATTAGCAGCCAAATGGTGCTCTGTTTACATGAAAAATGCATAGTGCATATGCATATATATACACATATACGTAATATATATATATATATATATATATATATATATATATATATATATATATATATATATATATATATATATATATATGTATATATACAAGTATATATTCATATATATATATATATATATATATATATATATATATATATATATATATATATATATATATATATATATATATATATATATATATATATGTATATATATATACATATACACACATGTATATATATATATATATATATATATATATATATATATATATATATATATATATATATATATATATATCCTAGGTAGTAGGTTGGTAGACAGCAACCGCCAGGGAGGTACTACCGTCCTGCCAAGTGAGTGTAAAACGAAGCCTGTAATTGTTTTACATGATGGTAGGATTGCTGGTGTCCTTTTTTCTGTCTCATGAACATGCAAGTTTTCAGGTACGTCTTGCTACTTCTACTTACACTTAGGTCCCACTACACATACATGTACAAGCACATATATACACACCCCTCTGGGTTTTCTTCTATTTTCTTTCTAGTTCTTATTCTTGTTTATTTCCTCTTATCTCCATGGGGAAGTGGAACAGAATTCTTCCTCCGTAAGCCATGCGTGTTGTAAGAGGCGACTAAAATGCCGGGAGCAAGGGGCTAGTAACCTCTTCTCCTGTAAAATTTTAAACTAAATGTAAAAGGAGAAACTTTCGTTTTTCCTTTTGGGCCACCCCGCCTCGGTGGGATACGGCCGGTGTGTTGAAAGAAAGAATATATATATATGTGGGGTGTGTGTGTGTGTGTGTGTGTGTGTGTGGTGTGTGTGTGTGTGGTGTGTGTGTGTGTGTGTTGTGTGTGTGTGTGCGTAGTTTGATGTATTGTAACATTCATCTTCCTGTTCCAATACCCATTTTTTTCTTCTGTCTCATTTGTATAATTTTTCTTATCCCGCTCTGGGGTGAGAGAAATATCTTCATAAAAATTTCTTTCTGCCATTTATGGACCTGGCTGTCATGAGACATGGTAATTCCCAAGTGATAGTAACTCCAGCTATGTTGCCGTAGCTGATGAACCCTTGCTGGGATACTTGACGATATCCTGGTTGCCTTACTGAAGTATCCCAGCTCAGGCTGAAGAATTTCAACAAACACCTTATATGAACCTCAACCTGAGTGATGGACTGTGTCAGGGAAACGCAGGTTTTGTGCCTCACTGTGTAACTATCATGTAGCACACTGCTGATATATCCAAATTTGCTAAAAAAAAAAGAGTGAGCTAAAAAGCTAAACGTGTGCTAGCTCATTCAAGTGACTCCAACTGAGCTAAAAAAAAGTGTCCTAGTTGCTTCCGCTACTGTGTGAAGGATTTGCTTCTTTAAACGCGATGAATCAAGAAAAGTGTTTCTATTGTCATGTTAGTAACTTAGCACTTGACAAGACAGGAAAAAACAAGTAAAGGCTTGACACTAAATGACAGGTTTGCTGGGCTGGAGGGAAACTTTAATTAGGTCTCGGCCCAGTCAATCTGCCAAGAATCTGGTTCATTGCTACAGAAGTGACAAATTCGAATTCATAGTTACTGGACGTGAAAAAAGAAACTCACAGCAAATGGATATTCCATCGAGACTAATAATAAGCAACATTACTTTGTGTAACAGGTGTGCTGTGCTAACTGAACGTACTATTCTCCGGTCATCCTGGTCGGAGATTCCATCACAAGGTTACACGAAATATGCCGTGGTATAAACTGTGGTGATAGATACCGACAAATTGGTTTAGAAAAAATTGAGCAATTACTAGGACATATTTATTAGAAAACGTTTCGTTCCTGGAACCTTAATCATTTCTAACAAACAATGGTTAAAAAGACAGGATATATAGGCGGAGAGTGAGGTGTGAGTGATACATTGTGACCTGAAGAATGCCACATGGAATCTTGTGACTCCTGTATTTAGGTAAGTGCTGCTTTGCATGGTTGAGTATCATGTATGCTAATGTTTTTGAAATTTTGTAGTTTTCATTATTATATTCTATGGCGTCGGTGACAGCGATCAACGAGGTTTCTAGACATCGTCGGCGTCTAAGGTCTTGTTCGGTGAGGAGCTGTGACTCAACTTAATTCATTAAATATACCGTGGAGTCTGTGGAGGACACAGACGTACCTTAAGTCTGTTGCTGGCGTTTCGATATTCGTCCAGGTGAACCGAACGATTTCTATCTGTTTACTCTACACATTTCTTGGGACAGTATCTACAGGGAATCGAAAACGCCAGCAACAGACGACTTAAGGTACGCCTGTTTCCTCCACTGGGAGTCACGGGAAGTGTGATGAACTGGGATGAGACACAGCTCGTCCTCTGCGAACAAGACCTTAGACGCCGACGACGTCTGGAAATGACCCAGATGACTGGTACCACAACCATGACCCAGATGATTGGTCCCTCAACTGGAGGGACTGGAAGTATAGCTACTCGCCGTCACCGACACCACAGAACATAACACTATAAACTACAAGGTTTCAGAAACATTAGCATACATGATACTCACACAGACAAAGCACCACCTACCTAAGTTACAACACAGGAGTCACATCATCCCACTGTCTAGCTGTCTTCATCCCGATATAACATTCTTCAAGTCACCATGCTTCATTCATACCCCCCACTCTCCCACGTCCCAGGACCGAAACGTTTTCTAATAAATATGTCCGAGAGTTTGCTCAAGCTAATTATTCCGTGTCAATAGGTACCAAAGTATCATTTGTTTCCCCAGCAACGAGAATCAAAAATATATGATAAACTTGTTGAGGTAACAAGACACACACCGGAGGACACATCTTTCTGATTCGTGTTGGAATATTTCACTGGAAGCAGAGTTGATCAGAGAAGCTTCTTAATAGGTACGAAGCTCTAATAAAGAAGCTCAAAGACAATAGAAGGAGACCGGTGATTACAGGATTATTGGCGAGGTTTCACGGAAGCTCCTGCACGCTCAGCAAGGTCATTTCTTTGTATCATAGAATTAATCGGACAAAGATCAAGATTATGTGGAACTGTGAGATGTCTTCAACAGATTATGACGAAAATCAGGATTATTTAGAACAAAGACGCAAACATATCTGAGCGAGACGGATTTCATTTCAGCGACGTGAGTGGCTCAAGATTTGTAAGAATCTTACAAGGTGAAAGAGGTGAGAGTGGAAGGATAAGATGAGATAAGGAAAGGTGGGAAAGAGGGAGCAGACAACCTCTGACATCTACTGAGGTAACCAGTGGGACCAGGAATTTAAACTAAATAATTCATTTGGATGAAATAATTATTTTTTCTTGCACATTAATGTTCGTAGTATATTCAAAAAATGACGAATTAATCTCATAAGCATCATCATTGTCCAGATATTATTACTGTGAGTAAATTTTGGTTTAATTAAAATAACCACTTAACAGTAGAAATAAGTTTGTCTGAATTCACTGTTTTTAATGAGGCTGGAGCTCATAAAAAAACAAAGCCTATGACTCCGCATGTGTCGAAACTCATAGCAGTGAGAATCAGAAAAATTATATTCGATGTAGCATATGTCGTTCCTGAAAACAAAGTTAGGAAAACAAAGACAATCTGTGTGATGAAATTAAAGAAATCAGTAAGAACTAAGAGACAATAACAATTGGTGATTTTGTATTCTTCTTATATAAACTGGAACAGTGTGTCAGGGAACCAAGAGGCTACTAGCTACACTTGCCAGCATGAATCAGAACACCTGTCTAACGCAAATTGTCACCTCTGACATGTATTGGTAACTATATTCTGGATGTTTTTTTGACCACAAATCACAAGAGACTGAAGATAAACTATGAGACAGTGACTGTAACATCATCTGATTCAAAATACACACAAAATTTCAAAGTACTATAATATTATTCCATAGAAGTTGCCAACTATGGAGTATTAAGTTGTGATAAGATGCTCAGAGATATTAGTAACATAAACTGTATCAAACTAGTAAATGCAGAAATGTAGAGGAAATCTGGATTATTATTATTATTATTATTATAATCAAGGGGGAAGCGCTAAACCCGTAGGATTATAAAGCGCCTGTGGGGGGGGGGATGTGGAAGGTATTCAGGCATAATTCGGGGAACTGGAGCACAGATCCAATCACCTAGATCAAGAGCCCCTCACCAACATCAAGGAACCTTCCTTGAGGGGAGGAAATCTGGAGCAGACTTGATATAAAAATTCTAAATATCTTAAGGTATAACATACCAGGAAAAATGAGTAGGAAAAGTATATAACAAAACTAGAGTGGCTGACAAAACTAACTGATGAAGATCAAAGGTAATAAACATATTGCTTATATGAAATTTAGATTGACTGGTACCCCCGATGATCATACTGACCCATCGATTACAACGGGAAAGCAAGAGAAAGATTTATGGAAAACGGGAATTTGAATGACGAACGTTAAGGATGGAAACACTGTGTGTTTCCTTAAGACACCTGCTGTCCCTTTTCACCTAGCAGTAAGTAGGTACCTGGGTATTAGTCGACTGATGTGGGTCGCATGCTGAGCACAAAATTAACCTAAGTTGCCCGAAATGCTCTGCATAAACAGGGCTTTCTATATAGTATGTCGCTGATGTCAACTAGGTCTGTATAAGTTGTATCATGTACTTGCAGAAATAAAGATTATTATTATTATTGCTATTATAAATTGTTTTAATACGTTAGGAAAATTAAAACAGCGTTAGGGTTTCAAAACAACAGCAGCAATATCGACTTTAAGTCCTTGTTAGATCCCTTTTTTAATATACTGTCCAGATTTAATTTCCAAATAACGTAAGAGACGAAGTTAGACTTTAGTGGATACAGAGGAAAGCTACCAAGCTCTATCATCACTCAGAAACAAACCGTATGATGAAAGACTCAAAACACTCAAATTTTCATCTTTTAGGAAACAGTGGCTACGGGATCTCATTTAAGATATTGAATGAAAATTAGACACATATGCAACATCTGGGTATCTTTAACGTAGACGTTCCGCCATGCAGTGACTTCATCAATACAAATTCTAGGACATAATTTGAAGACAGTAGAACTATATACAGAAGATGAGGTAATCAGTCCCTCATCAGCCTTGGAGTTGGTGTGAAGAGCACAGTAGTCGTGAAGCTTCTGGAGCATTCGCTTCTTCGCTTCTGATGACCAGAGCTTTGGTAAGATGGGTAAGGAAGAAGGATGGGTAAGGATGGAAATATTGGAAAAGGGTGGGAGGGGGGGGAGAGGTAGGATATAAAAGGTAAGTGGCCCAACCACTTTGGTGCAATTTAAAAAGTGTATGTGAATTAATAAGATATTCTTTAAGAGGTATAATACTAACCCATCAGAGTCACATAGATATAATAGGTATATAACTACATGACTCTGAATTGGTAGTAATTATACAAGTTGCAATTGCATTTTTTTTTTTTTTTTTTTTTTTTTTTTTTTTTTTTTCGCAGTTGCACAACGGATATTTATACGACAGGAAAGGCAATGATTTTCTGGCCAGTTTATAAGTTCGTGACAATAGCTTCTTAATGGTGGTGTCCAACAATAGTTAATAGCATAATTTTACATTAGAAAGTTATTTAAGATGTCTCCCTAATTGGGGGCGATGATTTTCTCAGTATACATAGAAGGGTTCTGGTGGTATCCAATCTTCTTCGTCAGGTAAGTTACTCAAAATCATGGGTCGAGGGTAATCATCTTTATGAATAAAACGACGAACCCTCTGTGGGAGAGTCATTCTTTGAGTCCTGTGAGGCGGAGTATTGATGGTGTAATCGGTGGTATTTATCACTTGTATAGGATGTTCTCTATCTGGCATGTATAGTTCTTGCATTGTATAAAGTTGTTTCTTTTTTAGGGTGTCAAGGCGTACATTTATGGCAGTAATATCTTGTTGTATGTGTAAATCTGCCATTTTAACTCTGTCTCTCCTCCTGGTATCGGTAATAAAGCGAAGAGCTCTATTCTGAACCCTTTGTAACCGTAGCATGTTGGTCTTTGTTGTTAATGACATTGGGACACAAGGGTATTCGAGTATAGGTCTTATTATCATTTTATACAGATGTTTTTTGACATGTTGAGGGGCTTGATTGAATCGAAAGAGTCTGCTAAGACCGACTTTGGCTGTGTTGATCTTTTTAGTTACATGAGATGTTGAGTGGAGCAGCCTATCTATTTCATATCCCAAGATCTTGTTAGGGTTTCTAATGGCTACAGGTGTACCTCTGATGGAGATACCCCCTTTATCTTCGATGGTTGATGCAAAACATCCTATCGTGCTAACAAGGACCTTGTCAGGATTAGTCGTAATTCTCCATTTCTTCTCCCAATTAGATGTTCGACGAAGTTCAATATTCATTTTTTCTATGACTCTTTCATACTTGTATTTTCCTGTTACTGGAGTTGATGAGACGACATGAATAACATCATCTGCAAACTGTGTCACAATTGTGTCATTAAACTCTGGTTGAGGAAGGTCATTCACATAAATGTTAAATAGAAGTGGACTGAGACAAGAACCTTGTGGAACACCAGCCGTCGGTATAAAAGGTTCTGTCGACTTGCCATGAAAGGTGGGAATGATTTTTCTTTGAGTTAAGAAATTATAAATTACTCTGAGAAAAGTCCAGTTATGGTCTGGTAGGTCAATGAGTTTGTATATAAGGCCATCATGCCATAAGCTATCAAAAGCTTTATGAACATCTCTGGTGGCAATTAAGGCAAGATTGCCCTGCTGTTTTAGACTTGCTACAGTGTCAAAAATAACATTTATTGCATGATTGGTACCTCTATGTGTTCTAAAGCCAAATTGTTTTTCAGTAAACAAGTGATTAAACTCCATATAGTAATTCAATCTTCTGGAGCACAGGCAAGAAGGCTAGCGCTTATATACTGGCGTCAGGCTGAGGGAATGATTACCTCATCTTTTGCATATAGTTCTACTGTCTTCAATTATGTTTTAGAATTTGTATTGATAAAGCCACTGGATGGCGAAACGTGTACATTAAAGATACCCAGATGTTGCAAATGTTTCTGATTTTCATGTTGTTGGTATTATATACCATTCAAATACAAGATTATGAATGATTTTGATTCACTCTAACACGAAAAGTGAGTCACTACCACGAAACGATGCAATGAAACTTTGAGACTAAGAGTTGCAACATATGTAAGCTATTTGCAGAAGTTTGGAAGAATGGAGTAAGTTAACCACTAAAGCTGTAAACATGATGATTATACAATCATTTAAGAACCAGCTAGACAAGCACTTCACAAACACGTGATTCAGATTCACATAGATGCTACTCAGCGTCAAACTGTGGTTAGCGGACTCTTTGATGGCAGTTCAGCAAGTACATCAGGACGAACAGTTGATAACGAGCAACCCATGGTAGTGGTAGCAGTAGAGGTAATGGTAGTGGTGATGGTGGTGATTCTGGCAGTCATAACAGAGGCCACCGGCTTCCTGGTGCTCGTTTGCGTCCACCTGCAGCGCAAGCTCCACAAGTATAGATCTAGTAGTAACTATAATGGAACCACAGGTATCCACATTTATGTTACAATTAGAGTAACACGTGTAACTGTGGAAGAATCGGTACTAAAAATTTTATTAATTTATTGCTCATGCTTTCCATCCACTTCTCTCTAACTTCATGCCATTCTTTGAATATGATATAGATTTTTTTTCCTGTTTCATGCCGGAAGTGGCCGACGGAAATGAAGGCTGGGAACAGAGCCTTCTGCTTAACTATCATAGCCTCAAACATCAAGATAATAAATTATAGTCCTTAATGTAGCCAGAAGTAAGTTCTTATCAGATAGTCTCTACTAAACTTGAAAGTCCTCTACTGCCCTTTACCATTACTCCCATCAGCTCACCATCTCACAATCTGCCATCAACCACAGGTCAAGAGAAAAATTAACCATGAGTATGGTAGCCGAATCACCATAAAAAGACCATTATCTACCCTAGAATCATACTCAACATCTACTCAACAATAGTACGAGTTATCTACCCTGACATGGCATAAAACATCCATGTCGCGGGTCATGAGAAAGGGCATTAAAGGCGTGTATATACCCCAGAAGGTTGTATTTTGAGGGCCTTTTTAGCATATTCCACCGAGCAAGACACGAGGCCATTGTTATGGTAAAGAGGGGTGGAAGATGGTGACGTCACGGGACCAAGGAAGCTAGGACCCGTGACGTCTGTGTGTGTGTGTGTGTGTGTGTGTGTGTGTGTGTGTGTGTGTGTGTGTGTGTGTGTGTGTGTGTGTGTGTGTGTGTGTGTCTGTATGTGTATGTGTATGTGTGTGTGTGTGTGTGTGTGTGTGTGTGTGTGTCTGTCTGTCTGTCTGTCTGTATGTGTATGTGTATGTGTGTGTGTGTGTGTACTCACCTAGTTGTACTCACCTAGTTGAGGTTGCGGGGGTCGAGTCCGAGCTCCTGGCTCCGCCTCTTCACTGATCGCTACTAGGTCACTCTCTCTGAACCGTGAGCTTTATCATACCTCTGCTTAAAGCTATGTATGGATCCTGCCTCCACTACATCGCTTCCCAAACTATTCCACTTACTGACTACTCTGTGGCTGAAGAAATACTTCCTAACATCCCTGTGATTCATCTGTGTCTTCAGCTTCCAACTGTGTCCCCTTGTTACTGTGTCCAATCTCTGGAACATCCTGTCTTTGTCCACCTTGTCAATTCCTCTCAGTATTTTGTATGTCGTTATCATGTCCCCCCTATCTCTCCTGTCCTCCAGTGTCGTCAGGTTGATTTCCCTTAACCTCTCCTCGTAGGACATACCTCTTAGCTCTGGGACTAGTCTTGTTGCAAACCTTTGCACTTTCTCTAGTTTCTTTACGTGCTTGGCTAGGTGTGGGTTCCAAACTGGTGCCGCATACTCCAATATGGACCTAACGTACACGGTGTACAGGGTCCTGAACGATTCCTTATTAAGATGTCGGAATGCTGTTCTGAGGTTTGCTAGGCGCCCATATGCTGCAGCAGTTATTTGATTGATGTGCGCTTCAGGAAATGTGCCTGGTGTTATACTCACCCCAAAATCTTTTTCCTTGAGTGAGGTTTGTAGTCTCTGGCCCCCTAGACTGTACTCCGTCTGCGGTCTTCTTTTCCCTTCCCCAATCTTCATGACTTTGCACTTGGTGGGATTGAACTCCAGGAGCCAATTGCTGGACCAGGTCTGCAGCCTGTCCAGATCCCTTTGTAGTTCTGCCTGGTCTTCGATCAAGTGAATTCTTCTCATCAACTTCACGTCATCTGCAAACAGGGACACCTCAGAGTCTATTCCTTCCGTCATGTCGTTCACAAATACCAGAAACAGCACTGGTCCTAGGACTGACGCCTGTGGGACCCCGCTGGTCACAGGTGCCCACTCTGACACCTCGCCACGTACCATGACTCGCTGCTGTCTTCCTGACAAGTATTCCCTGATCCATTTTAGTGCCTTCCCTGTTATCCCTGCTTGGTCCTCCAGCTTTTGCACCAATCTCTTGTGTGGAACTGTGTCAAACGCCTTCTTGCAGTCCAAGAATATGCAATCCACCCACCCCTCTCTCTCTTGTCTTCCTGCTGTCACCATGTCATAGAACTCCAGTAGGTTTGTGACACAGGATTTCCCGTCCCTGAAACCATGTTGGCTGCTGTTGATGAGATCATTCCTTTCTAGGTGTTCCACCACTCTTCTCCTGATAATCTTTTCCACGATTTTGCATACTATACATGTCAGCGACACTGGTCTGTAGTTTAATGCTTCATGTCTGTCTCCTTTTTTAAAGATTGGGACTACATTTGCTGTCTTCCATGCCTCAGGCAATCTCCCTGTTTCGATAGATGTATTGAATATTGTTGTTAGGGGTACACATAGCGCCTCTGCTCCCTCTCTCAATACCCATGGGGAGATGTTATCTGGCCCCATTGCCTTTGAGGTATCTAGCTCACTCAGAAGCCTCTTCACTTCTTCCTCGCTTGTGTGCACTGTGTCCAGCACATGGTGGTGTGCCCCACCTCTCCGTCTTTCTGGAGCCCCTTCTGTCTCCTCTGTGAACACTTCTTTGAATCTCTTGTGTGTGTGTGTGTGTGTGTGTCTGTCTGTCTGTGTGTATGTGTATGTGTGTGTGTGTGTGTGTGTGTGTGTGTGTGTGTGTGTGTGTGTGTGTGTGTGTGTGTGTGTGTGTGTGTGTGTGTGTGTCTGTGTGTGTGTCTGTGACTATGTGTTTATTTAGGTTCTCTCTCCCCCACTATAGAGAACGGTCAGTGAATAGCCACACAGTTCTCTGGTATATTTTTACGCTTCATCCGAGGCAACACGATCAGACTATTGATTTATACATTTCTAAAACTAGAATTCAAACCAAAATATACTTATTCTTTAAGAAAAGTTGCACCAAGCAGAAATAGAAAATAATCCTGCATTATTATTCTTCGTCAAGAACTGCATCGAAGCCACTGAAGCGGTAATTAGCTCACAGAATAGTACTGTGCTTTGAGTGGCAGTTAGAAGTCCACGGAATAGTATATGCTTTGAGTGGCAGTTAGAATGTCACAGAATAGACAGTGGCAATTAAAAGATCACGGAATAGTTCTGTTTCGTAAGTGCTAATTAGAAGAACAATGGCCAGCACTGTTCAGTAATGTAGTTCAACAATAGCCAGCATTGTTCAATAATCTAGTTCAACAATGGTAGTCATGGAGCTTGATAAATCCCGAGATTTCCTTAAGTTACCGTTCTTTACACTTATGACACAAATCATCCCACGTGGAGACAATAAATTTAAAAGTAATATGAGCAGTAGTAGAGCTAGAGTTGAATGTGGTAAAAGTGCTGGAGATTGTGGGTACAATAAGAGAGAATACAGCAACTGGAACAGATGGAATTGAGATAGATATTAAAGGGATTTGCGGATATAGTTTTGGAGTGGTTGGTGTATTTGTTCAACATACACATAAAGAAGAGGTATCTAAAAACTGAGAGAAAACCTGTATAGAGCCTGTATATAAAAAAGGGAACGAAAAGTGTTAGAAATGTAGAAGAATATGTCTTTTGAGCACTCTGGATAACGTTTACGGTGGAATTATTGCTGAAAGAATTAAAGTGAAGACAGAAAGTGGGATTACAGAAGGACAAAGAGGATTTAGGAATGGCAGGGGATGTGTAGACCAGGTGTTTAACATTGACGAAAATAAGTAAACGATACTTAGACAAAGGTAAAGAACTGTTTCGCTTATTTATGGTTTAAGGAATGGCATTTAACAGAGGGGGAGAGAGGAGCAGTGTGGCAGCTGTTGCAAATGCATGTAATAGGTGGCAGGTCACTAAAAGTAGTAGAGAGTTTTTATGTGGAGAGTGAAGCTAATATTAAAGTACAGAGAAGAGAACTATTTTTAAGCAAGTTTAGTTCTTAGACAAAACTGCGTGATGTCACCGAAGTTAATGGAAGAAAATGCTGTGGAGTTCGGAGAGAGATGATTTGTGTCCTTTTACTGAGAGAGATGATGCAAATTGGGAGTTATCAAAGTTACTATTTGCCGATGACACGGTTCTTTTAGAAAAGTTTGAGGAGATTCTGCAAATGTTGACGGAGGAGGGTATGTAGAAGGAAATTAAAAGTGAGCATATATAAGAGTAAGTTGATAAGAGTAAAAGAAATAATTCAAGGGATTAAAAAAAACCTTGCAGTCAGGTTTAAGGGAAGGACTGGACGTGTCAGCGGATGTGTCTATGGGAGACGAAGGGAAAAAGGTAGGTGGAGTGGTGCTGAGGCATCAGTGGAAAAAAAAAGTTTATCTAAGGTGGCAAGAAAGGAGGGGAGGATGTACCAGAGAATAGTTGTACTAAGACTTTTATATAGGTGTGAAGTACGGGCTTTTAACCTTGTAGCGAGGAGCAGGTTGGAGGCAGTGGAGATGTCATGTTTGAGGGCGATGTATGGTGTGAATATTATGCAAATAATTCGGAGTATAGAAACCAGAAGACGGTATGAAGTTACCTGAAATATAATTCAGAGGGTTGAAGAGGAGTTGCCAAGGTGGGTTAGGCATGTAGAGAGGAAGTAGAAGAATAGAATGACCAACAGTTAGTATAAATCAAAAGTGGAAGGACAGAGAGAGAGGGGTTGTTTCAGGAAGGATTTGGGGTAGGGTGTGAAGGAAGTTTTAAGCAGTGGCGGCTTGAAAATCCATCAAGCTTGTTTGAGCATGCTAGATTGAAATGAGTGAAAAAAGAGCAGTTTTTAGGATTAGAGGTGCTTCTGGAGTGGGAGCATAGTAGCATTTATGAAGGGATTCCAGAAAACCGGTTAGCCCGACTTTAGTCCTGGAGGTGGGAAGTACAGTGCCTATACTCTGAAGTAGGGGTGAGCATGTTGCAGCTCGGAGAGGCATCTGAATTTTGATGTCAGCACATCTCTGGCAAGATAGTGATTGAACAAGTGATGGTGAATGTTCCCTTTCTTAAGAGTGACCCTACCATGGTGAGAGACAACCAGTGTGATGAGAGTGACGGCAGTATATTTCGGCCTTACATTTAGGCCCTCTTCAGCAGCCATTAATCAATCATTAATCAGCCATTAAACAGATGGTTTCTAAACACTACCACGTACTCGTCTGGAACATGATTGATTTTGTTAATGTACATCTGAGTTCTCAGAGAAGTGCCATCTACACCCATTCTTCCTTAGAGAAGTGCCATCTATACACCCATTCTTCCTTAGAGAAGTTCCATCTAGACACCCATTCTTCCTCGTATAAGTGCCATCTAGACACCCTCTCTTCCTTAAAGATGTGCCACCTAGACACTTATTCTTACTCATACAAGTGCCATCTTAGCTCTCTTACTCTCCTCATATTACTATCTCAGTTCCTTCTCACTCCACTACGATCTCATTCCTTCCTTGTTGCCGGTCAAGCTGCCAGACGATCAGCTGAGCAACGTTGCTACAGTAACCAAAGAAACTCGCTGAATTTCAGTGATAGACTGCAGCATAAGGGTAATATCCATCTTTAAGACCATAGCAATTATTAGGATGGTATAGGTAATTACTTACATAAATGGTGACGGATATACAAATGACCATTCATATAAATGATCATTTATATAAATGACCATTCATATCAATGACCAATCATACAAATGACCAATCATACAAATGACCAATCATACAAATGACCAATCATACAAATGACCAATCATATGACTGACCAAGCTCATATTTACAATCAGTGTAACAGAAATTATTAGGTCTGGATCACCTGACCCAGGCCTAGATCACCTGGCCCAGGCCTAGATCACCTGGCCCAGGCCTAGATCACCTGGACCAGGCCTGGATCATCTGTATCAAACCTGGATTACCTGGACCAGGCCTGGATCACCTGGACCAGGTCTGGATTATCTGGACCAAGCCTGGATCACCTTGATCAGGCCAGGATCACCTGTACGAGGCCTGGTTCACCTGTACCAGGCCTGGACACTTGTACCAGGCCTGGATTATCTGGAGAAAGCCTAGATCACCTTGATTAGGCCTGGATCACCTGTACCAGGCCTGGATCACTTGTACCACGCCTGGATCACCTGTATCAAGCCTGGATAATGAAGCTGAGGGATCATGACGGGTCAAGAGACATGCCTCCCGCCTGTAAATAATTTCCGGTTTGGGGGAGGGATTATCCTCAGCTTTATTGTCTCCCTCGTCACCACGGGAGGACAAGGAAATCCATCTCGGGCAAGCTGGTAGCGGTTGGAAAGCGTCGTGTGGCGTCTGGTAGCGTCGTGATGCATCTTGCAGTCGTGTAGCGTCTCGTAGGCTCATATAACGATTTATAGCATCGTGTAGCATCGTGTAGCGTCGTGTAACGTCGTATATTGCTTCGTAGCGTTGTCTAGTGATTTGCATAGTAGTGTATTGTATCGCAGCGCTTTACCTTGTATCGTCGTGTATTGTCTTGTATTCTCTCGTATTACCGTGCATTGTCTTGTATCGTCATGTATTGTCGTGCAACTAATGCGACCTTTTACTATGGCAACGTTTCGCTCTCCATGAACCTGACACTGGAGAGCGAAACGTTGCCACAATAAAATGTCACATTAGCTGCACTTGTGTTCTGTTGCCCAACATATTGTCGGTAATTCTACAGATATTATTACAAGCTTATAGCTGCCTCCCTCTCACTCTGAGGACTCAGCTTGTAGCTGTCTGGTGTGACACTCTGGGAAGGTGCCAGACAGGCGACCACTGTACTGACGTGTGGCATTCATACATTCTCTCACAAGAGCTGGCACACGTCCGGAGAAATGTTAAACGTGTGAGCTCTCTGCTTGCTGGCACCAGCTAAACCAGTCACTGCTGGCACTAGCTAAACCAGTCACTGCTGGCACTAGTTAAACCAGTCACTACTGGCACTAGCTAAACCAGTCACTGCTGGCACTAGCTAAACCAGTCACTGCTGGCACTAGCTAAACCAGTCACTACTGGCACTAGCTAAACCAGTCACTGCTGGCACTAGCTAAACCAGTCACTGCTGGCACTAGCTAAACCAGTCACTACTGGCACTAGCTAAACCAGTCACTGCTGGCACCAGCTAAACCAGTCACTACTACCACTAGCTGGCATAACTAAACCAGTCAACACTGGTACTGGTTGGCATAACTAAACCCACCAACATTGGCAATATCTGGCACTAGCTAAACCCACCAACACTGGCGATACCTGGCATTAGCTAGACCCACCAACACTGGCGAAACCTGGCATTAGCTAGATCCACCAACATTGGCAATACCTGGCACTAGCTAGACCCATCAACACTAGCGATACCTGGCATTAGCTAGATCCATCAACATTGGCAATACCTGGCACTAGCTAGACCCACCAACACTGGCAATACCTGGCACTAGCTAGACCCACCAACACTGACAATACCTGGCACTAGCTAGGCCCACCAACACTGGCAATACCTGGCACTAGCTAGACCCACCAACACTGACAATACCTAGCACTAGCTAGACCCACTAACACTGGTAATACCTGGCATTAGCTAGACCCCCCCAACACTGACAATACCTAGCACTAGCTAGACCCACCAACACTGGCAATACCTGGCGCTAGCTAGGCCCACCAACACTGGCAATACCTGGCACTAGCTAGATCCCAACACTGGCAATACCTGGCACTAGCTAGACCCACCAATGTTGGGAGGGTTCGTGGAGATGTGATGGTTGGAGTTAAACACACTTGTTGGATGGTAACACTTACATTAGCAGAGTGTGAGAGGGGAGCCCAGACTGCCTGTGTTGCCTGTTCATAGACCTAAGAGTGGAGTGAGGAGGAAGCCGGGAGCGCAGCGCTTACATGCGGCATCACGTGACGTCACACATGCTAGTCACTGAGCCTAGCAAGGGGTCAACTATGTAAAACATATGGATGGTATTATGATACTCAGATAACATATACATATACAGGGGATCAGCAACTATGCTGACACCAACACTGGCAATACCTGGCACTAGCTAGACCCCCAACACTGGCAATACCTGGCACTAGCTAGACCCACCAACACTGGCAATACCTGGCACTAGCTAGACCCCCAACACTGGCAATACCTGGCACTAGCTAGACCCACCAACACTAGCAATACCTGGCACTAGCTAGACCCACCAACACTGGCAATACCTACCACTTGCTAGATCCGTCAACATAGGTACAACTACTATTTGCTGAACCTTCCAACTGTGGCGCTGGTCGAGGAAGTTACCGATGAAGACAGGTGGTGGAGACAGGTGGTGGAGACAGCTGGTGTAGACAGCTGGTGGAGACAGCTGGTGGAGATAGGCATCAACATTCAGTACCTGAGGAAGAACGCTACCAGAGAACGAGAACGTTCATTGAGAGAAGTTACTCTGAAGGTAAGTCAGGAATTACCGAGGCTTCCAGTGTGTTAACATTGTGGTAGTAAGAGAAGAATTACCGAGGCTTCCAATGTGTTAACACTGTGGTAGTAAGAGAAGAATTACCGAAACTACCAGTGTGTTAACACTGTGGTAGTAAGAGAAGAATTACCGAGGCTTCCAATGTGTTAACACTGAGGTAGTAAGAGAAGAATTACCGAGGCTTCCAATGTGTTAACACTGAGGTAGTAAGAGAAGAATTACCGAGGTTTCCAGTGTGTTAACATTGTGGTAGTAAGAGAAGAATTACCGAG
The DNA here is from genome assembly GCF_026875155.1 of Cherax quadricarinatus. Lineage (NCBI taxonomy): Eukaryota > Metazoa > Arthropoda > Malacostraca > Decapoda > Parastacidae > Cherax > Cherax quadricarinatus. The sequence goes on along the minus strand of NC_069410.1, from coordinate 27,746,919 downwards.
GCTTCCAGTGTGTTAACAATGTGGTAGTAAGAGAAAAATTACCGAGGCTTCCAGTGTGTTAACATTGTGGTAGTAAGAAGAATTACCGAGGCTTCCAATGTATTAACACTGTGGTAGTAAGAGAAGAATTACCGAGACTTCCAGTGTGTTAACACTGTGGTAGTAAGAGAAGAATTACCGAGGCTTCCAGTGTGTTAACACTGAGGTAGTAAGGGAAGAATTACCGAGGCTTCCAGTGTGTTAACACTGAGGTAGTAAGGGAAGAATTACCGAGGCTTCCAGTGTGTTAACACTGAGGTAGTAAGGGAAGAATTACCGAGGCTTCCAGTGTGTTAACACTGTGGTAGTAAGAGAAGAATTACCGAGACTTCCAGTGTGTTAACACTGTGGTAGTAAGAGAAGAATTACCGAGACTTCCAGTGTGTTAACACTGTGGTAATAAGGGCAAGATTGACCGTAATTTCCGTTGTGTTAATACTCTGTAAGAGAAAGAATTACTGTTACACTGCGTGTGTTAACACTCTAGGATGAGTCAGTGTAACCTGGCGTGTACCAAGAGTGAGTCACTACAGAAAGCACACAGCACCAGATGCGTCATCCAGGGTTTCTGCTGCATTCCACTCTCCACCGGCAGAAGAGGAGCTGGTGGAGGAGGAGCTGGCGAACGGAATATTAATGGAGTAGCTTTAAAAAGTCGGCCCCTCGCAGCTTGAATATTTATGTGAAGAACTAACTGCAAGAAAATCCAAAATGTGCAAAAATGACAGTCACGACTTTCCCCGAACGGCACTTGGAAGAAAATCACCACAAATCTAGTCTTCGAAAAGGCATTTAGCCGGGAAGTGGAGGCAATAGCTCACCTAGAAATGGAATAACTTTCAACCCGGTGGACCATCCTCCCTGGCCCGGCGAGGACAATCTTTGGTCCATTGCTCTAAAAATGTGCAAATATTGAATCATTCTTAATGTGTTCGTTTGTCAGTGTTGGGGAGAGGGAGCAGTGTACAATGTTGGGGAGAGGGAGCAGTGTACAATGTTTGGGAGAAGTAGCAGTGTACAATGTTGGGGAGAAGTAGCAGTGTACAATGTTGGGGTGAAGTAGCAGTGTACAATGTTGGGGAGAAGTAGCAGTGTACAATGTTGGGGAGAAGTAGCAGTGTACAATGTTGGGGAGAAGTAGCAGTGTACAATGTT
>NC_069410.1:27738225-27740725 GCF_026875155.1 Cherax quadricarinatus | reverse complement strand
GTGTCAGTGTCACTGCTGTCACTGCTTCAGTATCAGTGTCACTGCTACACTATCAGTGTCACTGCTGTCACTGCTTCACTATCAGTGTCACTGCTGTCACTGCTACAGTGTCAGTGTCACTGCTGTCACTCACTGTTTCATCACTGGGGAGACAATAATCGCACAAAATATCAACACATGTGTTTTGTTCATGAATGTATGTCCAGGTTTATGGTATCAAAAAGTTGTATTTTTTTTTACCAAACCCTCAACTATGTGGCCAAAGTTACCGTTGAGATTTTTCCACTATGAGGCGCCAGTTGCTCTCCTCTATGTGGTGCCAGTCATTCTCCAGCATGTGGCACCAGTTACTTCCCACTATGTGGCGATAGTTACTTTCCACTTTGTGACTCCAATTACAGGACGAATCTACAGTTAATTTTGTTGAAGAATTGAGACACTTATGCAACACATGGGAATCTTTATTGAAGAAACGTTTCGCCACACAGTGGCTTCATCAGTCCAATACAAAGTGGAAATGGGTAAGGAGAGTAGAAGTTTGAGGTAATCAGTCCCTCAACCTGGAATCGATGTGTTCAGTCCATCACTCTTGTAGGAAGTGCAACTTCTACTCTCCTTACCCATTTCCACTTTGTATTGGACTGATGAAGCCACTGTGTGGCGAAACGTTTCTTCAATAAAGATTCCCATGTGTTGCATAAGTGTCTCAATTCTTCAACTTGTCGGTTTTCTAAACCATTCATCACAGTTAATTTTGTTGTTGTCTTGAACACTGTTGATACCTACGTATCATACCCGTGTTATGATAACCTTCGCAGGTGATGATCTCATTCATCATCGCATGACTGTTGAGTCTGTCTTGAGAGTGACTGTTAAAGATTTTACCCCTCATAGCATGACTATGTATACCACGACTCCAAGAGGTGTCTGCCTCTGTGAACATACACTTAAAGATTGTTTTAATGTCTCTTAAGGATTAACGTTTTCTTGACTGGTGGTGAACAGGGAACATGCAGCTTCTTGCCTTGTGAACTTCAAGGAGAGGCTTTAAACCCAGTTAGTCCACCTAACAACACTTAATGATGAAGAAGACACTCTGAAGCATCAGTGTTCCCTGTACATTCTTTTCGTTTTTAATGTGAATAAATGTTAGCATGTCCACAGGTAAGCAAGCACAGCGCTAATGAGTGCTACTAGTAGCATCTAACAACCAGTGTTGCTTTATTATAGTTTCTAAAGCCCATAAGCGTGTATAAAAAAGTATAATAAATAGAGGAATTCGTTACTTAACGTCTTCAACGGGTTCTTGGAAAATGAGACTTGAAGCGAAATGACGTAAGAAATGACATAAGAAAGAAGGAACACTGCAGCAGGCCTTCTGACCCATGCGAAGCAGGTCCATGCCCCCCCACCCCGAATTAGCCCAATGACCCACCGAGTCAGGTTACTTCCACTTAAAGAAGGAGCAAGGCATCAGACCAAGTAGCACAAGCTAGTCACGTTCAACTCACACCCACCCACACCCACACAACGTTTTAGCCTCTATAACTGTACTCGGGAGTTTGTTCCACTCATCTACAACTCTATTACCAAACCAGTGCTTTCCTATGTCCTTCATGAATCTGAATTTTTCCAACTTGAAACCATTGCTGCGAGTCCTGTCTTGGCTGGAAATTTTCAGCACGCTATTTACATCCCCTTTATTAATTCCCGTTTTCCATTTATACACCTCAATCATATCCCCCCTAATTCTACGCCTTTCTAGAGAGTGCAGATTCAGGGCCCTCAGTCTATCCTCACAGGGAAGATTTCTGATACATGGGATCATCTTTGTCATCCTCCTCTGTACGTTTTCCAGAGCATTTATATCCATTCTGTAATACGGTGACCAGAACTGTGCAGCATAGTCAAATGAGGCCTAACCAAGGATATATAGAGTTGAAGAACAACCTGAGGACTTCCTCAACTCTATATATCCTTGGTTAAGCCAATTTTACCATAGGTTAATTGATATAAACAAGAGTTAAGTTGCTAGAGCAAGGGAGAGCTGAGAGGGAGGACAGTAGTGCTGCAGACGCCATGACTATGGAGTATGTCGCTCTGGGGCGACAAGCTGAACTTAAAAAGGTGATTAACATCGACAACTAAGTAAGGAAGGCGTATATACTATAGGACATTTACTGATAAAAAAAATTCTAATTAATCTGCATGTATCTTTCTTAAAGAAGGTACAAACTCGCTCACACTTTGAGTATGCACCACTCACTAGGATGTTCTGCACCTCATCCTTTCTCCTTATTATGAACAAGACGAAGGGTCGTGCAAGGCAACTCAACCAAAGTCTCGACTCTTCCCAGCTAGACCTGTCCAGCTAGCATAGTCTCCACAACATTCGGGTGGTGTCGGGAACATTATTTTTATATTTAATAGCTAAGATTTTTTTTAACGTTTTCTCCCTAGTCATCTAAATTTCGCAGAGAGCTGAAATTCAGCTATTATA
>NC_069410.1:27723225-27733225 GCF_026875155.1 Cherax quadricarinatus | reverse complement strand
CACAGCTCCTTTGTTAACCTGTGTAATTAACCAGATATTACACAGACAAACTATGATGAGTGGACACCAGTAATCTTAATATTAGATAACAAGCAGGATAACCCTATTTATCACTTGTTGAAATATTTATTTATATATGTACTAATGTCTATTGTCTCCTACTGAATTCCGTCTGTGTCACTTAATTCTCACAAGGTCCAGCCAGTTAGTGTTAAGTTAGATTCATCAGGGAACAGGACAATTATTTTCTGATTCTGGTCTTAGTCGCATGATGACCCGCCACTGCAACTTTTGGTCATCTGACCAAAGCCCTACACTTTCTTACCCTTGTGCCCCTATAAAATTCATGTTTACATATAATTTTTAAGGGCAACAGCAACAACAATAAAAATGCCCACCCATCCCCCCCCCCAAAAAAAAAAATCTGTTACTGGTTCCTGGCGATGCTGGTTCCTGGTGATGCTGGTTCCTGGTGATACTGGTTCCTGGCGATGCTGGTTCCTGGCGATGCTGGTTCCTGGTGATGCTGGTTCCTGGTGATACTGGTTCCTGGCGATGCTGGTTCCTGGCGATGCTGGTTCCTGTCAATGCTGGTTCCTGGCGATGCTGGTTCCTGTCAATGCTGGTTCCTGTCAATGCTGGTTCCTGTCAGTGCTGGTTCCTGGCGATGCTGGTTCCTGTAAATGCTGGTTCCTGTCAGTGCTGGTTCCTGTCAGTGCTGATTCCTGGCGTTGTAAACACTCGCCTCTTGACCCCTCTCCAATAAGTGTTTTATCTACTTATTTTGTTTTTTCATTCTCCCTAATACTCGCTCATTTATCATCTTTAAACAGTACATGCTCTTCCTTTTCTCTGCTTACTGTTCACATTTTTTCCCTGGTTTTAAGTACTCTAATTCTCAATATATTAAGAAATGTGTCCACACTGACTTTCCCCTTCTCGTCCCTAGCAAGCTGGGACGTTAATCACATTCAAAACACACTTTCAAGTCTTCACCTTCACTGTGCTTTCCTGCCTCTGACTATTTTTTTTGCCTGATTGTGTAACTGTTCACGGACACTATTACTTGCTAATTACTGCGCGCTCGCCCGTAAAATTGACTACTTGGCACTCAATTGACCCCTTGGCACTTGTGTGTGTGTGTGTGTGTGTGTGTGTGTGTGTGTGTGTGTGTGTGTGTGTGTGTGTGTGTGTGTGTGTGTACAAAAGTGCACAAATACACGGGTGATAAAACAGATGCACTAAACTACAGTTTAGTAACTCAGAAGAGTATAATGTCTAAAGTTGTGGAAGAGAGAGAGAGTGTTGGAACACTTGGTGAGGGAAGACTACAACAGAGAATACCAACATGGTTTCAGGGAGGGGGAAGCCCTGTCTTACGAACTTGCTGGAGTTCTCAGGCAGAGTCAAGTAAATAAGCAAGAGAGAGAGAGAAAGACAGGGATGGACGGGCTGTGTTGATGCACAAACTGTACGAACGAGAGGTGGCAGGTAAAGTGCTCTAGTAATTAAACCAGTACCTAGTCTATAATTTAGTGTATAAAAAAGCAACTACTTCATAAAACAGTATCTAATGAATAAATTAGTACCTATCGTAAAAATGGTACCTAATGTATAAAAAGACAATGATTGGCAAAACTTATTTACAACTTTGTGTTTTAATAAGTGAGGGTACCACACCGGCACTGCATACTCCAGAATGAGTTGTATGTAGGAAGTAAAGAGTGTTTTGAGCGTGTTTTTGCTTGGTTTCTATAAAGTCAATAAAGATACTCAGCTGCTGCACATGTCTCACTCGTCACGTAGCTGGTGCTGCTGATGCCATTCTTCCTATGTGATCCTTCAGGATCAGATTGGGGTTCGTCTTTTTTCTTCTGTCTGGGACTCCTTTGACTGCGTCCCAGCATTATAACTTTGTTCGGTTCTGGTTAGACTTAGTATTTTGTAGGCCATTAGAGAAGTATGTACAGGTTATCCTGAAACAGTCTTCTAACTTCTTCAGTTTGTATTATCCTCGTATTTTGGCATCATCTACAAACAAGAAAATGTGGGAAATTATTCGTATTTTCGGGACAATGAAATAAGCTGAGAGCAAATATTAGGCGCAACACTGAATTTTGTGGGAGTCAACTAGTTATTCTCTCCCATCCTGATACATCCTCCCTCTTATTAACTCATATCTTATTTTTCAAATTTTCCCTAATCCTTGTTAATACCTCTCCCGTTACCAGGTTTGCTTCTCTAGTTTAGGACGTAGTCTTGTATGTGGAACCTTCTCTGAAGCTTTCTCGCTGTCATGGAACGAGCAGCCAACCTGTTCATTTTCCTATCCAGACGCTCTTATTATATCTTATTGTCTTCCACTATCTGCGTTACTTGTCATTGGTCTGTATATTTCCTCTTTTAGCCCTGATACCTGTCCTTAGTTTGTCTTCCTTTCTATCCGTGATCCTGGTCTATACTCTGCTTATTCCCCTTGCTATCTCAGATATTTTTCGTTGCTAATTTGTAATTTTTCTTTTGCCGTGGCTGTAAAGCAGCGTCGGTGCTGTCTTAACCCAGGCTGCTATATTCAATTTAAGTTTTTCTTCTTTCCTCCTCACCCAAAGACATTATTTCTCAGTATTTCTAGGTTTCTTATCACTGAAGTGTGTCTAGTATTAGGAATAATATTAGGAGAGAGTAAATAATGAAACTGAATGTTACAGGAATGCAATTAGTAGCCTGAGTAGATCTATCACCCAGTATGATAACATGAACGTAGATAAGTACGTTAATGGAGCAACCTGTAATGTGAACAGACTTAGTGATAATGTAGTACCAAGGCTCAGATTTGGCTACAAGTACCTTTGGCAGTTTGGTAGACACGTAGCTGATGATCAGACCCAATGTCAAGTATGTGGCCAGCCTTATGATCACTGTCTTGAACACTATGTGCTTATTTGTCCACGTATTGAGGAATATAGAGACAGATATTATAATAACTTATATAATATGTCATGGCATCCTCTTAATGAAAATAAAATATTAAACAAATTTCCTAAATTTATTTGCAACAGATAAGCCAATTATAAATATAAATACAAATATGTTCCTGTTAACCCTTTTGAGTCCTGGTTCCTATTCCTTTTGTTTATCCAGATGCTCTTGCGCTACCGTCCACAAGATGGATATGGAGTGTACAATAAACTAACCACTTCGGCGGCAAAATCAAAATCTAAATCTTATTCTTTGCCATTCAGCTCTACACTTTCTCCAAGCTCTTCTGACCATTTTTTTTTTTTTTTTGCCTCCTTACATTACCACCGACATTATTCAGTTTATATGAGCTCATAATAAGTTAGCTGTGATGTTAACTCTTATAATTTATATTCATTGTTTCTGTGTTTTTTTCTGGTTTTCTTATTTCCAAGGTCATTTTTATTGCATGTTTAAGCTGCCATTTTTAAAGGTCTCATCGGATTGAATTCTCATCAATATTTTTCTCGTCATCTCCGAGTAAATCACTGACGCATGTGAGGAAGAATTTGTGGTCCCAGAACGGAACCTTGAGGGAGCCCGCTGGCTACATTTTCAGTTTACTTCACCTTGTACCACTATTCAGTGTTGAGGTACTCCTTCAACCTTGCCTGGTACTCAGGCCAGACCTCACGAGTTTGTTCATTAGCCTTCTGGACCTTAGTAGTAGTAGTAGTAGTAGTAGTAGTGGTGGTGGTGGTGGTGGTGGTGGTAGTGTAGTGGTGGTAGTAGAATTAATAATAATAGTACTAATAATAGTAGTAATATTGGTGATGGTTTTGGTAGTAGTGCTTGAGCGGCTAATTTATTGTTATCATGGAATTTACGGTTTACCAGTCTCTCTCCTTCCTGTCTAATCCCTGTGAGTTTATACCTTCCTCACTGCATCATGAGACAGATACCATCGCCAGTTAAGAAACTACAAGAAGAGTTAGAGCAAAGTAAGAGTCAAACGTGAAGTAAAGTATCAGTGTGACTCTCACTGAGGTTACTTATCAAAGGGAAACCAAGACCTGCTTAATTATTCCTCCTTGTGATGAGAAGGTGAAGCTTATTTTTTTTCATTCGTTTGACGCCAACATGGAAGGAGGCACAGTGGAGCAGGTTAAAAATGGGAGCTGGGCCTTGAAATCCGTCAGAACTACCTTAATGATGTGTCAATCAGCGTGGCCGTAGTGGAGGTGGAGGTGGGGCTGTGTGGTGGTGATGACGGTGGTGGTGCGGGAGGCTGGTGGTGGTAGAAGCAATCTTGGTGGCGGTGGTGTTTGTGTTAGTGGTGATAGTAATAGCAGTAGTGGTAGTAGTAGTAGTAGTAGCAGCAGCAGCAGCAGCAGCAGCAGCAGCAGCAGCAGTAGTAGTAGTAGTAGTAGTAGTAGCAGTAGTAGTAGTAGTAGTAGTAGTAGTAGTAGTAGTAGTGGTGGTGGTGGTAGTGGTGGTCGTGATGGTGTGGTGGTGGTGGTGGTAGTGGTGGTCGTGATGGTGTGGTGGTGGTAGCAGTATTAACAGTAGTAGTAGTAGTGGTAATGGTGTGGTGGTGGTAGTAGTATTAACAGTGGTGGTGGTGTCAGCATCTAGTGTAGTGTGCATCCACAGCTTGTCCTGAGAGGGGTAACCAGCACAAAAAAAACAGTGTTACAGAGGTCACAATGGGTCTTCATCAGACACTACTGGGCACAGTTAGTTCACAAAAAATATTCCTCATTTCATGTAGTATTACAGTTACTTCATACAGCCATTGTACACAATACAATATGGAGATACAATCTCATATAATATAGGTTCTAAGTGGGTCGAAGTCTCATCAAAAATCGATTTATTGCTCTAGTTGACGCAGAACGTGAATACAGTCTAAAGTTTTTAGTTATATTATCATTAACAATGAAGTGGTTTGCCATGAAGGTGTTTCTGACAAGTTGGATGTTTGGACACCAATATATACCACTCCAGGGTACTGCCTTCTCTCCGTCCACACACTACATTGTATATTATTGGCATCTCCATACAATCAGTACTGCCAGAGATACTTATACCCTAGCCTTAGTCTAGCAGTAACATCATCTTGCAATTTACTGACCTTATTACTTTCTCCAAAGATACAGAATGTTTAACTTGACAAATTTCAGTACTGATTAACAGTGGATCTGTTAGTCCCTACCTGTTCCCTTCTACTCTGAATGTTCAAACTCATTTGTTAGTTCTCTTCTGACACTGTTTCTTAAACTTAAAAGTTTCTTAAACTTAAAAGTTCACCATGTTACCCCTTAATCATCAGTGTGTATCTGTGTCTAGCTTTATACACAATTATGCTACATTCAAATCTCAGGCTATTTAGCGAGAGTAATTAGAAAAAAAAGTCAGTTACAATTAAACTGCCTTAGGTCATAGTTTTCATAAGACTGAGAGCAACAAGAGTGGTAAACAGCTCACTTTGTAAGGTGCCAGACCAGTTATTAATTCTAGCACACCTGTGTATCACAGTACCATCATGCTAGCTTACGATAACAGCACTTCCCTCCCTCTCACTGTAACAGTTAAGAGAGTCATCAGCATAGATACTCTGTATGATATTAGTTTTGTCCTCAGGTCGTTTATTTGTTCCAGAGCTTAGAAATGTGTCAGTGATGAGGATTACGCATTAGTTTCTAGGGAGGGTAGGTGGACATGGTGATATCAAAAGCTGTTATCTTCCAGGGTGGAGGGAATGCTGTTGTTTCCTAACATGATACGGTTAATGTAGTCCAAACATTTTTGTGTGTATGGCTGTTATTTGAATCCATTTTCATTCATTTGTACCACGAGTTAGAAACAATATTTTTTTATAATCAACATTCAGGAGTTTCAGTCCTACCATGACACAGATTTCTCTCATAATAACAACAGCACTAGGTATACCTAAGTCTTTCCTCGTGTTAATTATAAAGGTGGTTATAGGAATGCCAAGAAAACTTCTTATGGCATCGTTTTGTGTTGTCTGGAGGTTATCAAAAGTTGTACTAGGTTGCAGGAGTAAAACTACTGTGATATTATATATGCTAAATATATCGTTTTGGCAATTTCAACATTTGAATCATTGTTGGGATTATATCCTGCAACAGTTCTGTCTTTAGGCGTCCTTGAAGGAATACCTTTAAAAGAGCTGCATGATTTTTTTTCTTTTTTCATTTTTTGTTCCTCGAATTTTCAATTTCATTTCACTCATAACTCGAGAAAGCCTCATCCAATCGGCTGAAATTTTTCAACGCTTGTGCACGGTAACGAGGACCAAATTCTTGGAATAATTGGCATGTTCACATACCCTGTGACCAAAGTTATTGAATTCATTCCCAGTATCCTGGAATGGCTCGGATAATTTACAAATACCTCAGCGGCGAAGCTTCAGACGATCGAGAAAAAAGGCGCCAAAAAATTCGACGACGACAGCGGAGAGTGAAATTCAAATGTATAACTATAGATGATTTAATGATTTTATCTGTAAAAGTGTGAACTCTTATTCCCGTTAAATCACGCTGAGTAATTTTCACTTTACCTCTTCTGAAAGAGTTCAATATTTATTTGGTTGATGCATCTTAGAGCCAGGATGGTACCTATTAAGTTTCTCTTGCTTGTAGGAAAATTTCTTAATTCAGTAAAATAGTAAAAAATAAAATTTGGAGCCGTTGGAATTAGTGCCATAACTGGAGAATGACTTGTCTAATCGGCTTCAAATTTTCAATGTTTGTGTAGTGTATCTTGGGCAAGATTTATGTGACTATTTACACTCGTGGGTGACCTGTGTACAATACTACAAAGGTCATCCCCAGATTTTGTTTCGGTGTGACAGGTGGAGTCAGGCTCCTGTGATCCCCTTCACAGTCTCAACAGTGTTGAATCCTACTTGATATAAGGTTGGTATATTTAATGGAGTGTGTCGATCACCTTCTGTCACTTATAATCTCGATGTGGAATGTTATTTTTACCTTACTGCATTATTTGGCCCTAATGTTGGTGAGAGGCTCTTGATCCAAGGAGATGGACGTATCATCCCCCTTGCTTTGATAAAATATGAATACCGCCCATTCCACATGCGTTATTGAACCCCTGCAGGTTGACCGCTCTTCTCTAATTTAAATATAACAATTACATCAATTTTCAGCGGCTGATGCGTCGTGTGAAATGGATTGAACGTTTCGTGAGTTTAGGCTGTGTAGACACAGCCTAAACCCACCACCTAGAAAATGCATCTTTTAGTCGGCTTTAAACTTTTAATGCTGATGTGTCTTCCTCAAAAAAAAAAAAACTCTTGATATTAAGCTGTGTTATCATGTGACAGTTGTATCAGCCAAACCGGTTTCTGTGGAATAATTGAAATCTGTTTCTTCTGATCAGAAGTCACAGTGTTGGACTTTATTTAGTTATCAACTTACTGTTCTTTTATGTCTATAACATCTGTGTGACCTTAAGACCTTTGTTAGAAAATTTTGTGTTGTGTAGGTCAAATTTACTTTTTCAATTGTTTATTGTTCTTTCTTAAAATGTGATCAGTCTTTCTTGGAGAAGAGTTTGACCTGATTTCTGTCTCAGTAGGTCCCAGTCTCCTTTTTATTATGGAAGAAATGTAAACATATATGCAGTATAATGTGATCCTTTATTGACAACGTTTCGCCCACAGAGTGGACTTTATCAAGTCACAAACAGATCTACCTGAGTGAAACGTAGATTTCACCCAGGTAGATCTGTTTGTGACTTGAAAAAGCCACTGTGTGGGCGAAACGTTGTCAATAAAGGATCACATTATACTGCTTATGTGTTTATATTTCCATTGTGTCGGTATTTTATACCATTTATTTCCATTACGGAAGAATTTGGAAATACTTTAACAATACTTTCTCTAGTGATTATTTCTGAGTGTCGCATCCGATTAGCTTCAACCCTTAAGATAAGAGATAAGATAAGATTTCGTTCGGATTTTTAACCCCGGAGGGTTAGCCACCCAGGATAACCCAAGAAAGTCAGTGCGTCATCGAGGACTGTCTAACTTATTTCCATTGGGGTCCTTAATCTTGTCCCCCAGGATGCGACCCACACCAGTCGACTAACACCCAGGTACCTATTTGCTGCTAGGTGAACAGGACAATAGGTGTAAGGAAACGTGTCGGAATTTCCACCCGCCGGGAATCGAACCCGGGCCCTCCGTGTGTGAAGCGGGAGCTTTAGCCACCAGACCACCGGGCCACCCTTCCATGCTGACACCTTGATAATGCAACTTCTCAGCGGCTCTAAACTTAATTTGTTTGCGTATTGGTCTCTTTGGTCTCCTTGAAAGGTTTTAAGTAGATGTTAGTTGTGTATATCCTAATATAACATTTCTATTGAAGAAATCTGGATATTAGTAGCCATATGAAGACTTGTGAACGCTTCTTCCGAGTCCCTTCAAATCTTCAACGATAATATTCAACTGCATTATTGCCATAAATTGCGTTATTCCAGTCGCCTGTATCGAGGTAGAGGAGACCAGGAGTATGGAATACCTTTCTCGGACCTAAATACATCTCGTTACATTACTGGTTAATTTCATATACATCTGTTGCCATACATGGAACAATGACATCTAGATATTGACAGAACTCATTAATGGGTCCATTTTTATGATTGCTATTGTGACTGTTAAGAACTTTAGTCTCCTGTAAAGTAATTATAAAGCCAAGATTATCACAGGCTGTCTGTCAATGATTGAGAGAAGTTTGTATATCCCGAGAACTTTTAGTGTGAACAAGAATGTTGTGTTATTACTGAGAGGATCTGTTATAAATTTAATTAGAGCATTGATTAATATATTTAATTATATAGGACGAGTAGAAGACTTTGTGTTGTCCCAAGTATGTGTGGAATATTATGCGTTGTCCCAAGTATGTGTGGAATATTATGTGTTGTCCCAAGTATGTGTGGAATATTATGTGTTGTCCCAAGTATGTGTGGAATATTATGTGTTGTCCCAAGTATGTGTGGAATATTATGTGTTGTCCCAAGTATGTGTGGAATATTATGTGTTGTCCCAAGTATGTACTCACCTAATTGTGGTTGCAGGGGTCGAGACTCAGCTCCTGGCCCCCGCCTCTTCACTGATCGCTACTGGATCCTCTCTCTCTCTGCTTCCTGAGCTTTGTCATACCTCTTCTTAAAACTATGTATGGTTCCTGCCTCCACTACTTCACTTGCTAGGCTATTCCACTTGCTGACAACTCTATGACTGAAGAAATACTTCCTAACGTCCCTGTGACTCGTCTGAGTCTTCAGCTTCCAGTTGTGACCCCTTGTCCCTGTGTCCCCTCTCTGGAACATCCTATCTCTGTCCACCTTGTCTATTCCCCGCAGTATCTTGTATGTCGTTATCATGTCTCCCCTGACCCTTCTGTCCTCCAGTGTCGTCAGTCCGATTTCCCTTAACCTTTCCTCGTACGACATTCCCTTGAGCTCTGGGACTAGCCTTGTTGCAAACCTTTGTACTTTCTCTAACTTCTTGACGTGCTTGACCAGGTGTGGGTTCCAGACTGGTGCTGCATACTCCAGTATGGGCCTAACATACACAGTGTACAGTGTCTTGAACGATTCCTTAGGTATAGGAACGCTATTCGCAGGTTTCCCAGGCGCCCGTATGCTGCAGCGGTTATTTGGTTGATGTGTGCCTCCGGTGATGTGCTCGGTGTTATGGTCACCCCAAGGTCTTTCTCCCTGAGTGAGGTCTGTAGTCTTTGTCCACCTAGCCTATACTCTGTCTGCGGTCTTCTTTGCCCCTCCCCAATCTTCATGACTTTGCATTTGGCTGGATTGAATTCGAGAAGCCAATTGCTGGACCACATGTCCAGCCTGTCCAGGTCTCTTTGCAGTCCTGCCTCATCCTCGTCCGATTTAATTCTTCTCATCAACTTCACGTCATCTGCGAACAGGGACACTTCAGAGTCTATTCCTTCCATCATGTCGTTCACATATATAAAAAATAGCACTG
>NC_069410.1:27645725-27718225 GCF_026875155.1 Cherax quadricarinatus | reverse complement strand
TGAGGAACTGTGTCGAAAGCCTTCTTGCAGTCCAAAAATACGCAGTCGATCCACCCCTCTCTCTCTTGTCTTACTTCTGTCACCTTGTCATAAAACTCTAGTAGGTTTGTGACACAGGATTTTCCTTCCCTGAAACCGTGCTGGTTGTCAATTATACACTTGTTTCTTTCCAGGTGCCCCACCACTCTCCTCCTGATGATCTTCTCCATGACCTTGCATACTATACACGTTAGAGATACAGGTCTGTAGTTTAGTGCCTCATGTCTGTCTCCCTTTTTAAAAATTGGGACTACATTTGCCATTTTCCATACCTCAGGGAGTTGCCCAGTTTCAAATGATGTGTTGAAGATCTTTGTTAATGGCTCACACAATATCTCTGTGTATGTGTGTGTGTGTGTGTGTGTGTGTGTGTGTGTGTATGTGTGTGTGTGTGTGTGTGTGTGTGTGTGAGTGTGTGTGTGTGTGTGTGTGTGTGTGTGTGTGTGTGTGTGTGTGTGTGTGTGTGTGTGTGTGTGAGTGTGTGTGTGTGTGTGTGTGTGTGTGTGTGTGTGTGTGTGTGTGGTGTGTGTGTGTGTGTGTGTGTGTGTGCTTGTGTGTGAGGGAGGGAGGGTTAAGGGGGTAGGTTGTGTGGTTGAAAGATCCGTCGTGTAGGCACAAATTTTGTCTCATTTATCTTTCCCAATTATCTACTCTCTCCACTTATTGCCCTTTCTGGATTTACGTATTAATTGTTGCTGTGTGGAATATTATGTGTTGTCCCAAGTATGTGTGGAATATTATGTGTTGTCCCAAGTATGTGTGGAATATTATGTGTTGTCCCAAGTATGTGTGGAATATTATGTGTTGTCCCAAGTATGTGTGGAATATTATGTGTTGTCCCAAGTATGTGTGGAATATTATGTGTTGTCCCAAGTATGTGTGGAATATTATGTGTTGTCCCAAGTATGTGTGGAATATTATGTGTTGTCCCAAGTATGTGTGGAATATTATGTGTTGTCCCAAGTATGTGTGGAATATTATGTGTTGTCCCAAGTATGTGTGGAATATTATGTGTTGTCCCAAGTATGTGTGGAATATTATGTGTTGTCCCAAGTATGTGTGGAATATTATGTGTTGTCCCAAGTATGTGTGGAACATTATGTGTTGTCCCAAGTATGTGTGGAACATTATGTGTTGTCCTAAGTATGTGTGGAACATTATGTGTTGTCCCAAGTATGTGTGGAATATTATGTGTTGTCCCAAGTATGTGTGGAACATTATGTGTTGTCCTAAGTATGTGTGTGTGCGGTCTCTTGTACATAACAGATTATTTGTGATCCCACTGGATGTGGTAATAGAAGCAACAGCTGTTGTAGTAGTAGCAGATGTAGTACTAGCAGAAGATATAGTAGTAATAACAGCAGTAGTGGTATTAACTATCTGAAGACCACGCACTCATTCCTCGTACTAGTGAGTTCGTCAAGCAGGTTTTTCTTCTAAACAGAAGATATTGATGTCGAAGTTCTTCAGACAGTGTTTCAGGTTTTCTCTTTCGAGAACTTTAATATTAGCCTCAAAATAATCTGCAATACGTCCGTGTTGTGCATTCTCTCTCTCTGTCTGTCTGTCTCTCTCTCTCTCTCTCTCTCTCTCTCTCTCTCTCTCTCTCTCTCTCTCTCTCTCTCTCTCTCTCTCTTTCCTATCCTATGATACTCTCACTTCCTATATATTTGCTCTCTTCCTTTCTCCTTCTTCTATTTCTCTCATTTTTTCCCTTCATCTCTTTTCTTCTATCCTTCTCTTTCTTTCTCATTTCCTCTATTACTTCCTCTTTCCCTCTCTCTAAGTCTCTCACTTCATCTCTCCCTCTCTCACTCTTTTATTCTTCCCCTATCTCTTTTTTTCCTCTTTCCTAAACTTTCTATCCGTTCCTTTGTCAGTCTCACCCACTCTTTACTTCCCTCCCACCTTTCCCTCTCTCCGTCTTCCTCCCTCCTTTTAATCGCTTTCCTTTCCTGTCTTTCCTTCCTTCCACCTTTCCTATCTCTATCTTTTTATATCCCTTCCTCCCACCCTCTCTCCTACCCACCACTCCCACTTTTCCTTTCTTTATATCCCTCCCTCCCTCCCTCCCTCTCCCTCCCTCTCTCCTTCCCTTCCACCCACCCTCCCTCCCTCCCTTCCATCCCTCCGACCCTTACACCAGGTCCCCTATCCTTTCATCTCTGTACTTCAATGGCACTTGATTCACCCCGCTACTTTCTGGCCCCAGGATCCTCACCCTCAGTGAATACAAACAGACTTCAAAGCTCTCTCTCTCTCTCTCTCTCTCTCTCTCTCTTCTCTCTCTCTCTCTTCTCTCTCTCTCTCTCTCTCTCTCTCTCTCTCTCTCTCTCTCTTTTTCTCTCTGTCTTTTTACAAAGGGTTTCAACAGGGATAGGTTATGAATTCCCATCTTAATTTACAAGTGAAGAGCTATCACCTTTTTCAGCTCATATGAAAGGTTTGTCGTACTTGGCATTACCTTTATTAAATTTTTATTGTTGGAAACATTCAGAACTGTTAACAGGGTGAAGATGGAGCCAGCTGTGAACAAGAGATTTTTTTTGTCAATTGACTATTTCATCGATGTTGCTATGATTTTTCGAACATATTCTAAACTTGCGAATATTGGAAGCTGTGATTTTGTGAACAGGGCAAGGAGGAATAACATCTTGTAGGAGTGAGGAAGAGCCAGTTGTGAGTGTGGGGGAAGTTCCTGAGGCAGTGAGTAGAATGAAAGAGGGTAAGGCAGCTGAGATTGATGGGATAAAGATAGAAATGTTTTGGAGTGGTTGGTATTTTTTTTTAATAAATGTATAGAAGAGGGTAAGGTTCCTAGGGATTGGCAGAGAGCATGCATAGTTCCTTTGTATAAAGGCAAAAGGGACAAAGGAGAGTGCAAAAATTATAGGAGAATAAGTCTGTTGAGTATACTTGGTAAAGTGTATGGTAGAGTTATTATTGCAAGAATTAAGAGTAAGATGGACAGTATTATAGAGGATGAACAAGGAGGCTTTAGGAAAGGAAGGGGGTGTGTAGACCAAGTGTTTACAGTGAAACATATAGGTGAACAGTATTTAGATAAAGGTAAAGAGATTTTTGTGGCATTTATGGATTTGGAAAAGACGTATGACAAGGTGCATGGGGGGGGGGGACAATGTAACAGATGTTACAGATGTATGGAATAAGAGGTAGGTTACTGAAAACAGTGAAGGGTTTTTACGAGGATAGTGAGGCTCAGGTTAGAGTATGTAGGGGAGAGGCAGATTATTTTCCAGTAAAAGTAGGCCTTAAACAAGGATATGTGATGTCACCATGGTTGTTCAATATATTTAAAGATGGGGTTGTAAGAGAAGTGAATGCTCGGGTGTTGGCAAGAGGTGTGGGGGTTAAAAGATAAAGAATCTAACACAAATGAGTGTTGTTACAGTTGTTCTTTGCTGATGACACTGTGCTTTTGAGAGATTCTGAAGAGAAGTTGCAGAGGTTGGTAAATGAGTTTGGTAGGTAATGTAAAAGAAGAAAATTAGAAGTAAATATAGGAAAGAGTAAGGTGATGAGGATAACAGAGAAAAATAGGTGACGAAAGACTGGATATCAGTACACAAATAACCCGCACATAAAAGAGAGAAGCTTACGACGACGTTTCGGTCCGACTAGGACCAATACTTCGGAGAAACTGGTCGATCTCTTTCTGACAGACTTAAGGAGCACAAAAATAGTGTTAGGCTTGCCGACACTAACAATGCTCTTTTCTGTCACGTCAGAGATCATAGCCATCCTATTGACTGGTCTTCTGCTAAAACTGTCTTCCCTACTTCCAACTCGAACAGTCGCCATCTAGTTGAATCCTCTCTAATACACAACTTTCCTTGTATGAACCTTAGCCCTGGCTTCGTCTCTGTAGATGCCTTCCTCTCCCACTACATTGTAAAATGCTCCAAACTTCAGAACACCCGTGACTTAACCTGACTCCTCATTTTTTCTTTTTCTTTTTCTTCTTCTCCCTCTTCCCCTTTCCTCTTTCCTTTTCTCTTCTGGGTTGTCTTTCTCTCTTCTGTCTCGTGTTTCTGTTCCTTCTTCATTTATTTCCCACTTCCCCTTTCACCCACCTCTGTACGCTTGCTCTCCCTCAGTGGGCACCAAGCTCTCTTGCAGTGCTACCCTTCGTTTGTATTTGACTGGCTCGTCCTCCTTATTTCCCTCTTCTACCACTACCACTACTACTACCTCTTCCACTACTACTACTACTACAACTACTGATGAAATTAAGACACATGTGCGGCATCTGGTTGTCTTTGTTGTGGACGTTTCGCCATCCAGTGGCTGGCTGGATGGCGAAACGTCTACGATAGGGATGCCCGGGTGTTGCGCATGTGTCTTAATTTCATCTTGTCGGTATTATATACCATTCTTGTACTACTACTACTACTACTACTACCACCACCTCTTCCTGCCTATATATAGCCGTCCTGCTCCACTTCTGGTTAGTGTGACTTTGTCAATGGTCCAAGTCGGACCGAAACGTCGTCGTAAGCTTCTCTCTTTCATGTGCGGGTTATTTGTGTATCGTTCCAGTCACGGTATTGTGCCTTTTTTTGTTATTTATGACTGGATATCAGATTGGAGGGAGAGAGTATGGAGGAGGTGAATGTATTTAGATATTTAGGAGTGGACGTGTCAGCAGATGGGTCTATCAGAGATGAGGTGAATCATCATTGAAGAGGCGAGAAAGGTGAGTTGTGCACTTGGGAGTCTGTGGAGACAAAGAACTTTGCCCATGGAAGCAAAGAGGGGAATATAAGAGAGTAGTTATACCAACGCTCTTATATGGGTGTGAAACATGGGTGGTGAATGTTGCAACAAGAAGGCTGTAGGCAGTGGAGATGTCATATCTAAGAGCAATGTGTGGTGTGAATATAATGCAGAGAATCCGTAGTTTGGAAATTAGGGGGAGGTGTGAGATTACCAAAACTATTATCCAGAGGGCTGAGGAGGGGTTGTTGAGGTGGTTCGGACATGTAGAGAGGGTGGAACAAAATAGAATAACTTCGAAGAGTGCATAAATCGGTAGTGGAGGAAAGACGGGGTAGGGGTAGGCCTAGGAAAGGTTGGAGAGAGGGGATAAAGGAGGTTTTGTGTGCAAGGGGATTTGACTTCCAGCAAGCATGCGTGAGCATGTTAGATAGGAGCGAATGAAGACAAATGGTTTTTAAGACATGACGTGCTGTTGGAGTGTGAGCAAGGTAGCATTATGAAGGGATTCAGGGAAACCGGTAGACTGGACTTGAGTCCTGGAAATGGGAAGTACAGTGTCTGCACACTGAAGGAGGGGTGTTAATGTTACATTTTTGTAACTGTAGTGTAAGCGCACCTCTAGTAAGACAGTTATGGACTGAATGATGAAAGTTTTTTTCTTCGGGCCACCCTGCCTTGGTGGGAGAAGGCCGATGTGTTATTAAAATAAAAAAATAATTCTAAACTCGAGTCGTTGTGGGGCTGAATGATCTCAGACGAAGCAGTGTTCTTGTGAAGGGAATAACCAGCGAGTAACTGCTGTTTGCTGCCCGTCTTGTGGTATACAAATTGTCATCTCTCTGTTCCAGAAGTTAAGCCAAGTGTTTGTTCCTTGACAATATTGGCCTTGTACATAACAGCAAGGCACCCACGTCTCTCCGGTGTTCAAGGCTCTATTGAAATTACAGATCCATCCAGGCTGGATCCAGGGGAAAGCTAAGTCATTTTGCTCTGTTCTCCATTGTGTCCAGAATTTGTAAATCGGGCTGTGTGGGGAGAGGGGGGGGGGCAGATAATCCAAGAAAGTGGTGCATATTCGGGGAGTAAGCTTACTAGTTTGTGCCTTGTGCAGTTTTTTATCCTCTACTGTCGAGAAGGAATACGAAATGCACCTTAGTGCTGTTAACTTCCTAGCTGCCTTGCTTGCAAGATTTACCACGTGGTTCTTCATAGTCATTTTAGAGTCAAATTTCACGTTTAGGATATCCAATTCGTTCTTTCTCTCTGTTTCTGTCTACCTGTCTGTCTGTCTGTCTCTCTCTATCTCTCTCTTTATATATATATATATATATATATATATATATATATATATATATATATATATATATATATATATATATATATATATATATATATATATATATATATAAACACTGATCTCTGGCTGAAGGAGACTCGAACCTACGAACCTTAGGACAAGGTACGCAGTGCTTTACCATCTACCCACACTGGACAATACCTTGGCGTGTAGCATGAGCTACACGTTTGATCCAAGGCAGCCAGCTTTCAGGGAGAAGGCTTACAGCTTTTCATCTTATCCCCTGCATGCATCAGCCTTACTAGAGTAAGGCTGATGCATGCAGGGGATACGATGAAAAGCTGTAAGCCTTCTCCCTGAAAGCTGGCTGCCTTGGATCAAACGTGTAGCTCATGCTACACGCCAAGGTATTGTCCAGTGTGGGCAGATTGGTAAAGCACTGCGTACCTTGTCCTAAGGTTCGTAGGTTCGAGTCTCCTTCAGCCAGAGATCAGTGTTTGTGTATATTTCGCATGCTCTCGCGAATTCCTTGTATATATATATATATATATATATATATATTATATATATAATATATATATATATATATATATATATATATATATATATATATATATATATATATATATACACACACACAGGGTTTGACAAAGTTAGGTTAAGGATCCCAAGCTTTATTGACAAGCTATTTATAAGTTAAGGATTCCTAACTTTATTGACAAGCTAAGAGCTGTTATCTACATCAGCTCATGTGGACTCTCACGAGTCCACTGCTATCTCGTATGTGCTGAAAAAAATCCCTTTTGGTCAAAAGCCTCCACGAGCTTTGGGAGTATTCACACAGGATCTGAAGTACTTAGGCTTGCCCATTTTCCAGTGTCTGTGCGGTAGTTCTCCTTACATCCTCGCTACCATCATTGCCAATGCTGCTATCGACACCACTATAACCACTGCACCACCACCACCAACATCGGTCTGCAACACTAGAGGTACCGGACACAAACCAACATGCCAAGTTGTGGCCAGCGATGGAAGGTTAGATTTCGGACGCCTGTCTTCCTTCTGTTACGTACTACACCGAAACTACTGTCTAT
Source organism: Cherax quadricarinatus (assembly GCF_026875155.1). NCBI lineage: Eukaryota > Metazoa > Arthropoda > Malacostraca > Decapoda > Parastacidae > Cherax > Cherax quadricarinatus. Next base: position 27,711,055 of record NC_069410.1, on the reverse strand, counting down.
GCAAGACTTCCTGGCTTCTGTTAAAGTGACAAACAGTAGGTATAGTTAGACTAGGTGAGACAATGTCTAGTTAGACTAAGTAAGACAAGGTTAAGTTAGAGTAGGTGACGCAAGGTTTAGTTAGAGAGAAAGAGAGAGAGAGAGAGAGAGAGAGAGAGAGAGAGAGAGAGAGAGAGAGAGAGAGAGAGAGAGAGAGAGAGAGAGAGAGAGAGTGAGAGAGAGAGAAAGAATATCTTTCAAGCATGGAGCGAGCAAAAATTATTTCCATACATAAATATTTCCAGTATTAATGGTTCCCTTCTTAAATTTCTTTCAGTTTTATGGGCAGCTTCGACAGTTTTATGGAATTTTATGTAAGGCTGATTCAAGGGTGAGACAGTCTACAGTGAGGTGGGTAGATGAGGACGCAAGGGACGATAGGTAATGACACACGCACGGACCAGTGAAAGATGACACAAGAACCAGTGGAAGATGACACAAGGACCAGTGGAAGATGACACAAGGACCAGTGGAAGATGACACAAGGACCAGTGGAAGATGACACAAGGACCAGAGGAAGTTGACACAAAGACCAGAGGATGATGACACAAGGACCATTGAAAGATGAGACAAGGACCAGTGAAAGATGACACAAGGACCAGTGGAAGATGACACAAGGACCAGTGGAAGATAACACAAGGACCAATGAAAGATGACACAATGACCGGAGAAAGATGACACAAGAACCAGTGGAAGATGACACAAGGACCAGTGGAAGATGACACAAGGACCAGTGGAAGATGACACAAGGACCAGAGGAAGTTGACACAAAGACCAGAGGAAGATGACACAAAGACCAGAGGATGATGACACAAGGACCATTGAAAGATGAGACAAGGACCAGTGAAAGATGACACAAGGACCAGTGAAAGATGACACAAGGACCAGTAGAAGATGACACAAGGACCAGAGGAAGATTACACAAGGACCAATGAAAGATGACACAATGACCGGAGAAAGATGACACAAGAACCAGTGGAAGATGACACAAGGACCAGTGGAAGATGACACAAGGACCAGTGGAAGATGACACAAGGACCAGAGGAAGTTGACACAAAGACCAGAGGATGATGACACAAGGACCATTGAAAGATGAGACAAGGACCAGTGAAAGATGACACAAGGACCAGTGAAAGATGACACAAGGACCAGTAGAAGATGACACAAGGACCAGAGGAAGATTACACATGGACCAGTGGAAGATGACACAAGGACCAGTGAAAGATGACACAAGGACCAGAGGAAGATTACACACAGACCAGTGAAAGATGACACAAGGACCGGTGAAAGATGACACAAGGACCGGTGAAAGATGACACAAGAACCAGAGGAAGATGACACAAGGACCAGAGGAAGATGACACAAGGACCAGTGGAAGATGAGACAAGGACCAGTGAAAGATTACACAAGGACCAGTGGAAGATGACACAAGGACCAGAGGAAGATGACATAAGGACCAGTGGAAGATGACACAAGGACCAGTGAAAGATGACACAAGGACCAGTGGAAGATGACACAAGGACCAGAGGAAGATGACACAAGGACCAGTGAAAGATGACACAGGGACCAGTGAAAGATGACACAAGGACCAGTGGAAGATGACACAGGGACCAGTGAAAGATGACACAAGGACCAGTGGAAGATGACACAAGGACCGGTGAAAGATGACACAAGAACCAGAGGAAGATGACACAAGGACCAGAGGAAGATGACACAAGGACCAGTGGAAGATGACACAAGGACCAGAGGAAGATGACATAAGGACCAGTGGAAGATGACACAAGGACCAGTGGAAGATGACACAAGGACCAGTGGAAGATGACACAAGGACCAGAGGAAGATGACACAAGGACCAGTGAAAGATGACACAGGGACCAGTGAAAGATGACACAAGGACCAGTGGAAGATGACACAAGGACCGGTGAAAGATGACACAAGAACCAGAGGAAGATGACACAAGGACCAGAGGAAGATGACACAAGGACCAGTGGAAGATGAGACAAGGACCAGTGAAAGATTACACAAGGACCAGTGGAAGATGACACAAGGACCAGAGGAAGATGACATAAGGACCAGTGAAAGATGACACAAGGACCAGTGAAAGATGACACAAGGACCAGTGAAAGATGACACAAGGACCAGTGAAAGATGACACAAGGACCAGTGAAAGATGACACAAGGACCAGTGGAAGATGACACAAGAACCAGTGGAAGATGACACAAGGACCAGTGGAAGATGACACAAGAACCAGTGGAAGATGACACAAGGACCAGTGGAAGATGACACAAGAACCAGTGGAAGATGACACACAGACAGACTCGGGAAGTTGAAGTGAAAGCGAAGAAAGTGGATAAAGTTTGAAGGAGTAAAAGCAGTACAAGTGTGTGAAGATGGAGGAAGGAAGAGCCAAAGAACCCTTCCTGATGAGCCAACCACTGGAGCACTGAGACGAAGAACACCAAGACAGTGTTCCAACTACTGGAGCACTGAGACACACTGAACACCAAAATAGTGAGTCCCGACGGTCATGGTGCGTCATTGTGTCTAAGAATAGTCGCACTACCGCAAGTGAAGGCAGGTGAAAGTGAAAAATTAACATTTTTTTTTTAAATTGACTGGTATAGGCCGAAGGGGCCGGTGCATCGTTGGGTGTTGCCAGAACTGAACACTTAATACAAATTACTTAAGCGGTCAAGAACGAGATCACAGAGTGAAGGGATAAATGGAATAATAAGCAGAGTGAAGGTTAGTACAACAGCCAAGAGATGCTGTGAGAATATGCGATGCTCACCTTGTGTGGTTCAGTAGCGTCAGTTGTTTTGGTTTTAAGGTGTTGGGTCCTTAGTTGACTCTCTCTCCATACCTTTGTGAGCCAGATGATAGGCAGTATAACTTAGGTGGGTGAGTTAGGTAGACTGAGAAAGCTGACGGTGGAGCAGTTGTCGGGCTCACGGGTTAAGCTCTTATAGCAACTCAAGCTGTTATTAAGTGTCTGTCACAGGTGTATGATAAATCTTCAGGTGTTATGGTACATAACAGTTGGAAAGCAGGTGAGATACACACGTAAAGACATACGATCATGGACAGATAGGCAGGCTTGTTGCAGGGCGCAGGAAACAAACACGCTTGTCACACTCAAGTAATGGCACTCTCTATCACGCACACACACACACACACACACACAGTGAAGCGATGGTTCGGGGCCAGGGGCTATGAATCGACTCCTGCAACCATAAATATATATATATATATACATATATATATATATATATATATATATATATATATATATATATATATATATATATATATATATATATATATATATATATATATATATATATATATATTACGTAATACTGAGGAGGTACTGTCGGTAAGGCTGCGGATAAAAAAGTGTTGACGGCTGGGTTCATGCAAATGAGGGACAAAAAAAAAAAGGGAAAAGCTCCCCGCTCTTATCAGAGATTTGGAAAAAGAGGGCAGGGAGCAGCAATGCTTGATAAACAACGACAAAACTCTAAAGAAAAAGGGAAAGGGGGTTTGGAGGGATAAAAGGGGGCCCCTTATCATCCATGGCTCTGGTAGGTGGGTTTTTGAAAGGCCACTACAAAAGAGTACGGGCCCAGAGGGGGGAAAAAAGAGATTCAAAAAATCACTGAACAGAAAGGGGCTAAAGGGTGAAAATTTTTCCCAGAGAATAGGAGAGTACGGGGGGAAAAAATTTACATCGGTCCAAGCTGGCCATTGGGGTCAGAAATAAACAAAAAGATTGGATTTGAAAACGATAAACTATTGTTGAGGAAGGGGGGACAGATATCGCCCGAATTTTCCCTTTGGGACGCGATGTGCAAAACACGGGAAGTATTGCCCGTAAGTTAGTAAGTGGGATTTTGCTGACACTGAGTCACTTGTCTCTCCATTTTTGATTTTTTTATTAAAAAAAAAATTAAATATTAGTAAGAAGTGAACAATTTTTTCTGGGATGTTGTAAACCCCAAGCTTGTAAAAGTCATGCCCCTCGTCGGGCTTGTAAAAGGTAAAGCCCCTTTTATCTTATAGTCACACCCACGTCAATCTAACGCCCAATCCACCCCAATTTTTGAAGTCCACAGTAAAAGCCAGCTTACTTTGGGCCCCTTTTTCCCCCCAAAGTCAAAAAGCTTTTAGTAGCCCTTATGGAGTTGTTTAAAAGGCCCGGGCCCGGCCCAGTCTCCCACTCAAAAAACAGACGCCCAAAACTTTCAGGTCCCAGTTTGCTGCTTTTTTAATGTGGTTTGAAAATTACCCCCACAAAAATTTGATTTCCCCGGGTTTTTGAACCTTAAACCCTTGCTGTTTGAAAACGCCCGTCTACTCCTAAACAGGGCCATCCCTGCCTTCCGATAATTCAGTTTAAATAATGGGTTGTTAAAAGGGGTTTTTGAAGCCCATCGACTAGACGAGGGTCATTAAGGCTATGTGCCCCCTTTTCCCCGGGAAAGAATGTTTAAGAAACAAAATTGGTATTTAAGTAACTCTCGGGTGTATACACTGAGCGCTATACTTTAAAACAGTGGGGTTACCTGAGCGCTATACATCAAACAGGGTTGTTTACCTGAGCGTTTTTCTTTCAAACAGTGTGTATTTTACTGGCGCAAATTAACCTCACAGTGTGTTTATACGGGAGCGCTATGAAACCCTTTCATGTCGGTATACATGACAGTTTATACACCTCCTGTGTGTATCCCTTAAAGTTACCCCCCACTGTGTGTTACCTGACAGCATCACCCACTGTGTTATACATGACACCCTTTACACCTCTTTGAGTTTTATACACTGCGCCATAAACCCCACTGTGTAAATTGCACTGAACCCCATTCCCCACCCACTGTTGTGTATACATGAGCGCTATACACCCACTGTGTGTTTTAACTGAGGGGGGGTTTATAACCAAACTGTGTTTTATACACTAAGCGGATAACCTCAGGTGTTTTACCAAAGGGCGCTATTAAAAACCTAAAACCTTTTGTATACACTGAGGCTAAAAATAAAAAAACCTTTCACCCCCTTTGTTTACACTGAGGGTTATACCCCTTACTTTTGTATAAAAATGAGGGCTATACACCTCTGTGTGATCACGGGGGTTTTAAACCTTTCGAACCCCCCTACTAACACCCCCCCCCCCTGTGTGAAACCTTTTCCCCCGCCCCCCCCCGGGAATTTTCCCCCAACCCAAAAAAAACCTCCCGTTTCCCAAGGGAACCCCCCATTTGAAAAAACCTCCCCCTGTGTTTAAAAGGGAGCGCTATTCACCTCACTGTGGGTTTTACACTGGGCCCCTATCACCTAAACCTTTGTATACCTGAGCGCTATCCCACCTCACTCTTTGTTACACTGAGCGCTTTACACTTCACTGTGTGCTTTACCTGGGGGGTTATACCCCTCACTTTTTTGTATACACTGAGGGCTATACCCCTCACTTTGTGTATAAAACTGAGCGCTTTTACCCCTTTAAACTGTGGGTATACACTGAACGCCTTTGCCCCTCACTGTGTGTATACACTGAGCGTTTGTACACTTAACTGTGGTATCATGAGCGCTATACCCCTTTCACTCTTTGTATACATGGGCCTATACCCCCTCATTTGTGTATACACTGAGCGCTATGCACCTACTGTATGTTACAGGGAGCGCTTTCCCCTCACTGTGTGTAAAAAATGAGGTATAACCTCACTCTTTGTATAACTGACCCGGCTATTACCCCCTCACTTTTGTTTTAACACTGAGCGCTATGCCCCTTTCACTGTATGGGTAAAATGAGCGCTATAACCTCACTGTGTGTATACACTGGGGCGATACCCCTTTCACTGTATGTATTTTTTGGAGCGCTTTAACCTCACTGTGTGTATTACTGAGCGCTTTTAACCTCACTGTGTGTTTTTACACTGGGGTATTTTTCCTCACTGTGTGTTACACTAAAGCGCTGTACACCTCACGTGTGTAAAAAATGAGCGCTATACACCTCACTTTTGTGTATACCCTGAGCGCTTACACCTCACTGTGTGTTATACACTGAGCGCTTTTAAAAATCCTGTGTGTATCCCACTGGCGCTATACACCTCACTGTGTGTTTTCACTGAGCGCTATAAAACCTAACTGTATGTTTTACACTGAGCGCTATACCCCCTCAGGGTGTTAAAACCTAAAGGCGTTTATACATATCACTGTGTGTATACACTGAGCGCTATGCACCCGCTTTTGTGTATAACACTGAGCGCTTACACCTCCCCCTTTTGTTCAGGGGCGAAATTACCCCCTTCTGGTGTATACAGAGCGCTATCCACCTCACAGTGTGTTCCACTGAGCGCTTTGCACCCCCATTTTGTGTATACACTAAAGAAATATAACCTCCCCTTTTGGTGTATACACTGAGCGTTTTTAACCTCACTGTGGGGTATACATAAAGCGCTATACAGCTTTTTTGTTTACACGGAGCGTTTTTAACACCTCCCCTGTGTGTATACATGAGCGCTATACACCTGCTTTTTTGGGATAACTGAGCGTTAACACCCTCACTGTGGTATACATGAGCGCTAACACCTGCTCTTTGTTAACTGAGCGTTATACACCTCACGGGGTTTTGTATACACTAAAGCGCTATACCCCTTCCTTTTGGTTTGAAACTGAGGGTATACACCTCTTTTCCTTTGTATATACTAAAGCGTTTTTACCCCTACTGTGTGTATCACTGACCCGCTATCACCTGACTCTTTGTATACCCCTGAGCGCTTACACCTCACGGGTGTGTTACAGGAGCGAAAAAAACCCCTCACTGGGGTGTATAACGGACCCGCTATACCCCTCGCTATGTGTTTTCTTGGGGCCTACATCTCACTTTTGTGTATGCACTGGGGGCCCTAGCACCTCTTCTTTGTATAAAAATGAGCTTTTTAAACCCCTTCACTCTTTGTTTTACACTGAGCGTTTATACACCTCACGGTGTTTAAAACATGAGCGTTTTTACACCTAAACTGTGGGGCTTTACCGGGAGCGTATTCCTCACAGTGTGTTCATGAGCGCTTTAAAACATCACTGGTTTTTATACACTAAAGCGCTGAAACCCTCCTCTTTGTATCCCCTGAGGGCCTTTAACACCCAAATGGTGTTCATTTGAGGGTATAACCTCTTTTTTTTGTATCCCTTAAAGCTTTATACACCTCACTGTGTGTATACAGGGAGCGCTATACCCTGACTTTTTGTATACACTGACGTATACACCTACGTGTTTTATACACTGAGCGCTAAAACACCTCATGTGTGTATCACTGAGCGCTTTACACCTCGCTGTGTGTAAAATTTTTGAGGGCCATACATTCACTGTGCGTATGCCACTGAGGGTAGACCCTCATTCTTTGTATACACGGGAGCTTAAACACCTAAATTTTTGGGTTTTAAAAGGGAGCCCTATACACCTCACTGTGTTTTACACTGAGCGCTTTTACCCCTTTATTTTTGTATACACTGAGGGCTTACCCCTAAACTGGTGTTTTTAAACTGAGCGCATAAAAACCGCTGGGGTATGAAACTGAGATTATTACATCCCCTGTGGGGTTTTACATGAGCGCAAAAACCCTAACTTTTGTGTATACACTGGCGCTAAAACACCCCCCTGTGTGTATACCTGAGCGCTATACACCTCAATGTGTGTATACACTGAGCGCTATCCACCTCACTTTTTTATACACTGAGCGCTATGCCCCCTTTCACGGGTGTGTTTTAAAATTGAGAGCTATAAACCCACGGGTATGTATACACTAAATCGCTTTTACACCTCATGGTGTTTTAACTGAGCGCTATACACCTCACTGTATGTATCCCAGGAGCGCTATTACACCCCCAATTTTGTGTATTCCCAAACTGAGCGCATACCCTCACTGTGTTTTAAACCCTGAGCGCTTACCCCTCACTGTGTGATAAACGGGCGCTTTTCCCCCCACTGTGTGAAAACCCCACTGAGGGGGCTATTACCCCTCACGTGTGTTTTACATGAGCGCTTACACCCACTGTAGGTTTTAAAATGGGGCGCTTGCCCCTAACTGTTTTGTATCCCCTGGCGCTTACACCTCACTGTTTTTATACACGGGTGTTATACCCTCACTGTGTGAAACACTGACCCGCTTAAAACCTCACGGGGTGTGTATACACTGAGCGCTATGCCCCTCACTGTGGGGTTTTACATGAACGCTTTTCCCTTTAACTGTGTGTATACACTGAGCGCTATAAAACCTGCTGTGTGTATACGCTGACCCCAAATAAAACCCCACTGTGTTTAAACCACTGAGGCATACCCCTAACTGTGAGTAACACTGAGCGCTAGCACCTCACTGTGTGTTAATGGGGGCTTACACCCTCTCTTTGAAAAACATTGAGGGCCATCCATTCCCCTGTGTGAATCCCTTTGGGGGTATACCCTCATTTTTGGTATAAAAAGGGCCCGTTATCCCCCCAAACTGTGGTTTTCACTGATTTGTATACACCTCACTGTGTGTATCCCTGAGCTCTATAACCCCCCAAAGTGTTTTTTACACTGAGCGCATAAAACCACTTTGTGTATTCACTGGGCGCTTACCCCTCACAGGGTGTATACACTGAGCGCTTTCACCTCACGGGGTTTTGTTTTACATTTGAGCGTAGGCACCTCACTGGTTTTTACACTGAGCGTATACACCCACTGTGTGTATAAAATGAGCGCTAAAAACCCCCCCACTGTGTGTTTTTACATGAGCGCTATAACATAAATGTGTGTATAAAAGAGCCCCTTACCCCTCACTGTGTGTTATACACGGGAGCGTATACACCTAAATGTGTGTTTTACACTGAGCGCTATCCCACCTCACAGTGTGTATACACTGGCGCTAATACACCTAAATGTGTGTATAACGGGAGCGTTTATACCCCCTCACTGTGGGGTTCCCCTGAGCGTAGGGGCCCCTCCCTGGGTGTATACCCCTGAGGGCTAAAACCCCCTCCTGTGTGTTTTCATTTGGCGCTAAAACCACCTAAATGTGTGTATACATGAGCGCATACACCTCACGTGTGTTTTACATGAGCCCCCTTTTTTACCCCCAATGTGTGTAACATGAGCCCCTATACACCTATCGGTGTTTTAAAATGAGCGTTAAACCCTCATTTGTGTGTTTTACATGAGGCTTTTACACCCCCACAGTGTGTATACAAGAGCCCCCTATACACCTCACTTTTGTGTATCCCTTGGGGCGCTATACCCCCTCACTGGGTGTATCCCCTTTAGCGCTATACACCTCCTGTGTTTTATACACTGGGGGGCTAAAAATTTCCACTTTTGTGTATCCCAAGGAGCGCTTTACCCCCCTCGGGGGTTGTGTTCCCACTGGCGCTAAAAAACCCCTCACGGGTGTGTTTTCACTGAGCGCTTTTACACCTAAACTTTTTTGTTACACTGACCCGCATACACCCCACTGTGTGTTTTACACTGGCCCCTTTAAAACCTACTGTGTGTATACACTGGCGCTATCCCCTTTCACTGTGGTTACACTGAGCGCTATACACCTCACTGTGTGTTTTACACTGAGCGCTTTTCCCCACCTCACTGTGTGTATTAAATGAGTGTTTACACCTCACTGTGTGTTTCCCAGTGAGTGCTATACCCTACTGTGTGTATACACTGAGTGCTTTTTACACCCCCACTGTGTGTTTTCACTGAGTGCTATACACCTCACTGTGGGTTATCCCCTGGCGCTTTTCCCCTCACGTGTGTATACACGGGAGTGCTATACACCTCACTGTGTGTATACACTGAGTGTTTTACACCTCACTGTGTGTTTACACTAAACAAAATCAAGTACATTTCAAAATGACGAAAAATTTTAAAAAAGAAAATTTCCCCGGTTTTGTAAATTTATTAATTATAATTCCGGGGGAATTTTAAAATTTTGGTTTCAGGGGACGGAAAATTTTGGGAATGAAAATTCTTCCAATAGCTTTTAATTTCAAAATTTTTAAATTAGTTTTGTTTAATTTCCCCACTTTTTGTGATGAATAATCTTTGATAATTTCCACATTTTTGTTAGGTCAGTATAATTTTGATAAATTACGACAGTTTTTTAAAGTTAGTTTAATCTTTGTTTAATTTTCACCCCAGTTTGTTAAGTCAGTAAACTTTGATAATTTTTTTCCCCAGTTTGTTAGTTTCAGATATAATTTCGTTAAAAGAAAAGGCGGGCCCTTTACGCTGGTGGGGTGGGGGTCTTGATTTCCCTCGAATGGGCAAACTTCGCCCGAACCCGATTACCCCGGGAAAAAAAATTTTTTTTTCCGGGAAGGGGAAAACTGCACCGTCAAGTTTAGCGGCCCTTTTGCAAAGCAAACAAACGTTGAAAAATAACTTGTGGCGTTTTCCTGTATATTGGAAGTCAGGTGGTTCCTCCCACACAGTTTTGGATGGTTCCCCAAACGCTGTTTGGATGGTTCCCCTCACCCTGTTAGGATGGGTTTCCCCTCACACACTGTTAGGATGGTTTTCCCTCACACCCCTGTTAGGAGGGTTCCTCCCCACACATGTTAGGGTGGTTCCCCTTTACACACTGTTAGGTTGGGTTCCCCCCCACACTGTTAGGAAGGGGTTCCCCCCACACACTGTTTGGATTTGGGGGGCCCCCCACACATGTTAGGATGGTTCCTTCACACACTGTTAGGATGGTTCCTCTCACACCCCCTGTTTTGGATGGGTTTCCCCCCAACAGTTAGGGGTGGTTCCTCTCACACCCTGTTAGGAGGTTCTCCCCCACACTGTTTTTGGTTTCCCCACACACTGTTAGGGTGGTTTCCCCCCACACGCTGTTAGGTGGGTTTTCCCCCACACACTTTTAGGAGGGTTTCCCCCCACACACTGTTTTGGATTTGGGTTTCCTTTACACACGGGTTTGGATGGTTTTCCCCCCACACACTGTTGGGGTGGCTCCTCCCACAACCCAAGGTTTGGATGGTTCCCCCCACACGCTGTTAGGGAAAGGTTTCCCCTCACACACTGTTAGGATGGTTCTTCCCCAAAACTGTTAGGAAGGTTCCTCCCCCCACTGTTTGGTTTGGGTCCCTCTCACACACTTTTTTAGGATGGTTCCCCCCACCACTGTTTGGATGGTTTCTCACACACTGTTTTGGATGGTTCCTCCACACATGTTAGGAGGGGCCCCTTTCCCACACTGTTAGGATGGTTCTTTTTTCCCCAATGTTTAGGATGGGTTCCCCCAAAACACTGTTAGGATGGTTTCCCCCCACACCCCCGTTAGGAAGTTAAATCACACACGTTAGGATGGTTTCCTTTTCACCACTGTTTAGGATTTTGGGTTTATATTACCACTGTTAGGAAAGGTTCCTCCCACACACTGTTAGAATGGTTTTCCCACCTTGGGTTTCAGATTTTGGGTTTCCCCCCCACCCTGTTAGGGTGGGTTTCCCCCCAAAACACTGTTAGGTTGGGTTCCTTCCACACACTTTTAGGATGGTTTCCCTTTCCCCAAAATCTGTTAGGTGGTTCCTTCCCCCACGGGTTTGGGTGGTTCCTTCCCCACACTGTTGGATGGTTCCTACCACACACTGTCAGGGTGGTTCCTGCCACACAGTCAGGATGGTTCCTGCCACACACTGTCAGGATGGTTTTTCCCACCCACTGTCAGGATGGTTCCTGCCACACACTGTCAGGATGGTTCGTACCTCACACTGTTAGGATGGTTTCTACCACACACTGTCAGGGTAGTTCCTGCCACACACTGTCAGGGTGGTTCTTGCCACTCACTGTCAGGATGGTTCCTACCACACACTGTCAGGATAGCTCCTACCACACACTGTCAGGATGGTTCCTGCCACACACTGTCAGGATGGTTCTTGCCACTCACTGTCAGGATGGTTCCTGCCACACACTGTCAGGATGGTTCCTCCCACCCACTGTCAGGATGGTTCCTGCCACACACTGTCAGGATGGTTCGCACCACACACTGTTAGGATGGTTTCTACCACACACTGTCAGGGTGGTTCCTGCCACACACTGTCAGGGTGGTTCTTGCCACAAACTGTCAGGATGGTTCCTACCACACACTGTCAGGATGGCTCCTACCACACACTGTCAGGGTGGTTCCTGCCACACACTGTCAGGATGGTTCTTGCCACACACTGTCAGGATGGTTCCTACCACACAGTCAGGGTGGTTCCTGCCACAAACTGTCAGGATGGTTCCTACCACACACTGTCAGGATGGTTCCTACCACACAATGTCAGGATGGTTCCTGCGACACACTATCAGGATGGTTCCTGCCACACACTGTCAGGATGGTTCCTACCACACACTGTCAGGATGGTTCCTACCTCACACTGTCAGGATGGTTCCTACCACACACTGTCAGGGTGGTTCCTGCCACACACTGTCACTATGGTTCCTGCCACACACTGTCAGGATGGTTCCTACCACACACTGTCAGGATGGTTCATACCGCACACTGTCAGGATGGTTCCTGCCACACACTGTCAGGATGGTTCCTGCCACACACTGTCAGTATGGTTCCTGCCACACACTGTCAGGATGGTTCCTACCACACAGTCAGGGTGGTTCCTGCCACACACTGTCAGGATGGTTCCTACCACACACTGTCAGGATGATTCCTGCCACTCACTGTCAGGATGGTTCCTGCCACACACACTGTCAGGGTGGTTCCTGCCACACACTGTCACTATGGTTCCTGCCACACACTGTCAGGATGGTTCCTACCACAAACTGTCAGGATGATTCCTGCCACTCACTGTCAGGATGGTTCCTGCCACACACACTGTCAGGGTGGCTCCTGCCACACACTGTCACTATGGTTCCTGCCACACACTGTCAGGGTGGTTCCTACCACACACTGTCAGGATGATTCCTGCCACTCACTGTCAGGATGGTTCCTGCCACACACACTGTCAGGGTGGTTCCTGCCATACACTGTCAGGATGATTCCTGCCACTCACTGTCAGGATGGTTCCTGCCACACACTGTCAGGATGGTTCCTACCACACACTGTCAGGATGATTCCTGCCACTCACTGTCAGGATGGTTCCTGCCACACACTGTCAGGATGGTTTCTTCTCACTTCCTACCCACGATACGTCCTCCCTCTGCAAATTACGTCAACTAATTCCTCATAAACTTGCAAACACTAACGGTTTTCAGTAGTGTCAGCCTAATGTGTGAGGTGTCAGTAGTGTCAGCCTGAGCTGTGACTTTAGTAGTATCAGCCTGAGCTGAGAGACATCAGTAGTGCAGTGAGGTATGATGTCGTGAGTGTAAAATCTGAATGGTAGTGAGCTCTTCTGAATGGAGGTGTGCTTTTCTGAGTTGGGTTGTGCTCTTCTGAGTGAGGATGAGCTCTTGGTGGTGAGCTCCTCTGAGTGGGGATGAGCTCTTCTGAGTGGTAGTGTGCTCTTCTGAGTGAGGATGAGCTCTTGGTGGTGAGCTCCTCTGATTGGGGATGAGCTATTCTGAGCGATGGTGTGCTCTTCTGAGTAGTGGTGTGCTCTTCTGAGTGGGGATGAGCTCTTCTGAGTGGTGGTGTGCTCTTCTGAGTGGTGGTGTGCTCTTCTGAGAGGGGTGAGCTCTTCTGATTGCTGGTGAGCTCTTCTGAGTGCTGGTAAGCTCTTCTGAATGCTGGTGAGCTCTTCTGAATGCTGGTGAGCTCTTCTGAGTGCTGGTGAGCTCTTCTGAATAGTGGTGAGCTTTTCTGAGTGGTGGTGTGCCTTTCTGAGTGATACTGTTCTATTCTGAATGGTGATGTGCTTTTCTGAGCTATGTGCTCTTCTGAATGGTGGTGAGCTCTTTTGAACGATGGTGAGCTTTTCTGACTGGTGGTGAGCTCTTCTAAGTGCTGATGACTTCTTCTGAATGGTGGTGAGCTCTTCTAAGTGGGGTTGAGCTTTTCTGAGTGCGTCCTGGTGAGCTCTTCTGAGTGCGTGCAGGTGAGCTCTTCTGAATGGTGGTGAGCTCTTCTGAGTGCTGATGAGTTCTTCTGAGTGCTGGCGAGCTCTTCTGAATGGGATGAGCTCTTCTGATTGGTGGTGTGCCTTTCTGAGTGATGATGTTCTATTCTGAATGGTAGTGAGCTTTTTTGAGTGATGTGCGTTTCTGAATGGTGGTGAGCTCTTCTGAGTGATGGTGAGCTTTTCTGACTGGTGGTGAGCTCTTCTGAGTCCTGGTGTGCTCTTCTGAGTGATGGCGAGTTCTTCTGAATGATGGTGAGCTCTTCTGATTGGTGGTGAACTTCTGAGTGCTGGTGTGCTCTTCTGAGTGCTGCTGAGCTCTTCTGAGTGGTGATGAGGTTCTTTGAGTCAACGAAAGTTTTTTAAGTGAAAACTCCTTTAAGTGAAAGTGCTCTCTCTTGAGTGAAAGTGAGATCCTCACAGTGAAAGTAAGCTCCTCTCAATGGATGCGAGTGAAAGTGAGATCCTCTGAGTGAAGGTGAGATCCTCCGAGGAAAGGTGAGATCTTGAAAGTGAAAGTGAGCTCTTCTGAGAAGAAAGTGAGCTCCTTCTCTCTGATGAGGACAAAGACGCATGTCTCAAGGAGAAAGTGAATTCAACTTCCCGGCGGCGGCCATTGTTTCAAAGTTTCTGTTATCGATTTCAGCTTTGTGTAACCCTGCTTGGTGGAAGCTGCTGGTACACACACGTGCACACACACTCGCACACACAGGGCCAGGAGCTGAGTCTCGACCCCTGCAACCACAAATATGTGAATACACACACACAGGCACACAGGTACACAGGCACACACACACACACACACACACACACACACACAAGGTCAGGAGCTGTACCTCGACCCCTGCAGCCACTTATGGGTGAGTAAACCTTAAGTGAGTCCGACGCATATAAAAATTGAAAATTGGCTTCCACTGGGCACTAGTGACCACAAGTCTCTCAGCTCTGAATATCTGGTAGAAGTGGGAGAGGTCAGGAGAGGACGAGGATGAGGCTCATACAGTGAATCAGATTATAAAAGAAGGACTATGCAGGGATGAGGGACTTTCTAAATAGAATCCAGTGAGAGAGAGAGAACTGACTGAGCAGACAACCCAAGATGTGATGGAAAGTTTCTCCAGAAAGTTGTTGGAGAAGTCAGGGTGCAGAGAAAGAGCTTGACTCACGAAATCGTAATGACACGATTGCGAACAAACCATACAACGGGAGAGGATAAAATACGCAGTCAGAGAGTTATAAAACTCCAGACCGACGCTCTTGGTTGAATCAGAGCTGCAGAGAGGCTAAAGGAAGGTGTAAAAGAGCATGGAAAAAATACAGAACACAGAAGACGACATAGAATAGGGAGGCAGAGTAGCGAGGGATGACTGTGCAAGGGTGAGAAAAGAAGGAGAACGCCAATTTGACAAAAACACAACAGCAAAGTCCACATAACAATGAAGATAGCTCTGAAAGACCAAGAAATAAGGCTGAAAATTGAAAGAGGATTTAAGGAGGTATTCGCAGGAGAAACAGGAATGATGCCTGAAAGCAAGGGTAAAAATCAGGGGTGAAAGCAGGGGTGAAAGCAGAGGTGAAAGCAAGGGTGAAAGCAGGGGTGAAAACAGGGGTGAAAGCAAGGGTGAAAGCAGGGGTGAAAGAAGTGGTGAAACCAGAGGTGAAAGCAGGGGTGAAAGCAAGGGTGAAAGCAGGGGTGAAAGCAAGGGTGAAAGCAGGGGTGAAAGCAAGGTTGAAAGCAGGGGTGAAAGCAGTGGTGAAAGCAAGGGTGAAAGCAGGGGTGAAAGCAAGGTTGAAAGCAGGGGTGAAAGCAGTGGTGAAAGCAGGGGTGAAAGCAGGAGTGAAAGCAGTGGTGAAAGATAATAAAACTGGATATAATAAAATTCATATATCAAAGAGACAAAAATTAAACTATTGAAAGAGATGATCACATCACAAGCCAGGAAGCCTGACGACACAGCATTATGGATGCTGAAGGAAGGAGATGATCACATCACAAGCCAGGAAGCCTGACGACACAGCATTATGGATGCTGAAGGAAGGAGATGATCACATCACAAGCCAGGAAGCCTGACGACACAGTATTATGGATGCTGAAGGAAGGAGATGATCACATCACAAGCCAGGAAGCCTGACGACACAGCATTATGGATGCTGAAGGAAGGAGATGATCACCCGGGGTTTTTGGAAAAAATTTATAAAAAAGGGGGAAATTTAAAAAAAAGGGGAAAAAGGGGGCAAAAAAATTTTCCCAAAAAAAATTTAAAGGGGGGGGAAAAGGAAACGGGCCCGGAAAAAAAAAAGGAAAATAAAAAAAAAAAACCCCGGGAAAAAAAAAAAGGGGGGTAAAAAGGGGAAAAACCCAAAAAAAAAAAAAAAAGGGGGGAAAAGTTTTTTAAAAAAGGGGGAAAACAAAAAAGGGGGGGGAAAAAAAAATTTAAAAAAAACCCCCAAAAAAAGGGGCCAAAAAGGGGGGGTTTTAAAAAAAAAAAGGGAAAAAAAAAAAAGGGGGGGGGGGGGAAACCAAAAAAAAACCCCCCCAAAAAAAATTTTAGGGAAAAAGGGGTAAAAAACCCAAAAAAAAAAAAAAAAAA
Source organism: Cherax quadricarinatus (assembly GCF_026875155.1). Lineage (NCBI taxonomy): Eukaryota > Metazoa > Arthropoda > Malacostraca > Decapoda > Parastacidae > Cherax > Cherax quadricarinatus. The sequence goes on along the minus strand of NC_069410.1, from coordinate 27,694,402 downwards.
AAAAAAGGGGCCCAAAAAAAGGAAAAGGGGAGGAAAAAAATTTTAAAAAAACCCCCAAACCCAAACCCAAAAAAAAAAAAAATTTAAAAAAAACCCCAAAAAAAACCCCCCCCCAATTTTTTTTAAAAAAAGGGGTTTTTCCCCCCCGGGGAAACCCCCAAAAATTTTTTTGGGCTGAAGGAAGGAGATGACCCCCCAAAAACCGGGCCCCCAAACACCAATTTTTAAAAAAAAAAAAAAAAAAAAGGGCCCCCAAAAATGGGGGGGGGGGGAAAAAAAAAAAAAAAAAAAAAAGGGGGGGAAATCACAAAAAAAAACCCCCCCAAAAAAAAAGGGGGGGGGGGGGCCCAAAAAAAAGGGAACCCCAAAATTTTTTGGGGGGAAAAAAAAAAACCCCAAAAAGCCGGGGCCCCCCGGGGGGGGGGAAAAAAAAGGAAAAAAACCCCCCCAAAAAAGGCCAAGAAAAGGGGGGGGGGGAAAAAGGAAAAAACCCCAAAACCCGGGGGGGGGTTTTGGGGGGAAAGGGTTTAAAAAAACCAAACCAAAAGCCAAAAGGTTTTTGGGGGGGAAAAAAGGGATAAAAAAAAAGGGGGGGGTTTTTAAAAAAAAAGGGGATAACCAAAAAAACCCCCCAAAAAAATTTTTAAAAAAGGGAAAAAAACCCAAAAAAAGGGAAAAAAAAAGGGGGGGGGAAAAAAAAAAAACCCCCCCCCCCGGGGTTTTTTGGGGAAAAAAAAAAACCCCAAAAAAAAAAAATTTTTGGGAAGGAAGGGATAACCCAAAAAAAAAAAAATTTTTGGGGAAAAAGGGAAAAGGGATAACCAAAAAAGGGGCCCCCCAAAATTTTTGGAAAAGGAAGGAAATCACAAAAAAAACGGAAAAGGATTTAAAAAAAAAAAAAACCCCCCAAAAAAAGCCAACCAAGGGTTAAAAAGGAAAAAAAAAAAAAAAAAAAAACCAAAACCAAATAGGAAAAAATTTAAGGGGGGAAAAAAAACCCCCCCCCAAAAAAAAAAAATTTTTAAAAAAAAAAAAACCCCCCCCTTTTTTTTTGGGAAAAAAAAAAGGGGGAAAAAAAAATTTTTTTTTTTTAAAAAAAAAAAAAAAAAAAAAAAAGGGGTTTTTCCCCCCAAAAAAGGCCGCCCCAAAAAAAAAAAAAGGGGGGGGAAAAAAACCCCCCCAAAAAAAAAGGAAAAAATTTTTGGGGAAGGAAAAACCCCCCAAAAAGGGGGGGGGAAAAATTTTTTTTAAAAGGGGGGATAAAACACAACCCAAAGGAAGCCTAAAGCCCAACAGCATTATGGATGCTGAAGGGGGGAAATGATCACATCACAACCGGGAAGCCTGGAACAGTATTTTTGGATGCTAAAGGGGAAGGAGATATCACACCACAAGCCGGGAAAGGGCCCTGAGACACAGCTTTAATGGATGCTGAAGGAAGGAGATATCAAATCAAAAAAGCCAGGAAGCCTGAGGGACACACCCATTATGGATGTTTGAAGGAAGGGATGATCACATCACAACCCGGGAAGCCTAAACGACACAGTATTAGGGATGCTGAAGGAAGGAGATATCACATCCCCAAGCCAGGAAGCCTGAGGGACACAGTATTTTTGGATGCTAAAGGGAAAGGGGAGTTTGATCACCCCAAAAAGCCGGGAAAGCCTGACGAAAACAGCTTTTAATGGATGCAAAAGGGGAAGGAGTTTATCACATCACAACCCAGGAAGCCTGACGACACAGTATTATGGAAGCTGAAGGAAAGGAGAATGATCACATCAAAAGGGAAAGGAAAAATTGACGACACATTTTTTATGGATGTTAAAGGAAGGAGATGTCACATCACAACCCGGGAAGCCTGACGCACAGCATTATGGATGCGGGAAGGAAGGAGTTGATCACATACAACCCAAGGAAGCCTGACGACACAGAAATTATGGATGCGGGAAAGGAAGGAGATGAAACACACAAGCCAGGAACCCTGACGACCAGCTTTATGGAGGGGGAAAGGGAAAGGAGATGATACATCAAAAGCCAGGAAGCCTGAGGGGCCCAACAGAAATTAGGGATGCTAAAGGGGGAAGGAGATGACCCACACCCACAAGCCGGGAAAGCCTCCGGACAAAAAGTATTATATGCGGGAAGGGAAAGGGAAAGGGGGAGACCCATCACAACCCGGGAAAGGGCCTGACGACACGTTTTAAAGGATTTTAAGGAAGGAGTAAATAAACAACCCCAACCGGGAACCCTGACGACACAGCATTATGGAGGGCTGAAGGAAGGGGGATTTCACACGAAGCCAGGAAGGGCCTAAACGACACAGCATTTTTTGGTTTGCTGAAGGAAGGAGATGACCCACATCACAAGCCAGGAACCCTAAACGACACAGTATTATGGATGCTGAAGGAAGGAGATGATCACATCAAAACCCCCAGGAAGCCGGGAGGGACACAGCATTATGGATGCTAAAGGGAAAGGGAGTTGATACTCACAACCCCGGGAAGCCTGACGAACAGCATTATGGAGGGCTAAAGGGAAAGGAGATGATCAATCACAACCGGGAAAGCCTGACGACACAGCATTATGGTTGCTAAGGAAGAAGGAATAAATCAAAATCACAACCCAGGAAGCCTGCGACCCCCAGAAAATTATGGATGCTGAAGGAAAGGAGAGATCACATCACAACCCCAGGAAGCCTGACGCCCACGATTATGGATCTGAAGGAAGGAATGATCACTTCACAAGCCGGGAAAAGGCCGGGACGACACCCCTTTATGGTTTGCTGAAGGAAGGAATATCACATCACAAGCCAGAAGCCTGACGACACAGCTTTATGGATGCTGAAAAAAGGAGATGATCACATCACAAGCCAGGAAGCCTGAGGGCACACTTTTTGGATCGGGAAGGGAAGGGAGTGATCACTCACAACCGGGAAAGGGCCTGAGGGAACAGCATTAGGGGATGCTGAAGGAAGGAGATAAACACATCACAACCGGGAAAAGCCTGGCGACACAAAAGGGGGAAATCCCTAAGGGAAGGGATGATCAAAATCACAAAGCCGGGAAACCTGACGAACAGAAATTTTTGGAAATGCTGAAGGAAGGGATGAAAACATCAAAAGCCGGGAAATTTGCCCCACAGCATTATGGATGCTAAAGGGGAAGGGAGATGATCACACCCCACAACCCAGGAACCCGACGACACAGTATTTATGGATGTAAAGGGGGGGGAAAGGAGATGATCACATCACAAGGGGGGAACCCGGGACGACACAGCATTAGGGGATGCAAAAGGAAGGGTTTGATCACTTTCAAAAGCCAGGGCCCTGACACACAGCATTATGGATGCTGAAGGAAGGAGTGATCACATCACAAGCCGGGAAAAGCCTGAGGGACAAAGCATTTTGGTTTTGCTGAAGGAAGGAGATGATCACATAAACAAGCCGGGAAACCCTGACGCCCACAGATTATGGATGCTAAAGGGAAGGAGATGATCACATCACAAGCCGGAAGCCGGACGCACAGAATTATGGATGCTGAAGGAAGGAGTTTACCCACACCCACAAGCCAGGAAGCCTGACACACAGCTTTATGGATGTGAAGGAAGGGGGAAGATACATCACAACCCAGGAAGCCTGCCGACACAGTTTTAAAGGGGTTTCGGGGGGGAAAGGGAGTTTGACCCAAATCAAAACCCAGGAAGCCTGACGACACAGAAATTTATGGATGCAAAAGGGAAGGAGATATCACACCCACAACCGGGAAGCCGCGACACAGCATTATGGTTTGCTAAAGGAAGGAGATGATAATCCCCAACCCGGGAAGCCTGACGACACAGAAATTATGGATGCTAAAGGAAAGGAGATGATCACATCACAAGCCGGGAAGAAGGGACGACACATTTTTATGGATGCTAAGGAAGGAGATGCCCAAAATCCCCAAGCCAGGAACCTGAGGGACACAGCATTATGGATGCTGAAGGAAGGAGATATCACATCACAACCCGGGAAGCCTGACGACACGCTTATGGATGCGGGAAGGAAGGAGATGATCAACATCAAAGCCAGGAAGCCTGACGACACAGCATTATGGATGCGAAGGAAGGAGATGATCACATCAAAACCCCGGGAAGGGCCTTGACGACCAAAAATTAGGGATGCTGAAGGAAGGAGATGATAAACATCACAAGCCAGGAACCCCTAAACGACACAGCATTTTTTGGATGCGAAGGAAGGAGATGATCCACTTAAAACCGGGAAAAGCCTGACACACAGCATTAGGAGCTGAAGGAAGGAAAATTATCACATCACAAGCCAGGAACCCCTGACGACACACCCAATTATGGTGCTGAAAAAGGGAAAAATGATCACATCCCCAACCCGGGAACCCTTTACACACAGCATTATGGATGTGAAGGAAGGAGATATACATCACAAGCCAGGAACCCTGACGACACAGTTTTTTTGGGATGCTAAAAGGAAGGAGATGTTTCACATAAACAAGCCGGGAAAAAGGCCTGACGACACAGCTTTAAGGGGATGTAAAAGGAAAGGGGAAGATGATCCCCATCACAACCCAGGAAGCCTGACGACACGGGCATTATGGATGCTGAAGGAAGGAGAGGGATCACCCCACAACCCGGAAGCCTGACGACACAGCATTATGGATGCTGAAGGAAGGAGAATATCACATCACAAGCCGGGAACCCTGACGACACGGGCATTAGGATGCTGAAGGAAGGAAAAATGATCACATCACAACCCAGGAACCCCGGGAACGACACAGCATTAGGGATGTAAAGGGAAGGAATGATCACATCACAAGCCGGGAAAGCCGGGACGACACAGCTTTATGGATGCTGAAGGAAGGAATGATCCCCATCACAAGCCAGGAAGCCTGAGGGCACAGCTTTATCGTCTAAAGGGAAAGGGAGTTTACCCAAATCAAAACCCAGGAACCCCCCCCCCCCCCCCCCCCCCTAAACGACACAGAAATTATGGATGCTAAAGGGAAAGGAATGATCACATCCAACCGGGGAAAGCCTGACGACACAGAATTATGGATGCTGAAGGAAGGAGATGATAAATCCCCAAGCCAGGAACCTGACGACCCAGCTTTAGGGAAATTTTGGGAGGGAAAGGAGATGATCACTTTTAAAAAAAAAAGCCGGGAAGCCTAAACGCCCACAGTATTTAGGGATGCTAAAGGGAAAGGGAAAGATTGATCACATAAACAAGCGGGAAAACCCGGGACGACACAGCATTATGGATGTTTAAAGGAAGGAGTTTATCCATCCCCAACCGGAAAGCCTACGCCCAAGCATTTATGGTTGCTAAAGGGAAGAAAATGATCAAAAACCCAACAACCCAGGAAGCCTGACGACACAGTATTATGGATGCTGAAGGAAGGAGATGATCACATCACAAGCCAGGAAGCCTGACGACACAGCATTATGGATGCTGAAGGAAGGAGATGATCACATCACAAGCCAGGAAGCCTGACGACACAGCATTTGGATGCTGAAGGGGGAGAAGACAATCACAACCCAAAGGAACCTGAGACACAGCATATGGATGCGAAGGAAGGGGATGATCACATAAACAAGCCGGGAAGCCTGACGACACAGAAATTATGGATGCAAAAGGAAAGGAGTAAACACATCAAAAAGCCAGGGAAGCCTGACGACACAGCTTTGGGGGAAATTGAAGGAAGGAAAAATGATCACATCAAAGCCGGGGAACCCTGGGGACACAGCATTATATGCTGAAGGAAGGAGATGTCAATCAAAACCCAAGGAAGCCTGACGACACAGCATTAGGGATGCTAAAAGGAAGGAGTTTGATACATCACAAGCCGGGAAGCCTGACAAACACAGCATTATGAGTTTGCTGAAGGAAGGAGATGTTTCACATAACAAGCCGGGAACCCTGACGACACAGTATTTGGTTTCGGAAGGAAGGAATGATCACATCACAAGCCGGGAAACCCTGCGCCCACAGTTTTAAGGGATGCGGGAAGGAAGGAGATGATCACATCACAAGCCGGGAAGGGCCTGACGACCCCAGTTTAAAGGATGCTGAAGGAAGGAGAGGGATCAATCACAACCCGGGAAGCCTGACGACACAGCATTATGGATGTAAAAGGAAGGAGAAAACCCCATCACACCCGGGAAGGGGCCTGACGACACAGCATTATGGATGGCTAAAGAAGGAGATGATCACATCCCCAAGCCAGGAAGCCTGACAAACCACCTTTAAATGGATGCTGAAGGAAGGAGATGATCAAAACCACAAAGCCAGGAACCCTAAACGACACAGTTTTATGGAGGCTAAAGGGAAAGGGAGATAAACACATCACAAGCCGGGGAAGCCTGACGAACAGAAAAAAAGGATGTTTAAAGGGAAAGGAGATACCCACATCCCCAAGCCAGGAAGCCTGAGGGAACAGTTTTATGGATGCTGAAGGAAGGAGAGGGATCACATCACAAGCCAGGAACCCCGGGACGAAAACAGTATTATGGATGCTGAAGGAAGGAGCTGATCACATACAAGCCAGGAACCTGAGGGCACAGCATTATGGATGCTGAAGGAAAGAGATGATAAACATAAACCAAGCCAGGAACCTGACGAACAGCTTTAAATGGGATAAAAAAGGGAAGGAGATGATCACATCACAAGCCGGGAAGCCTGACGAAAACAGAAATTATGGATGCTAAAGGGGAGGAGAGATCACATCAAAAGCCAGGAAGCCTGACGACACCTTAGGGATGCTAAAGGAAGGAGATGATCACATCAAACCCGGGAAAACCTGACGACACAGCATTATGGATCCCTAAAGGGAAAGGGAGATAAACAAAATCAAAAGCCAGGAACCTGACGCCCACAGAAATTATGGATGCTAAAGGGAAGGAATGATCACATCACAAGCCGGGAAGATTTACGACACAGCATTATGGATGCTAAAAGGAAGGGGGATGATCACTCACAAGCCGGAAACCTGACGAAAACAGCATTGGGATGCTAAAAAGGGGAGATGATCACATCAAAAACCAGGAACCCTTTAGGGACACGGGCTTTTATGTTGCTAAAGGGAAGGAGTGATCACATCAAAAGCCAGGAAGCCTCCGGACGACAGCATTATGGTTTGTGAAGGAAGGAGATGATAAACATAAACAAGCCGGGAACCCTGACCACAGCATTATGGTTTGCTAAAGGAAGGAATATCACATCACAACCCAAAGGAAGCCTGACAAACACAGCATTATGGATGCTGAAGGAAGGAGATAAATCCACATCACAAGCCAGGAAGACTGACGACACAGCTTTATGGATGCTGAAGGGGGGAAAAGTAAACATCAAACCAGGAAGCCGGGAAGGGAACAGCATTATGGATGCTAAAGGAAGGAGATAAACCCAATCACAAGCCAGGAAGCCTGACGACACAGAAATTTAGGGTTGCTAAAGGGGAAGGAGATGATAACATCACAACCCAAGGAAGCCTGACGACAAGCATTATGGTTTTGCGAAGGAAGGAATAAATCTATCACAAGCCAGGAAGCCTGACGACCCCAGAAAATTATGGATGCAAAAGGGAAGGAGATGATAAACATCAAAAAAGCCAGGAAGCCTGACGACACGCTTTATGGATGCTAAAGGGAAGGGGAGATGATCACATCAAAACCGGGAAAACCCTTGACGACACAGAAATTTGGAGCTGAAGGAAGGAATGATCACATCACAAGCCAGGAAGCCGGGACGACAAAGCTTTAGGGGTTTCTAAAGGAAAGGGAGTTTGTTTCAAATAACAAGCCAAAAAACCGGCACACAGCATTATGGAGCTGAAGGAAGGGATAAAAAAACATCAAAAGCCAGGAACCCTGCGACACAGTATTAGGGTTTGCTAAAGGGAAAAGAGAGATCACATCCCCGCCGAAGCTGACACCCCAGAAATTATGGATGCTAAAGGGAAAGGGAAGTATCACATCAAAAGCCAGGAACCCTGACGACACAGCTTTTAAGGATTGAAGGAAGGAGATAAATCCTTTCACAAGCCAGGAAGCCTAAAGACACAGCTTTTATGGATGCTGAAGGAAGGAGATGATCACATCACAACCCAGGAAGCCTGAGGGACACAGCTTTAATGGATGCAAAAGGGAAGGAGATGACCCAAAATCACAACCCCGGGAACCCTGACAAACACGCTTTTTGGGGTTTGCTGAAGGAAGGAGATGATCACATCACAAGCCAGGAAGCCTGAGGGACACGATTATGGTTTGCTGAAGGAAGGAGATGATCACATAAAAAAACCGGGAACCTAAAGGGGACACAGTTTTAAGGGGATGTGAAGGAAGGAAAATGTTTCACATCACAACCAGGAAGCCGGGACGAAGGGGAAATTATGGATCAAAAGGAAAAGGAGATGATCAAATCACAAGCCAGGAACCCTGACGAAAACAGCATTAGGGATGCGAAGGAAGGAGATGATCCCCATCACAAGCCGGGAAGCCTGACGACACAGCATTATGGTGCGGGGGGGGAAGGAGATGATCACTTTCACAACCGGGGGGAAGCCTGAACAACAGCATTATGGATCCCCCGGGAAGGAGATGATCACCCCCCAACCCAAGGAACCGACGACACACCCATTAGGGATGCTGAAGGAAGGAAAATGCCAAACATCACAAGCCAGTAATTTTTGACGACACAGCTTAGGGGATTTTGAAGGAAGGAGTTTGTTTCCAATCACAACCCAGGAAGCCTGACGACCGGGATTTTTGGATTAAAGGGAAAGGAGTTTTATCAAATCACAACCGGGAACCCTTTGACGACACAGAATTAGGGAAAGCTAAAGGGAAAGGGAGAGATCACATCACAAGCCAGGAACCCTGACGACACAGCATTAAAAAAGGTGAAGGAAGGAATGTTTCACATCACAAGCCAGGAACCCCTGACGACACAGTATTATGGATGCTGAAGGAAGGAGATGTTTCACACAAAAAGCCGGGAAACCTGACGACACAGATTATGGATGCTAAAGGGAAAAGGAATGATCACATCACAAGCCGGGGAAGCCTGACACACAGCTTTATGGATGTAAAGGAAAAGGAGATATACATCACAAGCCGGGAAAAAAAAGGCCCTTGCGACAAAAGCAAAAGGATGTGAAGGAAGGAGATGATCACATCCCCAAGCCAGGAACCCTGACGACACAGTATTAAAGGATGCTGAAGGGAAAGGAGATGATCACATCAAAAACCCAAAGGAACCCTGACCACGGGGGGGGCATTAGGATGCTGAAGGAAGGAGATGATCACATCACAAGCCAGGAAGCCTAACGACACAGCTTTTGGGAAATGCGGGAAGGGAAAGGAGAGACCCAATCAAAGCCAGGAACCCTGACGACCCCAGTTTTGGAGGGCTAAAGGGAAGGAGATGAAAATCAAAAAGCCAGGAAGCCTACGACCCCAGAAATTAAATGGATCTGAAAAAGGAGATGATAAACATAAACAAGCCAGGAACCTGCCCGAAACAGTATTAGGTGCGGGAAGGGAAAAGGGGAAGGGATCACAACACAACCGGGAACCCTGACGCCCAAAAGTTTTATGGATGCTAAAGGGAAAGGGAGATACCCACATCACAACCGGGAAAGGGGCCGACGACAAAACCCTTTTATGGATGTTTAAAGGAAGGGGGATGATAAAACAAAAAGCCGGAACCTGCGACACAGCTTTATGGATCTGAAGGAAGGAGATGTTTCACATCACAACCCAGGAAGTACGACACGGCATTAGGGGATGCAAAAGGGAAAGGGGAATAAATCACATCAAAAAGCCGGGAAAAGCCTGACGACACAGCTTAAAAGGGAGCTGAAGGAAGGAGATGATCACATAAACAAGCCGGGGAAACCTGACGACACAGCATTAGGGGTTTCTAAAGGGAAGGAGATGATCACATCACAACCCAGGAAGCCTGACGAACAGCTTATGGATGCTAAAGGAAGGAGATGATCACATCAAAACCGGGAAGCCTGACGCCCCAGTATATGGATGCTAAAGGGAAGGGATGACCACCCACAACCGGGGAACCCTTTGACGACACAGTATTATGGATCCCTGAAGGAAGGAATGATCACATCACAAGCCGGGAAAAGCCTAAACGACACAGCATTATGGATGTTTTAAGGGGAAAGAGATGATCAATCACAAGCCAGGAACCCTGACGAACACTTTTAAGGATGAAAAAGGAAGGAGAAAACACATCACAAGCCAGGAAGCCTAAACGACACAGAAATTAGGATCCCTTAAAGGGAAAGGGAGATGATCAATCACAACCCAAAGGAACCCGGGGACGAAAAAGAAATTAAAGGATTGCTGAAGGAAGGAAATGATCACACCCACAAGCCAGGAACCCTGACGACACAGAAATTATGGATGCGAAGGAAGGAGTTTCCACTTTCAAAAACCGGGAAAGGGTTTGCCCGCCACAGCTTTTGGGATGCTGAAGGAAGGAGATGATCAATCACAACCCCAGGAAGATTTGACGACACAGCATTAGGATGTGAAGGAAGGAGATGATCACATCACAACCCAGGAACCCTGAACCAGCATTAGGGATCCCAAAAGGGAAAGGGAGATGATCACATCAAAAGCCAGGAAGCCTGACACACGCATTAGGGAAAGGGCTAAAGGGAAAGGGAGATGATCACATCACAAGCCGGGAACCCTGACGACACGGGCATTTTTGGATGTTTAAGGAAGGAGTTTGATCACATCACAAGCCAGGAAGCCTACGACACAGCATTATGGATCTGGGGAAAGGAATGACCCAACATCACAACCCAAGGAAGCCTGACGACACGAAATTTTTATGGAGCTAAAAGGAAGGAGATGATCCCCATCAAAGCCAGGAAGACTGACGAAAACGGGCATTAGGGAAAAGCTGAAGGAAGGAGATGATAACATCACAACCCAAAGGAACCCTACGACACAGAAATTAGGGGAAGCAAAAGGGGGAGATATCACACCCACAAGCCAGGAACCCCTTACGACCCCACCCATTAGGGATGCTGAAGGAAGGAGATAAAAAAATTTAAAAGCCGGGAAGCCTGAGGGACAAAACATTATGGATGCTGAAGGAAGGAGAGATCATATCACAACCAGGGCCGAGGGACAAAAGCATTATGGATGCGAAAAAAGGGGAAATGATCACATCAAAAACCCAAAGGAAAATTGACACACACCCTTTTAAAAGGGATGCTGAAGGAAGGAGATGATCACATCACAAGCCGGGAACCGGGACGACACAGTAAAAATTTTTTGCAAAAGGGGAAGGAGATGATCACATCACAAGCCAGGAAGCCTGACGACACAGCAAAAATGGATGCTAAAAGGGAAGGAGATGATCACATCACAAGCCAGGAAGCCGACGACAAGAAATTAAAGGAAATGCGGGAAGGAAGGGGGAGGGATCAAAAACCACAAGCCGGGAAAAAGCCTGCCCGACCCAGCTTTTATGGATGCTAAAGGGAAAGGGAGATGATCACTTCAAAGCCGGGGAACCCTGACACATTTTTATTATGGATGCTAAAGGGAAAAGGAGATGATCACATAAACAACCGGGAAGCCTGACGACACAGAAATGGATGCGAAGGAAGGAGATGACCCACATCAAAAGCCGGGGAAGCCTGAGGGCAAAAGCTTTAAAGGATGCTGAAGGAAGGAGATGATCACACCCAAAAGGCCAGGAAGCCTGACGACACAGCTTTATGGAGGGCTAAGGGAAAGGGAGATGATCACATCACAAGCCAGGAAAGCCGGGCGAACAATTAGGGAAATCCCTAAAGGGAAGGAATAAATAAAATCACAAGCCAGGAAGCCCGGGAGACACAGCATTATGGTTGCAAAGGGAAAGGGGAGATGATACATCAAAACCGGGAACCCCTGACGAACAGCATTAGGATGTTTGAAGGAAGGAGATGATCAAAATCACAACCGGAACCCTGACACACAGCATTATGGATGCTAAAGGAAAGAGATCACATCACAAGCCGGGGAAGCCTGACGACACAGTTTTAATGGATGCTAAAAAAAAGGGGGATAAATCACATCAAAGCCGGGAAGCCTGAGACAAAAGTATTATGGTGCTAAAGGGAAAGGGGGGATGATCACTTTTCACAAGCCGGGAAGCCTGACGAACAGCTTTAATGGATCCCTGAAGGAAGGAAAATGATCACATCAAAAAGCCGGGAAGCCCTGAGAAAAGGGCTTAAAGGATGCTGAAAAAGGAGTTTGATCCCCTCACAAGCCGGGAAGCCTGACGCCCACAGCATTAGGGATGCTAAAGGGAAAGGGAAAGATGATCACACCCACAAGCCAGGAAGCCTGACGACACAGCTTTAAATGGATGCTAAAGGGAAAGGGAAAGGAATGATCCCCTCACAAGCCAGGAAGCCGCCGAAACGGGAAATTAGGGAGGCTGAAGGAAGGAGATGTTTTCACATCCCCAAGGGCCGGGGAACCGGGGACGACACAGTTTTTAGGGAAAGGGGAAGGAAGGAGATAAATCACATAAACAAGCCAGGAACCCCTGAGGGACCAGCATTATGGATCCCGAAGAAGAGATGATCACATCACAAGCCAGGAAGCCTGACGACACAGCATTATGGATGTAAAGGGAAAGGAGTTTGATCACATAAAAACCCGGGAACCTTTGCCCGGACACAGCATTTTGGATGCTGAAGGAAGGAGATGACCCACATCAAAAGGGCCAGGAAGCCGAGGGACACGTTTTAAAGGATCTAAGGAAGGAGTGATCACATCACAAGCCGGGAAGCCTGGACACAGCTTTTGGGAGCTAAAGGGAAAGGGAGTTTGATCACACAAAAGGGCCAGGAAGCCTAAACAAAACCAGCATTAGGGGTTGCTAAAGGGAAGGAGATGATCACATCACAACCGGGAAGCCTGACGACACAGTATTAGGATGCTAAAAGGAAGGGGAGGGTCCTTTCACAAGCCAGGAAAGGGCCTGACAAACCCCAGTTTTTGGGATGCTAAAGGGAAAGGGGTTTTTGATCACATCACAACCAGGAAGCCTGACGACACACATTATGGAGCTAAAGGAAGGAGATATCCATTAAAAACCAAGCGGGAAAGCCTGACGACACAGTTTATGGATGTTTGGGGAAAGGGAAAAGGAATTAAATCACATAAAACAAGCCAGGAAGAATGACGACACGCATTATGGATGCAAAAGGGAAAGGAGTTAAATCACATCACAACCCGGAAGCCTGAGGGACACAGCATTATGGATGCGAAGGAAGGAATGATCAAAACACAAGCCAGGAACCCTGACGGAAAAGCAAATGGATGTTTAAGGAAAGGGGAATAAATCACATACAAGCCAGGAACCCTTTACGACACAGCTTTAGGGATGCTGAAGGAAGGAGATGATCAATCCCCAACCGGGAAAGGGCCTGACGACACAGATTAGGGATGCTGAAGGAAAGGAGATGATCACATCCAAGGGGAAGCCGGGAACGCCCCAGCATTATGGATGTGAAGGAAGGAGATAAATCACATCACAAGCCAGGAAGCCTGAGGGCCCACAGCATTATGGATGCTGAAGGAAGGAATGTCACATCACAAGCCGGGAAAGGGGCCCTGACGACCCCGCATTAGGGGATGTGAAGGAAGGAGATATCACATCACAAGCCAGGAAGCCTGACGCCCAAAAGGAAATTAGGGGATGCTAAAGGGAAGGAATGTCCATCACAACCCCGGGAAAACCTGACGACACAGTTTTAGGGGAAGCTAAAGGGAAAGGGAAGATGATCAAATAAACAAGCCAGGAACCTAAAGACACAGCTTTAAGGGAGGGTGAAGGAAGGAGAGATCAAATCAAAGCCGGGGGGGGAACCCTGACGACACAGAAATTAGGGATGTTTAAAGGAAGGAGATGATCACATCAAAAGGGCCAGGAAAGCCTGAGGGCCCCAGCTTTATGGATGCTGGGGGAAGGGAAAGGATGACCCACATCACAACCCGGGGAAGCCTAAAGACACAGCTTGTGGATGCTAAAGGGAAAGGAGTAAATCACATCAAAAGGGCCGGGAAGCCGGGACGAAAAAGCATTTTTGGATGCTAAAGGGAAGGGATGATCACATCACAAGCCGGGAAGCCTGAACGACACAGCATTAGGATGCTGAAGAAGGAGTAAACACATCACAAGCCGGGAAGCCTGACGGAAACAGAAATTATCGATGCTGAAGGAAGGAGATGATCACATCACAACCCAGGAAGCCTGAGGGACAAAACCCATTAGGGATGCTGAAGGAAAGGGATGATCACATCACAACCAGAACCCGGGAAGGACACGGGCTTTAAAGGATGCTAGGAAGGAGATAAATACATAAAAAGCCAGGAACCTGACGACACAGCATTATGGATGCTAAAGGAAAGGGAGATGATCACATCACAAGCCGGGAAGCCTGACGACACAGTTTTTATGGATGTGAAGGAAGGGGGATGTTTCACATCAAAACCCGGGAAGCCTAGACACAGAAATTATAGCTAAAGGGAAAGGGGAGATTTCACTTTCGAAAGCCAGGAAGCCTGACGACACATCATTATGGATGCGAAGGAAGGAGATGATCACATCAAAAAGCCGGGAAGCCTGACGAACACATTAGGGGATGCTGAAGGAAGGAGATGATAACACAAAACCAGGAAGCCTACGAACGGGCATTATAAAATGCTAAAGGAAAGGGAAATGATCACATCCAAGCGGGAAAGCCTGACGACACAGCATTATGAATGCTAAAGGGGAAGGGGAATGTCACTCCCCAAGCCGGGGAAAGCCTGACGACACAGCATTAGGGTTGCTGAAGGAAGGGATGATCCATCACAAGCCGGGGAACCCTGACGAAAACAGCATTAGGGATGCAAAAGGGAAGGAATGTCACATCACAAGCCGGGAAAGCCTGACGACACAGAAATTATGGTTTGCTGAAAAAGGGGAGATAAATCCCCTCAAAACCAGGAAGCCGAGGGCCCACAGCATTATGGACGCTAAAAAAAAAGGGGGAAAAGGAGTAAACACATCAAAAGGGCCGGGAAAGGAACGACACAGCATTATGGATGCTAAAGGGAAAGGGAAAAAAGAAAAAAAATTCACATCACAAGCCAGGAAGCATGACGACACAGCTTTTTGGATCTGAAGGGAAGGGAGATGATCAATCAAAACCGGGGAAGCCTGACGACAAAGCATTAGGATGCTGGGGAAGGAGATTCAATCCAACCCAGGAAGCCTGACAAACACAGCATTATGAAATGCTGAAAAAAGGGAGTTTGATCACACCCCCCCCCAAACCGGGAAGCCTGACGACAAAACCCATTTTTGGATGCTGAAGGAAGGAGATGATCACATCCACAAGCCAGGAACCCTTTGAGGGACACAGCATTATGGATGCTGAAGGAAGGGTTGACCCACATCCCCAAGCCAGGATGCCTACGACACAGCATTAGGTGCTAAAGGAAGGGAGATGACCCACATCAAAACCCGGGAAAGCCTGACGACACACCCATTATGGATGCTAAAGGAAGGAGATGACCCACATCACAAGCCAGGAAGCCGAGACACAGCATTATGGATGCTAAAGGAAGGAGATGATCACTTCAAAACCCCGGAACCCTTTACGACACAGCATTAGGGAATGCTAAGGGAAAGGAATGATCCATCACAACCCGGGAAGGGCGACGACACAGCTTTAGGGTTTTGTGAAGGAAGGAGAATTCACTTTCAAAAGCCGGGAAAACCCTTTGACGAAAAACAGAAATTAAAGGGATGTGAAGGAAGGAGATAAATCACATCAAAACCCCAGGAAGCCGGACGACACAGTATTATGGATGCTAAAGGGAAAGGGAGATGATCAATCAAAAGGGCCAAAGGAACCCTGACGAACAGCTTATGAATGCTGAAGGAGGAGATATCACATCACAAGCCAGGAACCCTTTGGACGACACAGCATTAGGGGTTTACTGAAAAAGGGGAGATGATAAACATCACAAGCCAAAAGGCCGGACGACACAGAAATTATGGATGCAAAAGGGAAAGGAGAGATCACATCAAACCCGGGAAGCCTGACAAAACGGGCTTTTTGGTTTCTGAAAAAAGGAGATACCACCCACAACCCGGAAGCCTGACGACACAGCATTTGGATGCTGAAGGAAGGAGATGATCACATCAAAAAAAAGGCCAGGAACCTGACAACAAAAGCTTTAGGGATGCAAAAGGGAAAGGAGATGATCCACAAAAAACCGGGGAACCCTGACGACACGGGCTTTAAATTAATGGGGGAATGAAGGGTTTGTTTCACATCACAACCCGGGGAATCCTGACGACCCCACATTATAAATTTCAAAAGGAAGGAGTTTAACACATCCCCAACCCCCAGGAACCCGGGACGACCCCGCATTTTTGGATGTTAAAAAAGGAAAGGTATGATCACATCACAAGCCGGGAACCCTTTGACGACCCCAGCATTAGGGAAATGCTGAAGGAAGGGATGACCCACATCACAAGCCAGGAACCCTGACGACACAGCATTATGGATGCTAAAGGAAAGGAGATGATAAAATTCACAACCCAAAGGAAGCCCTGACGCCCAAGCATTAGGGGATGTAAAGGGAAAGGAGTTGTTTCACATCAAAAGCCAAAACCTCCCGACACAGCATTTGGATGCAAAAGGAAAGGGAGATGATCACATCACAAGCCGGGAAACCTACGACACAGCATTAGGGGATTGCTGAAGGAAGGAGATATCACATCACAACCCCGGGGAAGCCGACGACACAGCATTTTTGGATGCTAAAAGGAAAAGGAAAGATGACCCCACATCACAAGCCAGGAAGCCTGACGACACAGCATTAGGGGTGTAAAGGGAAAGGAAAGATAAAACAAAACACAAGCCGGGGAACCCTTACGGCACAGCTTTATGGATGCAAAAGGGAAAAGGGAGATGATCACATCACAACCCAAACCCTGGGGACACAGCATTAGGGAAATGCTAAAGGGGAAGGGAGATACCCACATCACAACCAGGAAGCCTGAGCCCACAGCATTAGGGAAATGTTTAAAAGGAAGGAGATGATACTTCACAACCCGGGGAACCTGAGGGCCCACAGCATTAGGGATCTAAAGGGAAAGGGAGATGACCCACATCAAAAACCCAAGGAAGCCTGACGACACAGCTTTATGGATGCTAAAGGGAAAGGGGAATATCAATCACAACCCCGGAACCCTGACGGCACAGCTTTAGGGATTGAAGGAAGGAGATGATCACATCACAACCCCGGGAAAACCTGCCCGACACACATTAGGATCTGAAGGAAGGAGATGATCACATCACAAGCCAGGAACCCCTGAGGGCCCAAACATTAGGGAATGCTGAAGGAAGGGGGATGATAAAACATCCAACCGGGGAAGCCTGAGGGCACAGCAATAATGGATGCTAAAGGAAGGGGGATGATCAATCACAAGCCAGGAAGCCTGACAAACCAGCTTTATGGATGCTGAAAAGGAATGATCACATCACAACCCGGGGAAGCCTACGCCCACAGCATTATGGATGCTAAAGGAAAAAAGATCACTTCACAAGCCAGGAACCCTTTGACGACCCCAGCATTTTTGGGATGCAAAAGGGAAAGGAGATGAAACTTACAAAACCTGCATCAAAGATTTTTAAATTCACTAACTGCAATGAAAAGCTGCAATATAACCAAATATGCAAGTAGGCATAAATTTAAATAGGCATTTATCACCTACATTAAACTGTCCAACACACTGAAAAATATAATTTTGAAAAGGTTTGTTAAGCACCTAGAATTGCAAGTATAGCTAGATTTAATGCAGAGTTTCAAGGGTAGGTATAATAGGACCCACAAGGAGGTGAGGGACAGTGGTGCTGATTGTAGTTTAAAAGGCGGACCAGGAACTGAGACTCGACCTCCTCAAAAACTGCTGGGTGAGTAAAATTCTGTGAGCACACTTTGGCCATTACAAACACACAGACACACACACATACATACATATGTGTGTACTCTTGGCTCCTCCTCTTCACACATATGAGTACACACATATCTATAGAAAGCTGCTTGTTATGTAGAGCATTTCGGGCAAATTAGGTCAGTTTTGTCCCAGGATGCGACCCACACCAGCCGGTGTAAAGAAACACGTCCAATGTTTCTACTTTCGCCGGGAATCGAACCCGGACCCTCACCGTGTGAAGCAAGAGCTTTAGCCACCAGGCCACTGGGCCTTGTGACTCGATTGTGGTTCAAGACAGACCGAAACGTCGTCTTAAGATTCCTCTCCAAAGCGTTAATTAAATTACAGGCAAAATTAATATTTGGGAAGCGAAAACAATGTACGAAGCAATTTTTTTTTTATTTACATGTGACATTTCGCAACGAGCTGATAAACCACTGAGCGAAACGTTCTCACAATAAACGCTCGTCTCTGTAAGCTGTCTTGTCTTCAAAGGAAATACTGGTATTTATAGGGCAAATACTGATGGCAGAAGACATGTCATGAGAGGCAGGAAGAAGACGATATAATACCACCGGCGATATTATTCAGCAGGTGGAGAAAATACTGACAACCATGACGTTAATATTTTAGCTGAGGACAAAATGCACGATGATATCACTGGGAATTTTCATCAGTAAGAAAATGCTAATAACCTCAACATTAAAACTTAACAGAGGAAATACTGTTAACCTCAACATCAACACTTAACAGAGGAAATACTGTTAACCTCAACATCAACAGTTAACAGAGGAAATACTGTTAACCTCAACATCAACACTTAACAGAGGAAATACTGTTAACCTCAACATCAACAGTTAACAGAGGAAATACTGTTAACCTCAACATCAACACTTAACAGAGGAAATACTGTTAACCTCAACATCAACACTTAACAGAGGAAATACTGTTAACCTCAACATCAACACTTAACAGAGGAAATACTGTTAACCTCAACATCAACACTTAACAGAGGAAATACTGTTAACCTCAACATCAATACTTTCAGAAAGTACGTACCTTGAGAGGCAGGAAGAATGGGAGTCCAGAGAACATGACAGCATCCTGGTGATGTTGTGACTGCCATCATCACTATCGTCACCACCAGCTGCCACCACCACACCATCACGCACTCACAACCTGATACACGGGAGGGCAAAAAAAAAACTTTCATCTCATGTTAAAAAGAAAAAAATCACAGGTTAATTAATTTTTTATAACGATCGCAAAATATTTTTTTTGGGGGGGAGAACTAAACTAGTAATAAATACAGTAGCGTCAAGTTAGCTACAATAACAATGAAAATTTGTAATAAAATTTAATGTAATGGGTGTTTAACTGTCGAAAATACAAGAGAAATATTATGTTTTTATTATTTGTTCACTAAATTAATTATGACTCTACCACATATGATCTTTTATTGGCTCTGTACTCCCCAGTTTTATGTATTGGATTTAAAAAGCTTCTAGTGAGCGAAGCGTCTGATGAAAGGCCCCATACATTACTGATGTGCCTTCTTAATACATCAAGACGTAGGCAAAATGCATGTATCCACTCGTCAATATATTTATTACGGATACGGTCTTCACAGAATTACAATTCCCATCATAATATCTCAGGAGTGAAAGAAGAAAGATTTATGCATCATCAACACCTGGCCCAGTGGCCCAGTGGCCCAGTGGCCCAGTGGCCCGGTGGCCCGGTGGCCCAGTGGCCCAGTGGCCTGGTGGCTAAAGCTCCCGCTTCACACACGGAGGGCCCGGGTTCGATTCCTGGCGGGTGGAAACATTTCGACACGTTTCCTTACACCTGTTGTCCTGTTCACCTAGCAGCAACTAGGTACCTGGGTGTTAGTCGACTGGTGTGGGTCGCATCCTGGGGGACAAGATTAAGGACCCCAATGGAAATAAGACAGTCCTCGATGACGCACTGACTTTCTTGGGTTATCCTGGGTGGCTAACCCTCCGGGGTCAGAAATCCAAACGAAATCTTATCTTAACACTACAGGAATAAGAGCCACCCATACAACCTGTATCATTCACCCTAACAAGAGTGTAGCTGAGAATATAACCAGGGTCTTCACATTATGTAACATTAAAACTGCTATAGCCAATACTGCCATCATCATAAAACTAACCAAAACCAAAGTAGGTAATACTGCAAGCAGCGACGCCTGTTTATGTTCTTTCGTATTGGAGGTTGCCAGAAAGTATATACTTGTGAAAATTTAAGAAATTTAGAAACAAATTAAAGTTCATAAATATGCCTCGATAAGAGCTAACATGAACAATACATGTGTAAATTATCGCAGCTCTGTCATCTCATGAAGTGGAATGAAACAAGAACGGTTACCAGGCAAACAGATCTCAATAGTAAGGTCTAGAAGCCTCCTTCATCAGTCACCCAAAACAGCGGCTGCGTTGGCATTTGTCAGGTATGTTCAAGAACAGTCCTGAGACTCCACAACATAACCATCACTTAATACCTGTTACATATGTTTATACTTTGTTCATTCTTTTTTTGTCCTCCTCTGCTTGTATTATCTACATTAGTTTTACATTATCCACCAACAGGGATACCTCTGCTTCTA
This sequence comes from Cherax quadricarinatus, assembly GCF_026875155.1. Taxonomy (NCBI): domain Eukaryota; kingdom Metazoa; phylum Arthropoda; class Malacostraca; order Decapoda; family Parastacidae; genus Cherax; species Cherax quadricarinatus. The sequence continues at coordinate 27,673,733 of NC_069410.1, read as the reverse complement.
TCCCTTCCATTATGTCATTCACTTATACAAAAAATTGCACATGAACCCATTTCATTGTAGCGCCATGCACCTTGGTTCATTATAGTGTCTCTTCCCTGTTATTCCTGCATGTACCTACAGCTTTTGTATCAGTCTCTTGCTCGCCACTGTATCAAAAGCCTTCCTTCAAACCAAAATACAGTATATCCATCTCTCTCTCTCTCTCTCTCTCTCTCTCTCTCTCTCTTTCCTATTTTATATGTTTTGAAACTTCGGTAGGTTCGTGAAACAGTATTTAGTATCTCTATCTAGTATCCATAATGCTGTTTGTCAAGTATTAGCTTACTTCTCTCAAGGTGCTCCACCACTCTTCTGATAATTTTCTCCCATAACCTTGCATACTGTGCATGTCACTGACACAGGTCATCGCCTACGAGGTATCAGACTCACACAAATAGCTTCTTCGCATCTTCCCCAGTTGTATGTATTGTGCTGGACACAATACATACAACTGCGAAAGAACCAAAGTCGCTACCAGCGAACAACTTAGATTCTCATCTTCTAAAAATCTCGACAGGTTTTTGATGAGCAGTGCTACTTCTCCTCTGTTCCCTCGATCTTTCCTCATAAACTGATATCCAGACGGGAAAAATCGATTTTGTTATTATGTCTGGGGATGATTCCATTATTTATTCGTTTTATTCATCACTCTGATTTATTATTCCATCTGCATTAGAGGACCATATTTTTAGCTTCCTTTCCGTTACTGTGTTACGGTTCTCGGGACCTGAATTTCTGGTCCTTGCACATGAGTCAGGGGAAGGGAGGGATTGGTGTGGGGGTTGGTAGGTGAGTGGTGCTCGTTGTGTGAGTGTGCATGTGTGTGTGTGTGTGTGTGTGTGTGTGTGTGTGTGTGTGTGTGTGTGTGTGTGTGTGTGTATTCACCTATTTGTACTCACCTATTTGTGGTTGCAGGGGTCGATTCATAGCTCCTGGCCCCACCTCTTCGCTGATTGCTACTAGGTCCTCTCTCTCCCTGCCCCATGAGCTTTATCATACCTCGCCTTAAAACTATGTATGGTTCCCGCCTCCACTACATCACTTTCTAGGCTATTCTACTGCCTGACAACTCTATGACTGAAGAAATACTTCCTAATATCCCTTTGACTCATCTAAGTCTTCAGCTTCCAATTGTGACCCCTTGTTTCTGTATCCCATCTCTGGAACATCCTGTCTTTGTCCACCGTGTCAATTCCTCGCAGTATTTTATATGTCGTTATCATGTCTCCCCTGACCCTCCTGTTCTCCAATGTCGTCACGCCGATTTCCCTTAACCTTTCTTCATAGAACATTCCCATTAGCTCTGGGGCTAGTCTTCTTGCAAACCTTTGCACTTTCTCTAATTTCTCTAATTTCTTGTGTGTGTGTGTGTGTGTGTGTGTGTGTGTGTGTGTGTGTGTGTGTGTGTGTGTGTGTGTGTGTGTGTGTGTGTGTGTGTGTGTGTGTGTGCGTGTGTGTGTGTGTGTGTGTGTATGTGTGTGTGTGTGTGTGTGTGCGTGTGTGCGTGTGTGTGTGTACTGACCTAATTGTACTCACCTATTTCTGGTTGCAGGGGTCGAGTCATAGCTTCTAGCCCTACCTCTTCGCTGGTTGTTACTAGGTTTGTTCTCTCCCTGCTCCATGAGCTTTATCGTATCTCTTCTTAAAGCTATGTATTGATCCTGCCTCTACTACATCTCTCTTCAGATTGTTCCACTTTCTGAGAACTCTATGACTGAAGAAATACTTCCTAACATCCCTGTGACTCATTTGGGTTTTCAGCTTCCAGCTGTGACCCCTTGTTGCTGTGTCCCATCTCTGAAATATTCTGTCCCTGTCCACCTTGTTGATTCCTCTCAGTATTTTATATGTCGTTACCATGTTCCTACTATCCCTCCTGTCCTCCAGTGTCGTCAGGTTGATTTTCCTTAGCCTCTCTCGTAGGACATGCCCTCTTAGTTCTGAGACTAGTTTTGTTGCAAACCTCTGCACCTTCCCTAATTTCTTGACGTGCTTGACCAGGTGTGGGTTCCATACTGGTGCTGCATACTTCAACATGGGCCTGACGTACACGGTGTACAGTTTCGTGAATGACTCCTTACTTTGATGTCGAAATTCTATTCTTAGGTTTGCTAGGTGCCCATATGCTGCAGCAGTTATTTGGTTGATGTGCGCCTCAAGAGATGTGCTCGGTATGATGCTCACCCCAAGATCCTTCTCCTTGAATGAGGTTTGCAGCCTTTGGCCCTCTAGCCTGTCCTCCGTCTGCGGTCTTCTTTGACCTTCTCCAATCTTCATGACTTTGCACTTGGTGGGGTTAAACTCCAGAAGCCAGTTGATGGACCAGGCTTGCGGCCTGTCCAGATCTCTTTGTAGTCCTATCTGATCCTCATCCATTTGAATTCTCAGCATTGGTTTCACATCGTCTGGAAACAGGAACATCTCTGAATTTTTCCTCTCCGTCATGTTATTTACATATACCAGAAACAGCACTGGACCTAGGACTGACCCTTGTGGAACCCCACTCTTCACAGGTGCCCACTCCGATACCTCGTCATGTAACATCACTCGTTGTTTCCTTTCTGTCAGGTATATTCTGATCCATTGTAGGGCCTGTCCTGTTATTCCTGCCTGCTCTTCTAGCTTTTGCGCTAATGTGCGGATCTATGTCGAAAGCCTTTTTACAGTCCAAGAAAATGTAGTCTACGTACCCCTCTCTTTCCTGTCTCACTTCTGTCACCTTGTCGTAAAACTCAAGTAGGATTTCCCGTCCCTGAAACTGTGCTGGTTATCGTGTATAAGTTCATTCGTTTCTAGGTGTTCCACCATTCTTCTCCTGATGAACTTCTTAATGACTGTCAATACTATACGTGTCACTGACACTGGTCTCTACTTCAGTGCTGCGTGTCTGTCTACTTTCATAAAAACTGGGACTATATTTGCTCTGTGTGTGTGTGTGTGTGTGTGTGTGTGTGTGTGTGTGTGTGTGTGTGTGTGTGTGTGTGTGTGTGTGTACTCACCTTGTTGTACTCACCTAGTTGAGGTTGCGGGGGTCGTGTCCGAGCTCCTGGCCCCGCCTCTTCACTGATCGCTACTAGGTCACTCTCCCTGAGCGTGTGTGTGTGTGTGTGTGTACTCACCTATATGTGGTTGCAGAGGTCGAGTTACAGCTCATGGCCCTGCCTCTCAGCTGGCTGCTACTGGTTTCACTCCTAGCTGTGCAAGTCCTGTCATAATTATTTTTAAATCTATGTATGGATTCTGTCTCTACTATTCTGCAGTCTGTGTCGTTTCACTTTCTGACCACTCAGACCAAACAAGTATTTCCTAACATCCCTGTGAGTCATCTGTGACCTCGTGTACCTGACCTGAGACCCGCTTCTCAAACAGACTCTCCCTGTCCACCTTGTCAATGATTCTAAGTATTTTGCTCGTCTGATCTTTCTGTCCTCTAGTGTTGTCAAGTTCAGCAACTCTAGCCTGTTTTCATACTAGGTGATACCCCTCACCTGTGACTGATATCCCTCACCTGTGACTGATATCCCTCACCTGTGACTGATACCCCTCACCTGTGACTGATACCCCTCACTTGTGACTGATACCCCTCACCTGTGACTGATATCCCTCACCTGTGACTGATACCCCTCACCTGTGACTGATATCCCTCACCTGTGACTGATACCCCTCACCTGTGACTGATCTCCCTCACCTGTGACTGATACCCCTCACCTGTGACTGATATCCCTCACCTGTGACTGATACCCCTCACTTGTGACTGATACCCCTCACCTGTGACTGATATCCCTCACCTGTGACTGATACCCCTCACCTGTGACTGATATCCCCTCACCTGTGACTGATACCCCTCACCTGTGACTGATATCCCTCACCTGTGACTGATACCCCTCACCTGTGACTGATATCCCTCACCTGTGACTGATACCCCTCACCTGTGACTGATACCCCTCACTTGTGACTGATACCCCTCACTTGTGACTGATATCCCTCACCTGTGACTGATACCCCTCACCTGTGACTGATACCCCTCACCTGTGACTGATACCCCTCACCTGTGACTGATATCCCTCACCTGTGACTGATACCCCTCACTTGTGACTGATACCCCTCACTTGTGACTGATATCCTCACCTGTGACTGATACCCCTCACCTGTGACTGATATCCCTCACCTGTGACTGATACCCCTCACCTGTGACTGATATCCCTCACCTGTGACTGATACCCCTCACTTGTGACTGATACCCCTCACCTGTGACTGATATCCCTCACCTGTGACTGATACCCCTCACCTGTGACTGATACCCCTCACTTGTGACTGATACCCCTCACTTGTGACTGATATCCCTCACCTGTGACTGATACCCCTCACCTGTGACTGATACCCCTCACCTGTGACTGATACCCCTCACCTGTGACTGATATCCCTCACCTGTGACTGATACCCCTCACTTGTGACTGATACCCCTCACTTGTGACTGATATCCCTCACCTGTGACTGATACCCCTCACCTGTGACTGATACCTCTCACCTGTGACTGATACCCCTCACTTGTGACTGATATCCCTCACCTGTGACTGATTTCATTACAAACTTTTTCTGTGCGCGTATGTGCTTGTGCGCGTGTGTGTGGGCGCGTGCATGCATACATGTGTAGGGTATGGCAGTGTCCAGCCAGGCACTTACCAGGGGTATGGTAGTGTCCAACCAGGCACGTGCAAGGGGTATGGCAGTGTCCAGTCTGCCACTTGCCAGGGGTATGGCAGTGTCCAGTTCTGCACTTGCCAGGGGTAGGGTAGTGCCCAGCCAGGGACTTGCCAGGGGTATGGTAGTGTCCAGCCAGAGACTTGCCAGGGATATGGTAATGTCCAGTCCTGTACTTGCCAGGGGTAAGGTAGTGTCCAGCCAGGGACTTGCCAGGGGCATGGTAGTGTCCAGTCCTGTACTTGCCATGGGTAAGGTAGTGTCCAGCCAGAGACTTGCCAGGGGTATGGTAGTTTCCAGTCCTGTACTTGCCAGGGGTAAGGTAGTGTCCAGCCAGGGACTTGCCAGGGGTATGGTAGTGTCCAGTCAAGGACTTGCCAGGGGTATGGTAGTCTCCAGTCCTGCACTTGCCAGGGGTATGGTAGTGTCCAGCCTGGCATTTGCCAGGGGTATGGTAGTGTCCAGCCTGGCATTTGCCAGGGGTATGGTAGTATCCAGCCTGGCACTGGCCAGGGGTATGGTAGTGTCCAGCCTGGCACTGGCCAGGGGTATGGCAGTACCCAGCCTGGCACTGGCCAGGGGTATGGCAGTACCCAGTCTGGCACTGGCCAGGGGTATGGCAGTACCTAGCCTGGCACTGGCCAGGGGTATGGCAGTACCCAGCCTGACACTGGCCAGGGGTATGGCAGTACCCAGCCTGGCACTGGCCAGGGGTATGGCAGTACCCAGCCTGGCACTGGCCAGGGGTATGGCAGTACCCAGCCTGGCACTGGCCAGGGGTATGGCAGTACCCAGCCTGGCACTGGCCAGTGGGTTCCTTGGTACTGATGGAAGACTCTTTATCCAGGAAATTGTAGCTGTCCTCCTCTTCTTTGGATCGAACCTGATTGCCTCCCATTTCCCCGTGAGCTGTGTGACCTTTATGGGGTTTTTATCGCTTCCTCCAAAATGAATAATGATGATGGTGAAATGGATATAATATTGTGACAAGATGAGACGTCCCATCTCGACGTCTCATCTTGACGTCCCATCTTGGCGTTTCATCTTGACGTCTCATCATGAGTGCTGGTGAGAATGAATAGCAAAATCTCGGATATTTAATGAAATCAGGTTGCCAGATGATAACGTTATTATTTGAGCATCAGAACGACGTGTAGAGATCCCCGACTCTAACTACGATTTTGATACCGACTCTGACTCTGACACCGACTCTGTTTTTGACTCCGACTCGTGTGACGACGTGGTGACACGGGGTCAGGGAAGCCAGGGGTAAGAAGAATGTGGCTGAGTCTGCTGCAAACACAGCAGTTTGAAGGAAGACCATCAGTGTCAAGATAGACGAAGCTATGTCCCACGGCACGACGCCTCCGAGAAATAAGTGTTGCAAAACTTGCAGGGTACACACATTGTCAGCAACATGGGCTATAAATACAAAACCCGGGTTCTGTTCCCGGGCAGATAACTCTGTGAACAACCTTCCTTACACCGGCTGTCCCTTGTTGACCTAGGAGTAAATAGGTATCTGGATGTTAGGTAAGACACATATGCAACAGTTAGGTATGGTAGGTAAGACACATAGGCAACAGTTAGGCAACTTTATTCCGAAACGTTTCGCCTACACAGTAGGCTTCTTCAGTCGAATACAGAAAGTAGGCAGGAACAGTAGAGATGTGAAGACGATGTAATCAGTCCATCACCCTTGAAGTCGTAGAATTTTGAGGTTGTCAGTCCCTCAGCCTGGAGAAGTTCAGTTCCATAGTCAGGAACTATCTGAAGATCAAGCGACAGTGCGGAGACTTAAATACTGTCGGAAGGAGAGGTGCAGAGTAGTAGTAGTAGTAGTGAGAATGTAGCCACTGAGAGGTCATGTTCCTCTCAGATCCAACAGTTCTCACTTGAAAAGGTTGTCCAAGGTGTTTGTTGTACCAAGACGCCATGTGTTGCAGTGTCTGACAAGATGAACATCAAAATGGTATACAATACCGACAGATTGGTAGGTAAGACACATAGGCAACAGTTAGGCAACTTTATTCCGAAACGTTTCGCCTACACAGTAGGCTCATTCTCACTACTACTACTACTACTCTGCACCTCTCCTTCCGACAGTATTTAAGTCTCCGCACTGTCGCTTGATCTTCAGATAGTTCCTGACTATGGAACTGAACTTCTCCAGGCCGAGGGACTGACAACCTCAAAATTCTACGACTTCAAGGGTGATGGACTGATTACATCGTCTTCACATCTCTACTGTTCCTGCCTACTTTCTGTATTCGACTGAAGAAACCTACTGTGTAGGCGAAACGTTTCGGAATAAAGTTGCCTAACTGTTGCCTATGTGTCTTACCTACCAATCTGTCGGTATTGCATACCATTTTGATGTTCAACAGTTAGGTATCTTTATTTCGAAACGTTTCGCCTACACAGTAAGCTTCTTCAGTCGAGTACAGAAAAGTTGATAGAAGAGACGTGAAGACGCTTTGTAATCAGTCCATCACCCTTGAATTTTTGAGGTGGTCAGTCCCTCAGTCTGGAGAAGAGTATTGTTCCATAGTCTGATACCATAGTCAGGTACCTGGATGTTGATTTAGTTGTGGGTCTCGTCCTAAGTAAGGTGGTAGTAGGACTGGGCTCTGAAATGAGCTAAGGTATGATACCAACTGTTAGACTGCAAATTTAAAAGTATAATAAAAACGAGCTCACTGTTAATGAAACGTGTGAAGCTAAAATTAGTTTTATATTCCTAAAATTCTCAAAATTCGTAAACAGTACAGTATATAGGTAACATTTGTACAGCAACGAGAGGAGGAGGATAATAACATTGGCAATATTAATGATAAAAAGAAATCATATTTACACAGAGGAATCATTAATATTCATAAGCAGAAAGTTTAGGCTGACCCAGTCGTTGCAATGGATTACTTTCAACTCAGCTGATATCTGTATGTTTGTTGTGCACAGACAAGGAAGTAGTGAGGAAGAAAGAATATGGAGACTGGATGACCTTCTTCAAGGACACCGACTGATATTTGTGTGTCTGGAAAGTCTGAGTGTTGTAAAAGTCAACTAAAATGCCGGGAACAATGGGCTAGTAACCCCTTTTCCTGTAAAGATTACTAAAAAGAATAAGAAGAAGAAAATTGTCAAAGTGGGTTCTTTTTGGGGATTTTCTTTCTTTTTTGGGTCACCCTGCCTCGGTGGGAGACGGCCGACTTGTTGAAAAAAAAAAAAAAAAAAAAAAATATGTTTTAAGTTCACTAGAACAATTGCTTAATAAAACTGGTTACTGGAGCTTCGTTGTGAAGATTTTCTTGCTAGACTGCACTTTCAGATACCTGAGGCATGAATGAGGAAAGACTGCACTTTACGTATCTCACAAAGCTAAACATAACTTATATATCTTATGATGTATAAAAACTGATGGGATCACCCATCAGTTTTTATACGTCACGGATGTGTGTAACTCAGCGGGGATTTGCCTGGAGGTGAGGAAGATTATAAAGAGATATTTCCTGCCTGTGGGTAGTCAATAAATTTCAAGGTACGCTTGATGATACAGTTGATTGGTTGGATACGGTCACAAGCACTGACATGCGCTAATTTTACATCCATTTTGATAATAACCACAAAGCGTTACTTAACTAATTTGAGAAACGTTTGCTGCACCCCTATAAAGATAATGCCAGAACTTGGTATTCTTTTTATCGAAACTGGGGAACTTTAAGGTCTGAAACAAGAATTATGTACAGGAACTTTTAAAGGCGAAAGTTCACTGTAGGGTAAGAAACCGTCTGCCTGTCTGTTGGGTACACAGAATGGCAGGCGTCGTGGTACATGTGTCAGCAGTGTAATGGTGCAGGGATCACTTGTGTGCAGCTTTCTGCATGAGAAGACATTGCAGGACACGGGTGACTGGTTGCCAGAGTGAATAGAGGTTTGGGATGGCTGTGATGATGCAAAATTCCCTGTGGTGGTAGAGGTGGTGAGGAGAGTGCATGACGGAGACGCTGAGTGCATGCATGATGTATTCAGCCAGGTAGGATTTTATTCATCTGTGGTGACATCTCTAAGTCAAAGAATCTTAGACCTGCTGAGTTACCCATTGTATTCTTTCTCACTTGGAAGTTCAGCGAGACCTGTGAATTTTCTTTTTATCATTATGAAGGGTAAGATAGAAAGAAGCAGGATAAGAGGAGGATAGTGCAAGTGCGATCTGTGGCTGCAGGTACCAGGTTATGAGTCGTCCATTATCTTAACTGTAGTTGTAGGTCGCCCTGGCGACCACACACAACACAACAAACAACAATGTTGTGTAACAAGACTTTTTTCTGGACGGGGGGGGGGGGGGGAGTCGACAGTGTTTCAAACCTGCACACGAAAATTATTCCCTATGAAAGCAAAAGACTCGGCAGATGCAACATTCCCCCAATGAAAAGCAGGGGCGCAACAAGTACATTGAGAGACAACACAATAAGTGTCCGGGGTCCAAGACTGTTCAACTGCCTCCCAGCCTATGTAAAGGGGATTACCAATAGACTCTTGGGTGTCTTTAAGAAGGCACTGGACAGGCACCTAAAGTCAGTACCTGACCAACCAGGCTGTGGCTCATACGTCAGTTTGCTTGCGGGCAGTAGTAACAGCCTGGTTGATCAGACACTGATCCACCGTGAGGCCTTGTCTCAGACCGAGCCGCGGGGGCGTTGACCCCCGAAACCCTCTGCAGGTAAACTCTAGGTAAACCCTAGGGAGACCTTCGCTCAAGTTATGCACAGGTGAACATCCAACGTCTCGCCCTAGGGTGTGATGTTGTAACTACTCCATCACTATGTTGCTCTACGGCCAACTCTAACTCGAATCCCTGCATTTCTTTCAAAACAAAATAAAAGTGAATTACACACATTTATGCGAAGCGCTAAACCCACGTGGACCATTCTTACTTACACGGAAAAACATGGGAAGGAACTCACATATATTTCTGGGGACCCATGATATTATTTTCTTTCTTTTTTTTTCCTTCTTCTGGTTCACACTTTGCTACTATTATTTTCTTCCCCTAACTTGCTTGTGTGCTGGTGAGGACAGGGGCCAGGCTAGGGGCCAGGCTAGGGGCCAGGCTAGGGGCCAGGCCAGGGGCCAGGCCAGGGGCCAGGCCAGGGGCCAGGCCAGGGATTTGTCAGACAAGAAGGATGGTGTAGCGAGGTCAGAGAGGAGGAGGAGGAGGAGGAGGAAGGAGGAGTTGATGGAGGCTTGGGGATTAGAGAAGGACGGGAAGAGAGTGGAGGGGGTATAAACAGAATGAGAGGGAGAGAGAAAGAGAGTGAGAGAGGCTTTAAAGTTCTGAATAGGGATATACCTGTTAGTGGCCCTAATGTCCATCTTCTCAGTCAGGTCTCGGACCCGGCCTTCTAAATCGGAAGACAAAACGGGAAAGTAGAGGTGAGTGAGTGTACAATGACGGTCTGTTTCCTGCCATCTTAAGTCGTTATGAGACGTAAGGAGAAGATCAGCAACCCTGCTAGAGTGCAAAACATTTAACAGGCTTTCGCTTCACATTCATACGACAGGACGGTAGTCTGTTCCTTGATGGTTGCTCTCTATCAGCCTACTAGCTAGGTGGATTAGAGGGAATCACAGAAGACTGGGAAGGGGGAAGGAGTTAGAATGTTAGATGGAAGATGTTGGGTACATCTGATCTGTGGTACACCAGCATTATGCTCGGCATTATGTTGTTACCTTATTCTCTGTGGGATGAACACAGCTAGCTATGAAGAACAACTCACTTTTAACCCACTGTAATTAGATGATGCTTTCGACGACGTTTCGGTCCCGCCTTTCCTCTTTTCTCACTCATTCGCAGCTGAGAATATTCTGGGCCTACCAGACTGTTACACCAATAACCTGATGTTGTTATCGTGGGAGCGTGACGTTATTCTGACAGCCTGATGGTATTATCTCGGAAGCTGGGCGGTGTTATCGCGGCAGGGTAATGTGATTTTGGCTGCATGGTACGTTATCTTAACAGCCGGATGTGTTATGTTAATAACCTGATGATGTTATTCTGTCAGCCTGATTTTTTTTTATCCTGGCAGCCTGATATTATTGTCTTAGCAGCAGTTTGCCGTTGTTATCTTGACAGGCTGGTGCCCTTACCTCAGCAGTCTTGTGTGATTATCCTGAAAGCTAGATGCTGTTACCCTACCAACCTGAAAGCTAGATGCTGTTACCCTACCAACCTGACAGCATGTTGCTGTTCTCTTAACAGCCTGATGTTGTTATCTTAACAGCCTGATATTATCATAACAGCCAGATGTTGTTATCTTAACCTGAACAGCCTGATTTTGTTATCTTAACAGCCTGATATTATCTTAATAGCCTGATGTTGTTATCTTGATAGCCTGATGTTGCTATCCTGACAGCCTGACGTTATTGTCTTGACAGCCTGATGCGTCCAGGAGCCGTTGCTCACAGTTAAATAAAGTCAGTTCATTTAACACTAAATGTACATTTTAAGAGGCTCCGAGTTAGCCACGTTTAAGTAGATGGTAGATCACCTTCTGGGTAGATGCTAGATCACTCTTTGAGATGGTAGATCACACTATAAGTACAAGGCAGATCATTCTTTGAGTCGACAGTAGATCACACTTTGAGAACTTCGTAAATCTTCTGTTTTAGGATGTTTATTTTCATTAGTAAGATACCTCGTCATATCTCACAGGTTATTATATTATCTCTATATTCCTCAATAAGTGAAGCATATATTCCTCAATAAGTGAAGCATATATTCCTCAAGAAAGTGACCGTAAAGCTGACCTTTGTAGTTAACCTAATCATCATCTGTGCGTCTGCCAAACTGCCAAGCCTAAGCCTGGCTATTACATCATCTGTCTGTCCATAATGTAAACTGCTTCGTACATATGCTTATCTACGTTCGTGTTATCATTGTGAGTAATAGATCTCCTCAGACCTCTAACTGCATTACTGTGATGTTAAGTTTGATTATTTTATACTCTCCTAATATTATTCCCAATGCTAGATACATATACCCAAGTTATATTCTACATTTTCCTCCAAGGTACATTTCAGAGTGTGAAGGAATCTTAAAGAATTGCGCATTAATTCCCTTCTCCGATTTTTGAGTACCTGTTGTTGGCTTCTCCAATGATCATGTTATTAGAGTCATTATTTGAGTCAAGTGCCTTCAGTGGTTACATAGAATCAGTAGGAAACAATGTACTCTCTGATCGTTTTTCTTAAGTGTTAATCTCCTCTGAGAACTGATTTCCCAAACACTGGACCAGACAGAGTAAACACTGACTAACAGTATCCAGTATTATTAACAGTGAACCAGACAGAGTGAATATTAATTGACAGTAGCCAGTTTCACCAACAGTGAACCAGAGTGAAAATTTAATGAGGAGTCGTGTTCACTCACTGTGGGTAGTGTTCACTCCGAGGCGGGTCCCGTTCACTCCCTGAGGGTCATGTTTACTCCCTGGAATCATGTTCACTCCCTGGGGACCGTGGTCTCTCCCTAGGGAGTAGTGTTCACTCCCTGAAGTGTTCATTCCCTTGGGTGGCATTCAACCCCTAGGTTTTGCTCACCCCCTGGGTTTTTTTCATCCCCTGGGGTTTTCTTCACCCTCTGGGGTTTTGTTCATCCCCTGGGGTTTTGCTCACCTTCTGGGGTTTTGTTCTTTCCCTGGGTTTTGCTCATCCCTTGGAAAGGTGTTCATCCCCCTGGGGTTTTGTTCATCCCTTGGAAAGGTGTTCATCCCCCTGGGGTTTTGTTCATCCCTTGGAAAGGTGTTCATCCCCTGGGGTGGTGGTGGTTGCTGCGATGAGCAACTGAACGACCCGGGAGAGAGTTGTTTCACCATCCCCTCTGGTTCCTTTGGCACTCTTCTGACAACTGAGATACCTCATTTTTTACTCCACTGGCACTCTTCCGGCACTCTTCTTACACCTCTGACACTCTTCTGACAACTCTGGTACTCAGGCACTGGTCTGGCATTCCTCTGATAACTCTCCTCCAGCTAGCTATCCTTTACACACTTAATGTGGCGACCTGTTGTGGTTTCCTCCTCCATTAGGAGGCTCGAACCAAATTGTGAAGAACCAAACCCACACGGGTTTAGTTCTTCACAATTTTTTTATTAATATTATTATCTGTGACCTGTTTCGGGAGTTTTCCTACCCCAAATGCCTAGCCCAGGGCCAGGCTCGAGGCTAGGCACGAGGCCAGACCCGGGGCCAAGCCCTGGGCCAGGCCTCCTCTTCCTTCTTGTCAACCAGGCTGTTAGATAAAAGGACGTCTCCAAAGTGCTCGCAGAAGCCAACACTAGACTCACCATCACAGCCAGCACCGCCATCAAAAACCTGACCAGGACCAACATAAAGAACCTTGAAGCGGTCAACTCAGGATGGGGGTTTGCAGAAGCCCCTGTGGAGGCTGTGAAAAGGTATACATCGGTGAAACAGCACGAACCCTATAAACACGTCTCATTAAACACTTTACTGTATAAAGAAACAACTCGGACAACACATGTGTACAGCACAGGAACTCCGCCAACCATTTAATGAGATTCACTGAGTCCCGCCTAGTGATCAAAGAAGCAAATTTCTGCCTTGAATCATCTTTAATCGCCATTTCAGATGCCGTTAAACAGAATAAAAGCAGCTTCGTCATCTCTGATGTATTAGCAAGAGTTTTCCCTAAAACAGTCAAACCTCCCATCATATAGCAACCAAGAGCTACCTCCTCTCATGCTGCTACTACTACTACTACTACTATTACAACTGCTACTACGACTACTACTACTATCACTACTACTGCTATTATTACAACTATTAGTATTACTACCACTTCTATTACTGCTAATACTACTACTACTACTACTACTACTACCTACCTACCTACCTACCTACCTACCTACCTACCTACCTACCTACCTACCTACAACATGAGGACAGTAGGCCTGCTGCAGTGCTGATGATGATTTACCTCACGTTGTTACCTATATTTACCGTGTGTGTCCTTGACAAAGTTCCTGGAGAGTGAAACGTTGACCACAATAAATTGTCACATTAGTTGCACGTGTGTCTTTTTACCTAACATATTGTCGGTAATTCTACCATTATAAAAACCAGGTTGTTACTGTTGGTGGCCCGCCGACCCACATATTCATCACAGCCTGGTTGATCTGGCACATTGCCAAGGTGAAGATCTAGTTCCCTCCTGAAATCTTTTACACATGTCACGACAGTGTTTGTGACACCTACTGGTAGCAGGTTGAAAAGTCTAGGTCCACGGATGCTGATGCTGTGTTGACGTACTGTGCTCCAGGCGCCACTGCTTTTGTACTGCCTCTATTTTACACTTCCTCTCATATTACTCATTTTAGTTCGTTGTTATGGTAGTGTGCAGATTTGGTACTAAACACTCTAGTATCTTCAGTGTGCGCATTATCGCCTATCATTATCGCTTTCTTTCCAGTCAGTTCATTTCCAGGTCACTGAGGCGTTCTCGGTAGATCAGATACGTTATTAGTTCTATGAAGAGCACTATTTTTTCTAGCTCTGCTATTTCACCTGCACTAAAAAGAGCTGTCGCCACTGAGCAGTACGTTAAGCGAGAGAACACTAGTGATTTGAATAGCGTTACCACTGGCATTATTGTTCTTGCTTTGAAAGTTCTCATTATCTAGTATGTCATTCTTCTAACCTTTGCAACGTTTCCTTCATTTGTCTTCTCTAATAGACAGATCAGCTGATATTTTTTTTTATATTTTAAAATCAGCTGATATTATCGTTCCTAGGTCTTTACATGTTCTTTTCACTCTCTTGTGTTTGCGTTCGGGGTTTCTTTTGTGTTTCTCATTGTTTCCAAATCTGGTCAATTGGAATTTATCCCCATTGAACATAATGTTATTTTCTACCGTCCACTGAAAGACTTTCCTTATACCCTCTTGAAGTTTATATTTGTCCTCTACAGAGGTGACTGTCATGCTAGTTTTTGTGTCGTCCGCAAAAGATGATACAAGGCTGTGGCTTTTATCTACAATAATCCGTTATGAGAATGAGAAAGAGTAGTGGTACCAGGACCGTGCCTTGAGGCACCATTCTACGTTGTTAAGGATAGATTTCACATTGCTTAATGCAACTCCTTGTGTTCTTTTCGTTAAAAGATTGTTTATCGTATTTTACTATCTATTAATCCGTGACTGCATTTGTTAGATGGTTTAACTATGTCAGTGTAAGCCCGTCTGCATTCACAAGACAGTGCGACTTGTAAATGGTTTAACTCGGACCGAAACGTCGCCCTAGACTTCTCATTCCTATATGCGGGTTGTTTGTGTTCCAGTCACGGTATTGCGCCTTTTTCTTTCAATAATTCATTCACTTGTTTTACGTCGACTGTGTACGAACCTCCTGCTAGTAGTAGGCCAATTCTTGAAGTGATTCTTCATTTGGATTTTGTGTATGTGTAAAAATATTTAGGGCGTTTTACTATTCTTGAACGGTTTTTATTCTTAATGTTCTTTTTTCGTCTGGTAGACAAGTTTTAGTTTCTGTTCTGTATCGATAATCTCTCATTGTAGGTTATATTTTTTTCGTTGTGATTTAAATAAATCTGTAACTCTTTTCTCTTCTTTTGTGCATTCTCCTTCATTCTCTTTCATCTTTGTAAGTGTCTAATTTGTAGCCTCGAGTTCCTCTCACTTGGTAGTCTGGTCGACTAGGAGTTATCAACGCTCTCTAAAATGCAGTGAGAACTTGCAGTGAGAACGGATTACAGGGTGGAAACCCTGTAATCCGTTTTAAAGTGACATTCACTCTTTCTAAATATAGTGGAACAGTTTCTGGTGCGTTAATACAAGCATACTCTTCCATATATGCAGATCCTACACATGGCCTGACTGCCGATATTTTCAGTGCCATCACTTTTATTGAGATGCTCTGGATTATCTCGTCTATCTTTTTCTGAGACTTGTTTTTCCACCTTGTTCTGTTTCTCGTTTTCCTGCTGTTGTCCTCTCCCCTTCATGCTTCTTGATCACTGTGTAGTATTCTTACTTCTGTCTCTTTGTGTTCTCTCCTGTGATTGTTTCTGCCTTTGCTCCAGCACTCACCTCCTGTAGGCTCTCCTCACGAAAGTTTTTATATTATCCAGATTTGTAGTTTTATATTCCTGGTTTAAATCTGTCCAGCTTTCCATCTCTCTGGGATAAATCCAGAAACACCTATAGCGGCGTCTGCAGTGACTCCTGCACCGGCGTATATGGACTTCAATAAGGCTTTGATAGACTTCCACATTGTACATTATTGAGGAATATAGAGGCACACGGAATAGGAGGGAATTTTTTTCCTGAGTAGAGGTTTGGTTGACAGATAGGCAACAGAAAGTTTATAGAAAAAGGGAGAAATCACATTCGAAACGCGCCACAATCAGTGTTCCACAGGGGTCAGTGTTGGGATCTCTGTTGTTTATAATACACATTAAACGGCATAGATGATGGAATAATGACAACATAAGCACGTTTGCCTATGCATTAAATAATTCTGATGAGCACACTACAGCGTCACCTGAAGATCCGGGAAAAGAGAATAATCACGGCACTTATAAACTTAATAATGTAAATCGTAATTACTTTGAATGTGAAAAATATTTGGAAGTTGTTAGCCACAATCTAAAACCAAACCAAGAGTACATAAGTGTCTACAATAAAGCTAACAAAATTCTTGGCTTCATATAAAGAAGTATGAACAGCATTAGTCCTCTGGTTATACATCAACTTCATATATCCTTGGTAAGGTCTCATTTCTGGTCACTGTATTACAGAATGAACATAAATGGTCCGGAAAGCATACAGAGAAAGATGACAAAGTTGATCCCTTTTATCAGAAATCTTTCCTACGAGGATAGACCGACGTCACTGAATCTGCATTCTCTGGAAAGCCGTAAAATTATGGGGAATATGATTGAGGTGTATATATGGAATATATGAATAAATATAGGGATATGAATAACTTGCTAAGAATATCTAGCCAAGACAAGACACGCAGCAATGGGTTGAGTTGGAAAAAAATTAAATTTAGAAAGAATATAGAAAAGCACTGGTTTGGTATTAGAGTTGTGGATGAGTGGAACAAACTCTCGAGTAGCGTCATTGAAGTGAGAACCATGTGTAGCTTTAAAGATAGCTTTACCAAGTACTTGAGTGGGTGTAGGTGGGTGTGAGGTGAACCTATCTAGCATGGGCCAGTAGGCCTCCTGCAGTGTTCCTCCTTTCTTATATTCTTATGTTTGTTCATGCTTCAGCAGCAGCGTCTGTTCAGTCGTCTGAAGTGTATTCTTGTACTCGAGCGCAGGGGCAAGAGAGCGTTAATGCAGAGAGCTCTAAGCGGAGGGAGCTTTAAGCTGAAGGAGCTCTAAGTGGAAGGAACTCTAAGTGGAGGGAGCTCTAAGTGCAATTAAATTTAAGTAGAGAGAGCTTCAAGCAGAGTAACTTTAAGAGTCGGGAGCTTTAAAACTCACCGCTACATTTCCCATACATTATTCATGACACATTTTATCTCCTCGAGAGACACGCAGACTAAAGCCACATATCCCCCCTCCCTCCCCCCCCCATGTCCAAACTTCCCTAAAAATAGACGGTTCTAGGGTAGAATTTTTTATTTTTTTCCGATAATGCAAGAATATTTACGAGACTTATGGTGTGTAGTGAGTGTTGCTGAGTGGGATGAATGTGGAGTGTACCTGAGTGGGATGAATGTGGAGTGTACCTGAGTGGATGAATGTGTTTACCTGAGTGGATGAATGTGGAGTGCACCTGAGTGGAATGAATGTGGAGTGCACCTGAGTGGAATGAATGTGGAGTGCACCTGAGTGGGATGAATGTGGAGTGTATCTGAGTGGGGTGAATGTGAAGTGCATCTGAGTGTGATGGATGTGGAGTGAGTGGAGCTGAGTGGGATGGATGTGAAGTGGAGCTGAATGTGATGGATGTGGAGTGAATGTACCTGAGAGAGATGAATGTGGAATGAGTGTACCTGAGAGGGATGAATGTGGAGTGAGTATACCTGAGTGGGATTAATGTGGAGTGCACCAGAGTGGGATGGATGTGGAGTGAGTGGAGCCGAGAGGGATGGATGCGGAGTGAGTGGAGCTGAGAGGGATGCATACTGAGTGAGTGGAGCTGAGAGGGATGGATATGGAGTGAGTGGAGCTGAAAGGGATGGATGTGGAGTGAGTGGGGCTGAGTGGGGAGATGCAGCCTGGTTGATGTCTGGCTAAGTAGGTTGGTCAACCTGTATGATTTTTTGCATGTTGAGATCTTTATGTATAAATGTTAGGGTATTAATATTTGTCTGTTGAAGTTATGATGTATGAATGTTGAGGTGTTGATATTTATATTTTAAGGTACGAATGTTTGTATGTTAGAGTGTTGATGCACTAAGGTTCTGATATTCCTATATTGAGATCTTGATTTCAACCTGCACTCTCTGCATCAAAGTACGCAGTACTTTTCTGTGTTCTGGCTGTGTGGCTAAAGTACTGTGTACTTTGATGCAGAGTGCGCAGGTTCGATTCCTGCTCTGGACAGATAGATATTTATAAATAATTTCGCCCGTTTACGAATTGTTAAGCATTTCAAAATGTCTTTCGAAGTTCACTGCATGTGGCAGGATTTGATGTTATAACTTAAGAGAAGCCTGGTGTCCCGGGGTGTGGGTGTGAACGCCAAGCTTCATCTAAGCGACCATACTTACCTGGGGAACGACTCTCTCCAGTATTCTGGAGAGAGTCGTTTCCCCTTGAACGAATCTGCCTGGATTTCTTGCTTTATTTCTGCAACACTGCGAGCTCCTGATGTGTTGATTGTAACACGAAAGGCCTAGAATTATCATTCAACTTTCCCTGTGGTTATTTTCCATTCGTGTGTATTTTGTTTGGTCCTACTTGTCATAAAAAAAATATTTTAAAGGATATTTGTAAAAATAATTCGTTACGTTACTTATTCCGGCTAACGTAATACAATTACAGCGTTACAAAATTCATAGATTGTTACGAAAAATGCTGATCCAGCTGCAAAAACCCTCAGCTGATTACAAAAGTACTCAGCTTGTTACAAAAAAATATGCGGCATGTTATAAAATTACTGAGTTTGTTACAAAAATACTCGGCTAAAATAAATACAATACGTGTTTGTAAAGGAACATTTTCCGTGTATTGTTGGAGCAACTTGGTCGAGGCTTTACCAATACATACGTCAAAAAGTTCGCAGAAAACCAGCCGTTAACATTAATTTTTATTACGAAGTCAAATGATTTTTTTTCTTTTGTCCAGGTCAGTGTGATGGAAACAAACAGCAGTGAACCGCTGGTCAGTATAGATATTCACTTCAGTCTGAATAAAAGATTATCACAGTAATGGTATACAATATCGAGACACAGGTACTGAACCCCGGCTTCTAGACTCAGGTACTGAACCCCGGCTTCTAGACTCAGGTACTGAACCCCGGCTTCTAGACTCAGGTACTGAACCCGGCTTCTAGATTCAGTATTAACTCGGCTTCTAACTCAGTATGAACCCGGTTCTAGACTCAGGTATTGAACCCGGCTTCTAGACTCAGTGTACTGAACCCCGGTTCTAATAGTACTCGCAGATGTACTGAACCGGCTTCTAGACTCGGTACTGAACCCCGGCTTCTAGACTCAGGTACTGAACCCCGGCTTCTAGACTCAGGTACTGAACCCCGGCTTCTAGACTCAGGTACTGAACCCCGGCTTCTAGACTCAGGTACTGAACCCCGGCTTCTAGACTCAGGTACTGAACCCCGGCTTCTAGACTCAGGTACTGAACCCGGCTTCTAGACTCAGGATAACTTTAGAATCTGAACCCGGCTTCTAGACTCAGGTACTGAACCCGGCTTCTAGACTCAGGTACTGAACCCCGGCTTCTAGACACAGGTACTGAACCCCGGCTTCTAGACTCAGGTACTGAACCCCGGCTTCTAGACTCAGGACTGAACCCCGGCTTCTAGACATCAGGTACTGAACCCCGGCTTCTAGACTCAGGTACTGAACCCCGGCTTCTAGACTCAGGTACTGAACCCCGGCTTCTAGACTCAGGTACTGAACCCCGGCTTCTAGACTCAGGTACTGAACCCCGGGTTCTAGACTCAGGTACTGAACCCCGGCTTCTAGTCTCAGGTACTGAACCCCGGCTTCTAGACTCAGGTACTGAACCCCGGCTTCTAGACTCAGGTACTGAACCCCGGCTTCTAGACTCAGGTACTGAACCCCGGCTTCTAGACTCAGGTACTGAACCCCGGCTTCTAGACTCAGGTACTGAACCCCGGCTTCTAGACTCAGGTACTGAACCCCGGCTTCTAGACTCAGGTACTGAACCCCGGCTTCTAGACTCAGGTACTGAACCCCGGCTTCTAGACTCAGGTACTGAACCCCGGCTTCTAGACTCAGGTACTGAACCCCGGCTTCTAGACTCAGGTACTGAACCCCGGCTTCTAGACTCAGGTACTGAACCCCGGCTTGCTCAGACTGAACCGGCATTCTGACAGTACTGAACCCGGCTTCTAGACTCAGGTACTGAACCCCGGCTTCTAGACTCAGGTACTGAACCCCGGCCTTCTAGACTCAGGTACTGAACCCCGGCTTCTAGACTCAGGTACTGAACCCCGGCTTCCTCAGACTCAGGTACTGAACCCCGGCTTCTAGACTCAGGTACTGAACCCCGGCTTCTAGACTCAGGTACTGAACCCCGGCTTCTAGACTCAGGTACTGAACCCGGCTTCTAGACTCAGGTACTGAACCCGGCTTCTAGACTCAGGTACTGAACCCGGCTTCTAGACTCAGGTACTGAACCCCGGCTTCTAGACTCAGGTACTGAACCCCGGCTTCTAGACTCAGGTACTGAACCCCGGCTTCTAGACTCAGGTACTGAACCCCGGCTTCTAGACTCAGGTACTGAACCCCGGCTTCTAGACTCAGGTACTGAACCCCGGCTTCTAGACTCAGGTACTGAACCCCGGCTTCTAGACTCAGCAACTGAACCCCGGCTTCTAGACTCAGGTACTGAACCCCGGCTTCTAGACTCAGGGTACTGAACCCCGGCTTCTAGACTCAGGTACTGAACCCGGCTTCTAGACTCAGGTACTGAACCCCGGCTTCTAGACTCAGGTACTGAACCCCGGCTTCTAGACTCAGGTACTGAACCCCGGCTTCTAGACTCAGGTACTGAACCCCGGCTTCTAGACTCAGGTACTGAACCCCGGCTTCTAGACTCAGGTACTGAACCCCGGCTTCTAGACTCAGGTATTGAACCCCGGCTTCTAGACTCAGGTACTGAACCCCGGCTTCTAGACTCAGGTACTGAACCCCGGCTTCTAGACTCAGACACTGAACCCCGGCTTCTAGACTCAGGTACTGAACCCCGGCTTCTAGACTCAGGTACTGAACCCCGGCTTCTAGACTCAGGTACTGAACCCCGGCTTCTAGACTCAGGTACTGAACCCGGCTTCTAGACTCAGGTACTGAACCCGGCTTCTAGACTCAGGTACTGAACCCCGGCTTCTAGACTCAGGTACTGAACCCCGGCTTCTAGACTCAGGTACTGAACCCCGGCTTCTAGACTCAGGCACTGAACCCCGGCTTCTAGACTCAGGTACTGAACTCCTGCTTCTAGACTCAGGTACTGAACCTCGGCTTCTAGACTCAGGTACTGAATTCCGGCTTCTAGACTCAGGTACTGAACCCCGGCTTCTAGACTCAGGTACTGAACCCCGGCTTCTAGACTCAGGTACTGAACCCCGGCTTCTAGACTCAGGCACTGAACCCCGGCTTCTAGACTCAGGTACTGAACTCCGGCTTCTAGACTCAGGTACTGAACCCCGGCTTCTAGACTCAGGTACTGAACCCCGGCTTCTAGACTCAGGTACTGAACCCCGGCTTCTAGACTCAGGTACTGAACCTCGGCTTCTAGACTCAGGTACTGAACCCCGGCTTCTAGACTCAGGTACTGAACCCCGGCTTCTAGACTCAGGTACTGAACCCCGGCTTCTAGACTCAGGTACTGAACCCGGCTTCTAGACTCAGGTACTGAACCCGGCTTCTAGACTCAGGTACTGAACCCCGGCTTCTAGACTCAGGTACTGAACCCCGGCTTCTAGACTCAGGTACTGAACCCCGGCTTCTAGACTCAGGTACTGAACCCCGGCTTCTAGACTCAGGCACTGAACCCCGGCTTCTAGACTCAGGTACTGAACCCCGGCTTCTAGACTCAGGTACTGAACCCCGGCTTCTAGACTCAGGCACTGAACCCCTGGCTTCTGAGGTGACTCAGGTACTGAACCTCCGGCTTCTAGACTCAGGTACTGAACCCCGGCTTCTAGACTCAGGCACTGAACCCCGGCTTCTAGACTCAGGTACTGAACCCCGGCTTCTAGACTCAGGTACTGAACCCCGGCTTCTAGACTCAGGCACTGAACCCCGGCTTCTAGACTCAGGTACTGAACTCCTGCTTCTAGACTCAGGTACTGAACCTCGGCTTCTAGACTCAGGTAAGCTGAATTGCCGGCTTCTAGACTCAGGTACTGAACCCGGCTTCTAGACTCAGGTTAACTGAACCCGGCTTCTAGACTCAGGTACTGAACCCCGGCTTCTAGACTCAGGCACTGAACCCCGGCTTCTAGACTCAGGTACTGAACTCCGGCTTCTAGACTCAGGTACTGAACCCCGGCTTCTAGACTCAGGTACTGAACCCCGGCTTCTAGACTCAGGTACTGAACCCCGGCTTCTAGACTCAGGTACTGAACCTCGGCTTCTAGACTCAGGTACTGAACCCCGGCTTCTAGACTCAGGTACTGAACCCGGCTTCTAGACTCAGGCACTGAACCCCGGCTTCTAGACTCAGGTACTGAACCCCGGCTTCTAGACTCAGGTACTGAACCTCGGCTTCTAGACTCAGGTACTGAACCCCGGCTTCTAGACTCAGGTACTGAACCGTTCTAGTACTGAACCCGGCTTCTAGACTCAGGTACTGAACCCGGCTTCTAGACTCAGGTACTGAACCCCGGCTTCTAGACTCAGGCAACTGAACCCCGGCTTCTAGACTCAGGTACTGAACCCCGGCTTCTAGACTCAGGTACTGAACCCCGGCTTCTAGACTCAGGTACTGAACCCCGGCTTCTAGACTCAGGTACTGAACCCGGCTTCTAGACTCAGGTACTGAACCCCGGCTTCTAGACTCAGGACTGAACCCCGGCTTCTAGACTCAGTACTGAACCCGGCTTCTAGACTCAGGTACTGAAACCCCGGCTTCTAGACTCAGGTATGAACCCCTCGTGCGTTCTAGACTCAGGTACTGAACCCCGGCTTCTAGACTCAGGTACTGAACCCGGCTTCTAGACTCAGGTACTGAACCCCGGCTTCTAGACTCAGGTACTGAACCCGGCTTCTAGACTCAGGCACTGAACCCCGGCTTCTAGACTCAGGTACTGAACCCGGCTTCTAGACTCAGGTACTGAACCGCTCTAGCAGTACTGAACCCGGCTTTTAGACTCAGGTTGAACCCGGTTAGATGACTGACCCGGCTTCTAGACTCAGGTACTGAACCCCGGCTTCTAGACTCAGGCACTGAACCCCGGCTTCTAGACTCAGGTACTGAACCTCGGCTTCTAGACTCAGGTACTGAACCCCGGCTTCTAGACTCAGGTACTGAACCCGGCTTCTAGACTCAGGTACTGAACCCCGGCTTCTAGACTCAGGTACTGAACCCCGGCTTCTAGACTCAGGTACTGAACCCCGGCTTCTAGACTCAGGTACTGAACCTCGGCTTCTAGACTCAGGTACTGAACCCCGGCTTCTAGACTCAGGTACTGAACCTCGGCTTCTAGACTCAGGTACTGAACCCCGGCTTCTAGACTCAGGTACTGAACCCGGCTTCTAGACTCAGGTACTGAACCCCGGCTTCAAGACTCAGGTACTGAACCCCGGCTTCTAGACTCAGGTACTGAACCCCGGCTTCTAGACTCAGGCACTGAACCCCGGCTTCTAGACTCAGGTACTGAACCCCCGCTTCTAGACTCAGGTACTGAACCCCGGCTTCTAGACTCAGGTACTGAACCCCGGCTTCTAGACTCAGGTACTGAACCCCGGCTTCTAGACTCAGGTACTGAGCCCCTGCTTCTAGACTCGGGTACTGAACCCCGGCTTCTAGACTCAGGTACTGAACCCCGGCTTCTAGACTCAGGTACTGAACCCCGGCTTCTAGACTCGAGTACTGAACCCCGGCTTCTAGACTCAGGCACTGAACCCCGGCTTCTAGACTCAGGTACTGAACCCCGGCTTCTAGACTCAGGTACTGAACCCCGGCTTCTAGACTCAGGTACTGAACCTCGGCTTCTAGACTCAGGTACTGAATTCCGGCTTCTAGACTCAGGTACTGAACCCCGGCTTCTAGACTCAGGTACTGAACCCCGGCTTCTAGACTCAGGTACTGAACCCCGGCTTCTAGACTCAGGTACTGAACCCCGGCTTCTAGACTCAGGTACTGAACTCCGGCTTCTAGACTCAGGTACTGAACCCCGGCTTCTAGACTCAGGTACTGAACCCCGGCTTCTAGACTCAGGTACTGAACCCCGGCTTCTAGACTCATGTACTGAACCCCCGGCTTCTAGACTCAGGTACTGAACCCCGGCTTCTAGACTCAGGTACTGAACCCCGGCTTCTAGACTCAGGTACTGAACCCCGGCTTCTAGACTCAGGTACTGAACCCCGGCTTCTAGACTCAGGTGCTGAGCCCCGGCTTCTAGACTCAGGTACTGAACCCCGGCTTCTAGACTCAGGTACTGAACCCCGGCTTCTAGACTCAGGTAATGAACCCCGGCTTCTAGACTCAGGTACTGAACCCCGGCTTCTAGACTCTGGTACTGAACCCCGGCTTCTAGACTCAGGTACTGAACCCCGGCTTCTAGACTCAGGTACTGAACCCCGGCTTCTAGACTCAGGTACTGAACCCCGGCTTCTAGACTCAGGTACTGAACCCCGGCTTCTAGACTCAGGTACTGAACCCCGGCTTCTAGACTCAGGTACTGAACCCCGGCTTCTAGACTCAAGTACTGAACCCCGGCTTCTAGACTCAGGGACTAATTACCTTATCTTCCACTGCTTTCGTTTGTCAAGTCTGTATTCGATTGATGAGGCCATAAGTGATTTTTTTTTTTTCAAAGATCAGTTTTGCGTGCTGAGAGCTGTTTTCATACCTCAGGTTATTTTAAAACCCAGCCCAGTCTAAGGTACGTAACCACCTGCTGGGATGTGACCCACGACAGTCGACTAACACCCAGGTACCTACTGGTTGGTGAACAAGAGCAGCAGGTGTAAGGAAACATGCATAACATTCCCCCCGTGCGAGGGATCGAGCCATGGACCCTCAGTATGAGAGCTGAGTGCGATACCAACTAGCCCAGGGACTGTGAACGGTATCTTGGTACATTGGACAGCTTCTAAAAGCTTCCTTGCTCAGCCACTAGTTATGAGGAGAGCTGGATTTGATGATTCATTGGTCAACAGTTTTTGATAAGTTGTATGCTTCTTAAATGAGAACAGTTAATTCTTGTGTATTTTCATGCCCTGAATCCAAATATCACCTTGAAAAATGCTTATTGGCTATAGGTTTAAAGATACGAGACGTAATATTTGATTATTTTATTATAACGTACAATATATGTCAGTAAGTTTTAAACTCTAATCCGTACCTACTCTCTGCCATTTTGCTTGACGGTTATAGTGGGCTGAAGAATCATCTCTTGCCAATGTCCAGCAATAGTCTGCAAGTATTCTTGTGCCCCATTTGCCCTGGCGCCATTTTTCCATGGTTGAAATATCTTGGTGAAACCTTTCACCATGTTTGTCACTAACTACCTCACAGTTCGCTGGAAAGAAAAGTCTAAATGTGAGTCCAAAAAGTGGATTTTAAGTGACATGTTACATCCCATGTTCTTGTAAGCCTTGGTGAGGTTTTCCACCATTTCTTCATAGTTGCCTTCCCTTCTGTTTCCGAGAAATCCCTTCGCCACTAACTTGAATGCTTCCCAAGCAGCTTTCTCCTCTCCATGAAGGTCTGATTCAAAGTCACCAACTTTAAGAAGCTCTCGAATTTGAGGACCATTGAAGACTCCCTCTCTTATCTTAGCGTCCCTCAGTGAGGGGAATTTTGATGTTAAATTCTTAAATACCTGACCGGATTTGTCCGTAGCTTTTACAAAGTTGTTCATGAGCCCCAGTTTTATGTGTAGTGGTGGTAGCAAAATTTTGTTTGGTTCAATGAGAGGTGGATGTTGAACATTTTTCATCCCAGGCTCCAGTGATTGACGGGGTGACCTCAAATGCATATCAATAGCTTGCTCAGTGAATATTTATTGTAAGTTTAAAAAGTGTTTAGTTAAGAAAAATCACCAACCTTTCACGTCAAAATATAAACTTGGACATCACAACCACCTATGACTGCTGGAACAATAATGAAGGTCAGTGAGACTGTGAGTGTGGTAAGCCTGCTGGAACCTGTTGTGACACGTAGGTATATATTGAAAAGTAGAGCTAACAAACAATTTTAACAATGATATTAATTATCAGTGACCAAAAATTAGTTGGAAATTGCTACTCTGGTCTCGGAAGCAATTTAGTTGTTGACCAGTGTGACCTGCCTAGCATGGGTCAGTAGGCCTGCTGCAATATTTCTCAGTTCTCACGTTCTTACTACTACTAGTGCCCCTCCACCACCCCACCCATCATCCTGTGACCTGCCTCACCACTGGCACTGCAATAGGCTCCTGTTACTTACCTCACCACTGGCACTGTAATAGGCCCCTGTTACCTCACCACTGACAATGTAATAGGCTCATTTCTCATACTTCAGCTTCCCTTAACGGTTCATCTGTACGATTAAGGCCCGTGTCAGGAGACATCTGTCCTGTCTCCTGCCGAATAAAACCAGACAACTTTAGCTTAACACCGTTCAAGACTATATGAAGTTGAACACTTCTCCGGGCTCCTGAGGGACTGACCACCTCACACTGCTTCATGGTTGATTGGACTGATCACGTCATCTTTACCTTTCCACTGCTTACACTAAGGAATACACGCTTCCCGGTTTAAACATACACATTAATACCTCCCCTTACTGGTGTATTTATCTGTATTAATGCACCTCTGAGTGCATTCACACTCAGCCTGGCAGGTTCACCATGCACCAACAATGATAAATGGATTTGTACATGTTGTATCAGATGGTCGAGTCTTTGTGAAACTCGTGATGAAGAGTGTGCAGGATAACGTCTAGCATCACAGACACGTAGACAGAGCGAGACAGAGTGAGACAGAACGAGACGAGACGGGTTGACACAGAGCGAGACAGAGCAAGACAGAGCGAGACAGAGCATGGCAGAGCAAGGCAGAGCATGGCAGAGCATGGCAGAGCATGGCAGAGCATGGCAGAGCAAGGCAGAGCAAGGCAGAGCGTGACAGAGTAAGGCAGAGCAAGGCAGAGAGAGAGAGAGACACAGGGCGAGACAGAGCAAGACAGAGCGAGACCGAGCGAGACAGAACAAACCAGAAAACCGAGCAAAGTGGAGAAATACAAACAAGACAGAACAAGACAGTGCAACACAAAACAAGACAGAACCAAACAGAACAAGACAGAACAAGCCCGAGAAAGACAGAACAATACATAATAACACAGAACAAGTTATTATTATTAGTATTGTTATTATTACTAAATCAAGCGCTAAACCCGTAGGTCACACAGTGCTGTATATTGCCATGCAAGAAACAAGACATTTTTGCAGACATAATATTTATCCTACCCTTGTATAAATGGCTTTAGAAAGTCAACGAGTTGATAATTGAGACACTCGTGCAGCATTCTGGAAGCGTTACGCCAGCCTGTGGCGTCTTCAGTCCAATACAGAGAAGAACGGTGGAGGATGAGGAGGAGATTGAGGTAATTAGTCCCTCAGCCTGGAGTTGATACGTTCAGTCTGTCAATTTTGATAAAAATAAAGTAATACTTTATGAAGATTGATGGACTGAACACGTTGACTCCAGGTTGAGGGACTGATACCTCAAACTCTTTATCTGCCACTGTTCTCTGTATTGGACTGAAGACGCCACTTACTGGCGTAACGTTTCCAGAATAAATATTTTCAAATGTTGCACCAGTGTCTCATTTATTAATTTATTCTGCAAATGGAG
>NC_069410.1:27623225-27643225 GCF_026875155.1 Cherax quadricarinatus | reverse complement strand
TACTGTGTTGGAAGGTCACTACACTTGTACTGTGCTGGATGGTTACTACACTTGTACTGTGCTGGAAGGTCACTACACTTGTACTGTGCTGGATGGTCACTACACTTGTACTGTGTTGGAAGGTCACTACACTTGTACTGTGCTGGAAGGTCACTACACTTGTACTGTGTTGGAAGGTCACTACACTTGTACTGTGCTGGATGGTTACTACACTTGTACTGTGCTGGATGGTTACTACACTTGTACTGTGCTGGAAGGTCACTACACTTGTACTGTGCTGGAAGGTCACTACACTTGTACTGTGTTGGAAAGGTCACTACACTTGTACTGTGCTGGAAGGTCACTACACTTGTACTGTGCTGGAAGGGTCACTACACTTGTACTGTGCTGGAAGGTCACTACACTTGTACTGTGCTGGAAGGTCACTACACTTGTACTGTGCTGGAAGGTCACTACACTTGTACTGTGCTGGAAGGTCACTACACTTGTACTGTGCTGGAAGGTCACTACACTTGTGCTGTGCTGGAAGGTCTCTACACTTGTACTGTGCTGGAAGGTCACTACACTTGTACTGTGTTGGAAGGTCACTACACTTGTACTGTGCTGGATGGTCACTACACTTGTACTGTGCTGGAAGGTCACTACACTTGTACTGTGTTGGAAGGTCACTACACTTGTACTGTGCCTGAAGGTCACTTAACTTGTACTGTGTTGGAAGGTCACTACACTTGTACTGTGCTGGATGGTCACTACACTTGTACTGTGCCTGAAGGTCACTTAACTTGTACTGTGCTGGATGGTCACTACACTTGTACTGTGTTGGAAGGTCACTACACTTGTACTGTGCTGGATGGTCATTACACTTGTACTGTGCTGGAAGGTCACTACACTTGTACTGTGCTGGATGGTCATTACACTTGTACTGTGCTGGAAGGTCACTTAACTTGTGCTGTGCTGGATGGTCACTACACTTGTACTGTGCTGGAAGGTCACTTAACTTGTACTGTGCTGGAAGGTCAATACACTTGTACTGTGCTGTACTCTGTAGACCAATTTGGCCACCGGGAAAGATCACGGGGCCTGAAGAGATTATCATAACGAGAAATCTTGAAACAGCTGGATGCCCAGTATTAAGGGAGCTGCCCCAGGTATGCAGATTTGATGGCTGTCTGATGCGTGCAGATGAAGTTATCCTGTATACTTAGACACTTGACAAGCAGGTGGTGTAGGACTACACATGCGCATCCACACTGGCTGACACCTTTCTCCAGTAAGCATGAGTGAAGGAGGTGCAGTTGTCAACTTCAATGACATCTAAACGTCTGTAAGGTACAGTCAACCTGTTCTTACTACTTGTTGTTTCCCCTTAGGGTCAGAGACCCTTGATTCATGGGGAAAGATAGGATCCACGTTCTTGAAGAGATTAGAAAAATTAATCATTCGAGCAAGTAAGGATCACTGAGCAGCTAGTTTTCTGTTCCAGCGACTCAATGCTGCTCTGAAGAGCTGGACGAAGTCTTTAGCATTTAAGTGTTGACAAACACACCAATATACTTCTTATGTGTCTCTCATACTTTTATTATTTTGTATTTTGTATGTTACGTTAATCACCTCCTTTTACCCTCTAAGTATCCTGTAAACTTGTATACCAATTTTCACAAAACAGAAAAAATAGTGATGTACAAGATTGGGTGGTAATGGAAGCAGGATAATCCCTACAGCCTCAAGACGCCCCACAGCAGTAGACTAACACCTAGGTGTCTACTGCTAGGTGAACTAGTGCAGATGTAGGATGACTAGAAGTTCTCCCTCTGCTCGTGACTGAACCTGGAGACTTCGGCTGTTAGATAAGGCTAAGCAATGAACCACCAATTGCAAGAGACAGTATATATTCCCATTAATATGATACATACTCCCATGGTTACCATACACCAATGGTTACCATACTCTTATGGTTACCATATTCTCATGGTTACCATACTCTCATGGTTACCATGCTCTCATGGTTACCATACTCGCATGGTTACCATGCTATCATGGTTACCATACTCTCATGGTTACCATGCTCTCATGGTTACCATACTCTCATGATTATCATAGTCTCATGGTTACCATACTCTCATGGTTACCATACTCTCATGGTTACCATACTCCCATGGTTACCATGCTATCATGGTTACCATACTCTCATGGTTACCATGCTCTCATGGTTACCATACTCTCATGATTACCATAGTCTCACGGATACCATACTCTCATGATTACCATACTCTCATGGTTACCATACTCTCATGGTTACCATACTATCATGCTCACCATACTCTCATGGTTACCGTACTCTCATGCTTACCATACTCTCATCGTTACCACACTCTCATAATTACCATAGTACCATGGCTACCATACTCCCATGGTTACCATACTCCCATGGTTACCATACTCTCATGGTTACCATACTCCCATGGTTGCCATACTCCCATGGTTGCCATACTCCCATTGGTCACTATGTACACTCATGTTTACCATACTCCCGTGGTTACCATATACACTCATGGATATCATCCTCCCATGTTTACCATACTCCCATGGTTACCATATGCATTCATGATTACCATACATAATGTCATGATTACCATACATACTCTCATGGTTACCATACGCACTCTCATGGTTACCATACATACTCTCACGGTTACCATACATACTCTCATGGTTACCATACATACTCTCACGCTTATCATACATACTCTCATGGCTACCATACATACTCTCATGATTACCATACATACTCTCATGATTACCATACATACTCTCATGGTTACCATACATACTCTCATGATTACCATACATACTCTCATGATTACCATACATACTCTCATGGTTACCACACATACTCTCATGGTTATCATACATACTCTCATGGTTATCATACATACTCTCATGGTTACCATACATACTCTCACGGTTACCATACATACTCTCATGGTTACCATACATACTCTCACGGTTACCATACATACTCTCATGGTTATCATACATACTCTCATGGTTATCATACATACTCTCATGGTTACCATACATACTCTCACGGTTACCATACATACTCTCATGGTTACCATACATACTCTCATGGTTACCATACATACTCTCACGGTTACCATACATACTCTCATGGTTACCATACATACTCTCACGGTTACCATACATACTCTCATGGTTACCATACATACTCTCATGGTTACCATACATACTCTCATGGTTACCATACATACTCTCACGGTTACCATACATACTCTCATGGTTACCATACATACTCTCACGGTTACCATACATACTCTCATGGTTATCATACATACTCTCATGGTTATCATACATACTCTCATGGTTACCATACATACTCTCACGGTTACCATACATACTCTCATGGTTACCATACATACTCTCATGGTTACCATACATACTCTCACGGTTACCATACATACTCTCATGGTTATCATACATACTCTCACGGTTACCATACATACTCTCATGGTTACCATACATACTCTCATGGTTACCATACATACTCTCACGGTTACCATACATACTCTCATGGTTACCATACATACTCTCATGGTTATCATACATACTCTCATGGTTACCATACATACTCTCACGGTTACCATACATACTCTCACGGTTACCATACATACTCTCATGGTTACCATACATACTCTCATGGTTACCATACATACTCTCATGGTTACCATACATACTCTCACGGTTACCATACATACTCTCATGGTTACCATACATACTCTCATGGTTACCATACATACTCTCACGGTTACCATACATACTCTCATGGTTACCATACATACTCTCATGGTTACCATACATACTCTCATGGTTATCATACATACTCTCATGGTTACCACACATACTCTCATGGTTACCATACATACTCTCATGGTTACCATACATACTCTCATGGTTACCACACATACTCTCATGGTTACCATACATACTCTCATGGTTACCACGCATACTCTCATGGTTATCATACATACTCTCATGGTTACCATACATACTCTCACGGTTATCATACATACTCTCATGGTTACCATACATACTCTCACGGTTACCATACATACTCTCATGGTTACCATACATACTCTCATGGTTACCATACATACTCTCATGGTTATCATACATACTCTCATGGTTACCATACATACTCTCACGGTTACCATACATACTCTCATGGTTACCACACATACTCTCATGGTTACCATACATACTCTCATGGTTACCATACATACTCTCACGGTTATCATACATACTCTCATGGTTATCATACATACTCTCATGGTTACCATACATACTCTCATGATTACCATACATACTCTCATGATTACCATACATACTCTCATGATTACCATACATACTCTCATGATTACCATACATACTCTCATGGTTACCATACATACTCTCATGATTACCATACATACTCTCATGATTACCATACATACTCTCATGATTACCATACATACTCTCATGATTACCATACATACTCTCATGATTACCATACATACTCTCATGGTTATCATACATACTCTCATGGTTACCACACATAGTCTCATGGTTACCATACATACTCTCATGCTTACCATAGAAACTCTCATGGTTACCATACATACTCTCATGGTTACCATACATACTCTCATGGTTACCATACAAACTCTCATGGTTACCATACATACTCTCATGGTTACCATACATACTCTCATGATTACCATACATACTCTCATGATTACCATACATACTCTCATGATTACCATACATACTCTCATGATTACCATACATACTCTCATGGTTACCATACATACTCTCATGATTACCATACATACTCTCATGATTACCATACAAACTCTCATGGTTACCATACAAACTCTCATGGTTACCATACATACTCTCATGGTTACCATGCACACTCTATTAGTTAAAATACTCACTGCCTTGGTTATCATACATATTCATATGAAGTAAGTACTGAGAGAGAGAGCGAGAGAGAGAGAGAGAGAGAGAGAGAGAGAGAGAGAGAGAGAGAGAGAGAGAGAGAGAGAGTTTATATAAAATATCTGAATGGAAACAAGTGAGCTAGTTCTACCAGCCATTGAGGAAGCCACTGGACCAGTTGATTTAATTTAGAGGGAAAGGTCAAGGGTCAGGCACTCGTGTACTCACCTGTGTTACTCATATGTTACTCATGTATGTTACTCATGTGTTATTCATATGTGTTACTCATGTATGTTACTCATGTGTTACTCATGTGTGTTACTCATGTGTGTTACTCATAAGTGTTACTCATGTATGTTACTCATGTGTTACTCATGTACATAATCATGTTTTACTCATGTGTGTTACTCATGTGTTATTCATGTGTGTTACTCATGTGTTACTTATGTGTTATTCATGTATGTTACTCATGTGTTACTTATGTGTTATTCATGTGTGTTACTCATGTCTTACTAAAGGGTGTTACTCACATGAGTTACTCATGTGTTTCTCATGTTATTCATGTGCTACTCATGTGTGTTACTCATGCGTTGCGTGTTACTCATATATTATGTACTATGTACATTCTACACTAAAAGTAAACATTCTATACTGCAGTAAGTGAACATTCTCTGCAGTAAGTGAACATTCTCTGCAGTAAGTGAACATTCTCTGCAGTAAGTGAACATTCTCTGCAGCAAGTGAACATTCTCTGCAGTAACTGAACATTCTCTGCAGTAAGTGAACATTCTCTGCAATAAGTGAACATTCTCTGCAGTAAGTGAACATTCTCTGCAGTAAGTGAACATTCTCTGCAGTAAGTGAACATTCTCAGCAGTAAGTGAACATTCTCTGCAGTAAGTGAACATTCTCTGCAGTAAGTGAACATTCTCTGCAGCAAGTGAACATTCTCTGCAGCAAGTGAACATTCTCTACAGCAAGTGAACATTCTCTGCAGTACGTGAACATTCTCTGCAGTAAGTGAACATTCTCTGCAGTAAGTCAACATTCTCTGCAGCAAGTGAACATTCTCTGCAGCAAGTGAACATTCTCTGCAGCAAGTGAACATTCTCTGCAGTACGTGAATATTCTCTGCAGTAAGTGAACATTCTCTGAAGCAAATGAACATTCTCTGCAGCAAGTGAACATTCTCTGTAGCAAGTGAACATTCTCTGCAGTAAGTGAACATTCTCTGCAGTAAGTGAACATTCTCTGCAGTAAGTGAACATTCTCTGCAGTAAGTGAACATTCTCTGCAGTAAGTGAACATTCTCTGCAGCAAGTGAACATTCTCTGCAGCAAGTGAACATTCTCTGCAGTACGTGAACATTCTCTGCAGTAAGTGAACATTCTCTGCAGCAAGTGAACATTCTCTGCAGCAAATGAACATTCTCTGCAGCAAGTGAACATTCTCTGTAGCAAGTGAACATTCTCTGCAGCAAGTGAACATTCTCTGCAGCAAGTGAAACATTCCTGCAGTAAGTGAACACTCTCAGTAGTAAGTGAACATTCCTCTGCAGTAAGTGAACACTCTCAGTAGTAAGTGAACATTCTCTGCAGTAAGTGAAACACTCTCAGTAGTAAGTGCACATTCTCTGCAGTAAGTGAACACTCTCAGTAGTAAGTGAACATTCTCTGCAGTAAGTGAACACTCTCAGTAGTAAGTGAACATTCTCTGCAGTAAGTGAACACTCTCAGTAGTAAGTGAACATTCTCTGCAGTAAGTGAGCACTCTCAGTAGTAAGTGAACATTCTCTGCAGTAAGTGAACACTCTCAGTATAAGTTTAACATCTCTGCAGTAAGTGAACACTCTCAGTAGTAAGTGAACATTTTCTGCAGTAAGTGAACACTCTCAGTATTAAGTGAACATTCTCTGCAGTAAGTGAACACGCTCAGTAGTAAGTGAACACTCTCAGTAGTAAGTGAACACTCTCTGCAGTAAGTGAACACTCTCAGTAGTAAGTGAACACTCTCAGTAGTAAGTGAACATTCTCTGCAGTAAGTGAACACTCTCAGTAGTAAGTGAACACTCTCAGTAATAAGTGAACACTCTCTGCAGTAAGTGAACACTCTCAGTAGTAAGTGAACACTCTCAGTAGTAAGTGAACACTCTCTGCAGCAAGTGAACACTCTCTGCAGCAAGTGAACATTCTCTGCAGGAAGTGAACACTCTCTGCAGCAAGTGAACATTCTCTGCAGTAAGTGAACACGCTCTGGAGTAAGTGAACACTCTCAGTAGTAAGTGAACACTCTCAGTAGTAAGTGAACACTCTCTGCAGCAAGTGAACACTCTCTGCAGCAAGTGAACATTCTCTGCAGCAAGTGAACACTCTCTGCAGCAAGTGAACATTCTCTGCAGTAAGTGAACACTCTCAGTAGTAAGTGAACACTCTCTGCAGCAAGTGAACACTCTCTGCAGCAAGAGAACACTCTCTGCAGCAAGTGAACATTCTCTGTAGCAAGTGAACACTCTCTGCAGCACGTGAACATTCTCTGCAGCAAGTGAACAATGCAGTAAGTGAACATTATGCAGCAAGTAAGCACTGTCTGCAGCAAGTGAACATTCTGTACAACAAGTGAACACTCTCTGCAGTAAGTGAACACTCTCTGCAGCAAGTGAACATTCTCTGCAGCAAGTGAACACTCTCTAGAGCAAATGAACACTCTCTGCAGTAAGTGAACACTCTCAGTAGTAAGTGAACACTCTCTGCAGCAAGTGAACACTCTCTGCAGCAAGTGAACATTCTCTGCAGCAAGTGAACACTCTCTGCAGCAAGTGAACATTCTCTGCAACAAGTGAACACTCTCTGCAGTAAGTGAACACTCTCTGCAGCAAGTGAACATTCTGTGCAGCAAGTGAACACTCTCTGCAGTAAGTGAACACTCTCTGCAGCAAGTGAACATTCTCTGCAGTAAGTGAACATTCTATGCAGTAAGTGAACATTCTCTGCAGTAAGTGAACATTCTCTGCAGTAAGTCAACATTCTCTGCAGCAAGTGAACATTCTCTGCAGTAAGTTAACATTCTCTGCAGTAAGTGAACATTCTCTGCAGTAAGTGAACATTCTCTGCAGTAAGTGAACATTCTCTGCAGCAAGTGAAAATTCTCTGCAGTAAGTGAACATTCTCTGCAGTAATTGAACATTCTCTGCAGGAAGTGAACATTCTCTGCAATAAGTGAACATTCTCTGCAGTAAGTGAACATTCTCTGCAGTAAGTGAACATTCTCTGCAGTAAGTGAACATTCTCTGCAGTAAGTGAACATTCTCTGCAGCAAGTGAACATTCTCTGCAGCAAGTGAACATTCTCTGCAGTAAGTGAACATTCTCTGCAGTAAGTGAACACTCTCAGTAGTAAGTGAACATTCTCTGCAGTAAGTGAACATTCTCTGCAGTAAGTGAACATTCTCTGCAGCAAGTGAACATTCTCTGCAGCAAGTGAACATTCTCTGCAGTAAGTGAACATTCTCTGCAGCAAGTGAACATTCTCTGCAGCAAGTGAACATTCTCTGCAGCAAGTGAACATTCTCTGCAGCAAGTGAACATTCTCTGCAGCTAGTGAACATTCTCTGCAGTAAGTGAACACTCTTAGTAGTAAGTGAACATTCTCTGCAGTAAGTGAACATTCTCTGCAGTAAGTGAACATTCTCTGCAGCAAGTGAACATTCTCTGCAGCAAATGAACATTCTCTGCAGCAAGTGAACATTCTCAGCAGCAAGTGAACATTCTCTGCAGTAAGTGAACATTCTCTGCAGTAAGTGAACATTCTCTGCAGCAAGTGAACGTTCTCTGCAGCAAGTGAACATTCTCTGCAGCAAGTGAACATTCTCTGCAGTAAGTGAACGCTCTCAGTAGTAAGTGAACATTCTCTGCAGTAAGTGAACACTCTCAGTAGTAAGTGAACATTCTCTGCAGTAAGTGAACACTCTCAGTAGTATTAATGAACATTCTCTGCAGTAAGTGAACACTCTCAGTAGTAAGTGAACATTCTCTGCAGTAAGTGAACACTCTCAGTAGTAAGTGAACATTCTCTGCAGTAAGTGAACACTCTCAGTAGTAAGTGAACATTCTCTGCAGTAAGTGAACACTCTCAGTAGTAAGTGAACATTCTCTGCAGTAAGTGAACACTCTCAGTAGTAAGTGAACATTCTCTGCAGTAAGTGAACACTCTCAGTAGTAAGTGAACACTCTCAGTAGTAAGTGAACACTCTCAGTAGTAAGTGAACACTCTCTGCAGTAAGTGAACACTCTCAGTAGTAAGTGAACACTCTCAGTAGTAAGTGAACATTCTCTGCAGTAAGTGAACACTCTCAGTAGTAAGTGAACACTCTCAGTAGTAAGTGAACATTCTCTGCAGTAAGTGAACACTCTCAGTAGTAAGTGAACATTCTCTGCAGTAAGTGAACACTCTCAGTAGTAAGTGAACATTCTCTGCAGTAAGTGCACACTCTCAGTAGTAAGTGAACATTCTCTGCAGTAAGTGAACACTCTCAGTAGTAAGTGAACATTTTCTGCAGTAAGTGAACACTCTCAGTAGTAAGTGAACACTCTCAGTAGTAAGTGAACACTCTCAGTAGTAAGTGAACACTCTCTGCAGTAAGTGAACACTCTCAGTAGTAAGTGAACACTCTCAGTAGTAAGTGAACATTCTCTGCAGTAAGTGAACACTCTCAGTAGTAAGTGAACACTCTCAGTATTAAGTGAACATTCTCTGCAGTAAGTGAACACGCTCAGTAGTAAGTGAACACTCTCAGTAGTAAGTGAACACTCTCTGCAGTAAGTGAACACTCTCAGTAGTAAGTGAACACTCTCAGTAGTAAGTGAACACTCTCTGCAGCAAGTTAACACTCTCTGCAGCAAGTGAACATTCTTTGCAGCAAGTGAACACTCTATGCAGCAAGTGAACATTCTCTGCAGTAAGTGAACACTCTCAGTAGTAAGTGAACACTCTCTGCAGCAAGTGAACACTCTCTGCAGCAAGTGAACATTCTCTGCAGCAAGTGAACACTCTCTGCAGGAAGTGAACATTCTCTGCAGCAAGTGAACACTCTCTGCAGCAAGTGAACACTCTCTGCAGCAAGAGAACACTTTCTGCAGCAAGTGAACATTCTCTGCAGCAAGTGAACACTCTCTGCAGCAAGTGAACATTCTCTGCAGCAAGTGAACACTCTCTGCAGTAAGTGAACATTATGCAGCAAGTAAGCACTGTCTGCAGCAAGTGAACATTCTGTGCAGCAAGTGAACACTCTCTGCAGTAAGTGAACACTCTCTGCAGCAAGTGAACATTCTCTGCAGCAAGTGAACACTCTCTAGAGCAAATGAACACTCTCTGCAGTAAGTGAACACTCTCAGTAGTAAGTGAACACTCTCTGCAGCAAGTGAACACTCTCTGCAGCAAGTGAACATTCTTTGCAGCAAGTGAACACTTTTTGCAGCAAGTGAACATTCTCTGCAGCAAGTGAACACTCTCTGCAGTAAGTGAACATTATGCAGCAAGTAAGCACTGTCTGCAGCAAGTGAACATTCTGTGCAGCAAGTGAACACTCTCTGCAGTAAGTGAACACTCTCTGCAGCAGGTGAACACTCTCTGCAGTATGTGAACATTATGCAGCAAGTAAGCACTGTCTGCAGCCAGTGAACACTCTCTGCAGCAAGTGAACACTCTCTGCAGTAAGTGAACATTATGCAGCAAGTAAGCACTGTC
Organism: Cherax quadricarinatus; assembly: GCF_026875155.1. Classification (NCBI taxonomy): domain Eukaryota; kingdom Metazoa; phylum Arthropoda; class Malacostraca; order Decapoda; family Parastacidae; genus Cherax; species Cherax quadricarinatus. Next base: position 27,632,486 of record NC_069410.1, on the reverse strand, counting down.
TGCAGCCAGTGAACACTCTCGGCAGCAAGTGAACGTTATCTGCAGTAAGTGAACACTCTCAGTAGCAAGTGAACATTCTCTGCAGCAAGTGAACACTCTCTGCAGCTAGTGAACATTCTCTGCACCAAGTGAGCATTCTCTGCAGCAAGTGAACACTCTCTGCAGCAAGTGAACATTCTCTGCAGCAAGTGAACACTCTCTAGAGCAAATGAACACTCTCTGCTATAAGTGACACTCTCTGTAGTAAGTGAACACTCTCTGGAGCAAGTGAACACTCTCTGCAGCAAGTGAACATTCTCTGCAGTAAGTGAACACTCTCAGTAGCAAGTGAACATTCTCTGCAGCAAGTGAACGCTCTCTGCAGCCAGTGAACACTCTCTGCAGCAAGTGAACATTCTCTGCAGTAAGTGAACACTCTCAGTAGCAAGTGAACATTCTCTGCAGCAAGTGAACACTCTCTGCAGCAAGTGAACATTCTCTGCAGTAATTGAACATTATGCAGCAAGTAAGCACTGTCTGCAGCAAGTGAACACTCTCTACGGCAATTGAACACTCTCTAGAGCAAATGAACACTCTGCAATAAGTGAACACTCTCAGTAGTAAGTGAACACTCTCTGCAGCAAGTGAACACTCTCTGCAGCAAGTGAACATTCTCTGCAGCAAGTGAACACTCTCTGCAGGAAGTGAACATTCTCTGCAGCAAGTGAACACTCTCTGCAGCAAGTGAACACTCTCTGCAGCAAGAGAACACTCTCTGCAGCAAGTGAACATTCTCTGCAGCAAGTGAACACTCTTTGCAGCAAGTGAACATTCTCTGCAGCAAGTGAACACTCTCTGCAGTAAGTGAACATTATGCAGCAAGTAAGCACTGTCTGCAGCAAGTGAACATTCTGTGCAGCAAGTGAACACTCTCTGCAGTAAGTGAACACTCTCTGCAGCAAGTGAACATTCTCTGCAGCAAGTGAACGTTCTCTGCAACAAGTGAACACTCCGCAATAAGTAAACACTTCCTGCAGCAAGTAAACACTGCAGTAGAGTGTTCACTTGCTGCAAGTGAACACTCTGAGCAGAATGAATCGCCTCAGTTTCTGAGGCGAATTATCACTCAGCGTTGTTTACAGTTGTTTACAGTTGTTATACAGTTGTTATACAGTTGTTATACAGATGTTACACAGTTGTTATACAGTTGTTATACAGATGTTATACAGTTGTTTACAGTTGTTATACAGTTGTTATACAGATGTTATACAGTTGTTTACAGTTGTTATACAGTTGTTATACAGATGTTATACAGTTGTTATACAGTTGTTATACAGATGTTACACAGTTGTTATACAGTTGTTATACAGATGTTATACAGTTGTTTACAGTTGTTATACAGTTGTTATACAGATGTTATACAGTTGTTTACAGTTGTTATACAGTTGTTATACAGATGTTATCCAGGTTTTATACAGTTGTTACCCAGGTAATTTGCATATAGTCTGGCTGGCACCAATATTCAACAATATATAAGACCGCCATTACACAAATTATTATTTTTTTTCCCCGAAAAAAAAATTTTATTTTCCGTACCGCAGAATCCATTATCTTGATTTCGCTGTTTTTTTTTTTTTGGGGGGGGGGGGGGGGGGGGGCGGGGCGGGGGGCGGGGGGGGGGGGGGCGGGGGGGGGGGCGGGGGGGGCGGGGGGGGGGGCGGGGGGGGGGGGGGGGGGCGGGGGCGGGGGGCGGGGGGGCGGGGGGCGGGGGGGGGGGGGGCGGGGGGGGCGGGGGGGGCGGGGGGCGGTGGGCGGGGGGCGGGGTCTTCTTTTTGAGGAGAAACTTTTTTTTTTCATTTGGAGAACCAGTGACTTTCTTAATAATTAGAAGTGTCTTACTTATTACTACTTTGTTATTTCATATAAATTCATTACTTCTTTCTTTCTTTATATATATATATATATATATATATAATATATATATATATATATATATATATATATATATATATATATATATATATATATACGTATGTACCAGAGTATGTTCGTACATACTCGGGGAGAGGGGGGGGGGGCAAAGGTTATGTGAGCCCGAGTGCGTATGTAAGTAGGTACACCGGAGGGGAGTTAGGTATAATATGCTGGGCACAGGAGCAGACAGTTTGTCTGCTTCCTCGGCAATCTCAGCTGCTCTCACCCTTGAAATTTAATACCAGCAAAATGGGAATTACCTGGAACCTTCCTGAAAATTCCGCCTCCTAGAATTTCACCTCTTGATCCCGGGCGAGAAGTTACATACCTCAAAATTTATAATGCTAATGTTTGTAACTAGTGGTAATAGCTGTAATAGTAGTAGTAGCAACAGTAGTAGTAATAGTAGTAGTAATGATAGTAGTAGTAGTAGTATTAGCAGTAGTACAACAACAATAGCCGCATCCCCAACAACAACATTATTTATTAGTTATTATTGTAATTATTATAATTATTATTATTACTATTTATTTAAAACGCTAAACCCGCTAATAACCGAGATAAACTGATCAAACCCCGTAATACCGTCCGAGGATTACTAACTGGTTTGATGGGAAAAAAATAAGACTTTTCCCAGCACTTCAAGTTCATATATACTAAGTTGAGAGTCGGATAAACTGGCGATATTCCCCCGCGAGGGAGCATTTTATCCACTTACTGTTATACCAAAGTCTTAAAAGTTCTCTCTGCAGATTGTTTGGCTGGGAAGCACTAATGTGGTTAGCATTAACTGAAACGAAGCTTACCAGATTGTAATAGCAATATTCACTCTGTAAAAAGCACTTCAGAATTCGTTAAGCAATCATCGGCTTAGCAGGAACTTAGGTAACACGAAGGTGTCTGTAACAGTGTCAGTCTTCCTGGACGTTTTGTGAAGACGTCAGCAGCTGCCTGTTGAACTTCAAGGACAAATATGACGAAGAGGTATTTTATTGTCAGCCGTACTGACTCCAGTATACGCTTTACTTAATGTCATCGACATGTTATAATAATAATAATAATAATAATAATAATAATAATAATAATAATAATAATAATAATAATAATAATAATAATAATAATAATAATAATAATAAGGATAAGGATAATCTTTATTTCTACAATTACATATACAGCGTATAAGAACCTAGCTGACATTAGTGATATACTATATAGAAAGCCCCTTGTTATGCAGAGCATTTCTTGCAATAACATTACGGGCAATGAAAATCAAGGTAAACAAACTTTACCTAATATCAGAGAAGATTTTAATATAGCAAAAACAAAAACAAAAAATTCTCGGGAATATTTATATTACTAAACTGTGTTTGAATATTAAACACAGGCTGCAGTAAAAGCTTTTAGCCTGGAACGTGTGTCGTCTTCAACACTGCTGGTATGTCGCCATTCAGGTCAAACCTGTTTCTAACCTATTTTCATAGTATCTCAATACTCACACGGAAAATATTGCCTTTTTTTTGGGGGGAGGGTAAATTCTCAAGTACACATGTCATTCATTTTCAAGATTCATTGGACAAAATGTAGCAGCTTCTGCTGTACAACACGAGAAAGTTGAGCCCGGCCGATGACTCGTTTCTTACGAGAGTTTCTATTATTGATTCTTGTAGATCTGTGTAGCACAACGTGGAAAGATACCAAAATGACCTGCAACTTCAAGTGACTCACTCTGTTCAACAGGTTACGCATTTCTTCCAGTGCTTTATTTAAATTATAAACACTGTTGTCAGAAATATTTGATGTAGCATGAGCATCCTCTCTCTAACTTGCCCATGGCAGTGTTTACATGGAATGCGCTGAACGTTATGCTCAATCAATAATCAAGCCTCAGGACTGAATCATGGTACGACACACACAAATAGTAATTTTTTTTTTTACTTTCTGTACAGAAGAATGGGGATTGTTTTACACTTGCTGAGGATATTTAAGTAATCTATTCTTAGGGACAAGATATTTATTTCCAGAAGGCAAACGACAAAATATCTCATGAAGTCTAATGGTTAAAATAATAGTTCATGGTACAAGAGACAAAGTTCATGTCTAGATAAGTTACTGGTTCACAAGCAGGAAAGAGAGAATGGTATCTGAGAGGCTAGACGTGAAGAGTGGCGTCCCCCAGTGATCGGTTTATGATCCAATCCTTTACACAACGTACATATATAATCTTGAGTTAGGGCTAACATCTAGGTAAGCAAAATTTGTAGACGACACCAAATTTGGAGAAAAGTGCAACATCCAAGGAAGATTGTTTTAGTTTTCAGTATGATTTAGCCCCATTAGCGGCGCTGTAATCACAGACTTGAAAGACAAGCTTAGACGTAGAAAAGTGCAAAGTATTACGTTTTGGGTATAATTAGCTCAAACGTGAATACAAAATGTTTGGTAACAAACAAAGTGGTAACAAACAGGTGAAGAAATGGACCTTGGAGTAAATATAAGCAACGATCTCGAAAGTACCATCCAGTTCCTCCCTGCAAGCAACAAAGCTGACTGACATTATGCTAAGTTTCATACCCCGAAACATTGATCACAAAACAATAGACACGACAGTGACTGTATAATGCACTTGTTAGACCGGATCTCGAATGCCGTCCAGTTTTGGTCTCGAAATTACATTAAAAACGAGAAGATATGATGGAGAGGGAACAGAGAAGAGATGCCAAACTTGTACCGTCACTCGGATATAAACTTTGTGAAGCACTTAAAGCACTCAACCGGCTAATGGTGTAAGCGCAAAATCAATACAGCCATTCAAGAACCAGCTGGACAGGCACCCTGCAAGTACAGGATTCAACTAGCTACACTGTACCCTAGTAGAGTGGGGTTGCCTGAGCTTTCAGGGACAGATGCTCAGTATACATGTGTCCATCAAGATTGCTGGGTCAGCCCAAATTGTTGTACGTACCAAGCAACGTTGTTAATAAATTACAGTAGCTGGTAAGGTATAGTGAGAGAGGACAGGTGAGAGATGCTGCATGGACACTCACTTCCTTACACAGCTTCACCAGACTCACACAAAATCCACACTAAAATCACACTCAACCCACATTAAACCCAACGGACCATCATAGATATCAAGACTCTGTCGACTTCAGACTGCCCAATCTGCAATAGAATGGGCAGTCTGAAGTCGACAGAGTCTTGATATCTATTCAACGACTGCATCAGGACGATCATTTGTCAGCGAGGCAACAGAGTCAGCAATATATGATAGCGGTAGACAATGAGGGTTGTGATAATCACAGAAGAACTGGTGGTCACCAGAAGTAGACCCACTGCTATACACAGCTCTGTGTGTAGGTTAAGTTGGACCTTGTATTAATTTTGTAGGGGTAGTTGTAGTCTACTTCTTTCATCCATCCCTATCTCTTTTGTAAATTCTATGCCATTTTTTCATTATGATATGGCATATTTATTATGCCATATCATATTTACTATTATTATTATTATTATTATTATTATTATTATTATTATTATTATTATTATTATATTATTATTATTGTTATTATTATTATTATTATTATTATTATTATTATTATTATTATTATTATTATTATTATATTCGTTGGGAAACGTTAAAACCGCATGGGCCATACAGTGAATAGGGAATGGAAGCCTTATTCTGAGGAAGTGTAAAATATCTAAAACCCTTTCGGTCAAGAGCCTGTCTCCGGCGTCAGAGGGTTGGAATTAAGACGTTCTGAGAGACACAGTGAGGTGTGCTGTGACCCCCGAGGCGGCCGTGTGCTGTGACCCCCAAGATGGCTGTGCTATGATCCCCCCAGGTGAGTATGCTGTGACCCCCGAGGCGGTGGTCGGCAGTATCCACTAGAACTAGATTGCATATTGATTTTATAGGCACTACCGCCGCCGCTCTGCAACAATCACCATTGCGATGACTCTGCAATGTTTGGCAGCTGAGAAGAATCGACACTCCTCTTAGTGTCCTCGTTATTTAAGCAAGATGTTTATGACTATCTGAATTGTCTTTGACTTCTGCGATCATTTCAAAACTGCGATTGCTTGGAGTATTGTTTTTATCGTCCGGAGGCGGAAACCCCGGCAAGCGATACGGAAGTCGCCACTCTCGCCGCCGGGAGATCGGAAACCCTGCTCGCCGTGACGGAAGTCGCCACTCTCACCGCCTGGCAAAGAACGTTCACAAATGTTCTGGAAACATCTGGAAAAGTCTTCGATCGTTCGGGTTAATTACGGCAACTGATTCAAAATTGTCGCGATTATTTGGAAATTTTATGGACAATGATTTTGAAATTATTGTAGTCATTTTGAAATTATAGTGTTTGCAACCTCCGGTATTACCAAGCCAGATTTGTTTAATTTTAGAAGACTGTTTGGAGTCTCCTAAGTGCGGGTTTATGGTGAAGTGTTCCAGCCACAGCATCGTGATTTTCTATTCTCGAATAAGAATTTTTTACAATCACCGCCATCTACTGAGGGGAAAAACAGTCAAAAGAATGTAGGATGACAGCCAATACTGCAGTGAAAACTTGAACGACGTTCCGGTCCGTCCAGGACCATTTCGATCTTACGTGACTTAATATTAGTCTAGGACAGACCGAAACGTCTTCTAAAGATTCCTGTACAAAGTTTGTGTTGACTGTGAGGTGCTGAAACAATGGAATTGTGAATCTGTGTTACTGAGTGATTTGTGGAGGTTATGGAACATTGTTTTGTAGATTTGGTGAAGTGACTCTAAAGTGTTTTTATTGTAGGTGAAAAAGATGTGTTCAGTAACTACGAATATTATTATTATTATTGTTATTATTATTATTATTATTATTATTATTATTATTATTATTATTATTATTATTATTATTATTATTATTATTAATTGTAGTAGTACTGCTAGTAGTAGTAGCAGAAATTATTGGTATTAGTATTATAATAGTCGGGAAACGCTAAACCAGAAGGGAGTTATACTGTCTCTGAGGAGAGGGAAATAATTAGGTTTTAAGCCACTTAAGAAGTTGATGAAGAACCTCCCAAATATATAGTTTTAAAGTGAATTTTAACACATCTACACACCAACAATATACACACACTAATTATATAAAAAATACACTACCACACATACACACACACACAACACAACACACATACAACAACACACCACACACACCACACACACACACCACACACACACACACACACACACACACACACACACACACACACATACACACAACACACACACACACACACACACATCAACACACACACACCAACCACACACACACATACAACACAACACACACTCACACACACACACACACACACACACCACACACACACACACACACCACACACACACACACACACACACACACACACACATACCAACCACACACACACACACACACACACACACATACAACACACACACACACACACACACACATACACACACACACACACACACACACAACCACACACACACACACAACACACACACACACACACACACACACACACATACATACACACACACACACACCACACACACACACATACATACACACACACACACACACACACAACACACACACACACACACACACATACACACACACACACACCAAAACACACACACACAACACACACACACACACACACACACACACACACATACATACACACACACACACCACACACAACACATACATACCACACACACCACATCACACACACACACACACACAACATCACACACACACACACACACACCACACACACAACCACACACCACACCACACACACACACACAACCACACACAAATGCTGTTTCTGGTATTTGTGAACGACATGACGGAAGGAATAGACTCCGAAGTGTCCCTGTTTGCAGATGACCTGAAGTTGATGAGAAGAATTCATTCGATCGAAGACCAGGCAGAATTACAAAGGGATCTGGACAGGCTGCAGACCTGGGCCAGCAATTGGCTCCTGGAGTTCAACCCCACCAAGTGCAAAGTCATGAAGATTGGGGAAGGGCAAAGAAGACCGCAGACTGAATACAGTCTAGGGGGCCAGAGACTACAAACCTCACTCAAGGAAAAAGATCTTGGGGTGAGTATAACACCAGGCACATCTCCTGAAGCGCACATCAACCAAATAACTGCTGCAGCATATGGGCGCCTAGCAAACCTCAGAACAGCATTCCGACATCTTAATAAGGAATCGTTCAGGACCCTGTACACCGTGTACGTTAGGCCCATATTGGAGTATGCGGCACCAGTTTGGAACCCACACCTAGCCAAGCACGTAAAGAAACTAGAGAAAGTGCAAAGTTTTGCAACAAGACTAGTCCCAGAGCTAAGAGGTATGTCCTACGAGGAGAGGTTAAGGGAAATCAACCTGACGATACTGGAGGACAAGAGAGATAGGGATGACATGATAATGACATACAAAATACTGAGAGGAATTGACAAGGGGGACAAAGACAGGATGTTCCAGAGATGGGACACAGCAACAAGGGGACACAGTTGGAAGTTGAAGACACAGATGAATCACAGGGATGTTAGGAAGTATTTCTTCAGCCACAGAGTAGTCAGTAAGTGGAATAGTTTGGGAAGCGATGTAGTGGAGGCAGGATCCATACATAGCTTTAAGCAGAGGTATGATAAAGCTCACGGTTCAGGGAGAGTGACCTAGTAGCGACCAATGAAGAGGCGGGGCCAGAAGCTTGGACTCGACCCCTGCAACCTCAACTAGGTGAGTACACACACACACACACACACACACACACACACACACACACACACACACACACACATACACACACACACACACACACACACACACACACACACACACACACACACACACACACACACACACATACACAGCCATATCAGGAGGAAAACAACAGTCAGGGACCAGGTACTCAGGCTAAGGAAGGAGTGAGATCACATAAAACGACCGAGAAGTATGTGAAGAGCTTAACTCCAAGGACAATCGTAGTCGTGGAGAATCAGAGACTAATTTCAGCCTCATCCTGTTTTGGTATACCAGCCTTCACGAGCTGTCCATATATCAATGAAATCACGTTCAAGTGATTTTGGGCATGGGAATGCAGGGTCGAATCCTGGCCGAGCTGCAGTTTTGTTAATGATATATATGTAACATATATATGTAATATATATAAATATATATATATATATATATATATATATATATATATATATATATATATATATATATATATATATATATATATATATATATATATATATA
>NC_069410.1:27608225-27613225 GCF_026875155.1 Cherax quadricarinatus | reverse complement strand
CTCTCTCTCTCTCTCTCTCCTCTCTCTCTCTTCTCTCTCTCTCTCTCTCTCTCTCTCCCTCCCTCCCTCCCTAGGAATATTTGACGATTATCCTCACTGTTCTAAGGGAGTCTCCCAGCAGTACATTGCTGATGCATCCAGCTTTGCTAAATAAAATGAACTCTCCCTCCCTTCCACCACCCTCTTCCTCAATCTTTCTCAACCACTTTATCTCCCTGTTTCCCTCCCTCCCTCCCTCCCTCCATTCATTTATTCCTCGTTTCCTTCTACTCTTCGTGTCTCCCTCCATCACTACATCCCTCCCTACCGTCGTCCTATATCTTTTCCTTTCTTCGTGCCTGCTTCTTCCTCCTTCCCTCCCACATTCCTCTCCCTGACACCCTCCGTGAAGGGAGCGATCATCTATTAAACGAGGGTATCCTGCGCTGGCAGCAACATCCATTACGTTACGGGAAAATGTGTGAGATGTTCTGTTGAATGTTGGCAGAAAGGAAGCCATGTAATTATTGATGCGATGTGATGGTGGTGGTGGTGGCGGCGATGGCAGCGGCGGAGGCGGCGTCAGAGGCGGCGGTAGAAGCGGTTGCGGAGGCGGCGCCAGAGGCGGTGACGGAGGCAGAGGCAGAAGCAGAGGCGGCGGGGGCAGCGGCGGCGGCGGCGGCGGCGGCGGCGGCGGCGGCGGCGGCGGCTACATGGGCGATTTTCTTTAGCGTTTTTCTCTTCCGGTTAGGTAATGTGCCTTAAGACGATTCCAGTACAACTGGAGTAATAGTATACCTGAACACCCCAGGCGAGGTACACCACTCCTGGACGAGCACCACATGAGACGCACAAACTCACCTGGAAAAAACACGTTAAACAGTTTCTGACAGATGCACATGCTGTTCTTATTAAACAGTCTGAACAGGAAAAAAAATACTGGAGGTGCCATGCGCCTCCGATCCTCAGTAGAAATCCTCAGGTTACGGCAGCCAGACATAATCTATGTGTGAAGAGACGTTACGTCAGCCAGTTGCAATCATGGACCACTGGTATTATTCTCGGTTACGACCCTCGTAAACTTTGAATTTCTGACGCATTACGTATACCATATAACAATTTTGTTCATAAATATTAATGCCAAAGTACAGATGTTTGAGAGTTCCACCATTTTGATCAGATGTTTTAATCCTGACTCACTCTCACTGTCAAGCAAATTATCAAAAACAAAACGACAGTAGTTAATTTTTTTTTGAAGTCCAATAGAAAAATTGCTTTTCGACTATAAAAACAAAAATAAAGTAGCATGGAAGAACTCTGTGACGCTGCGGCACCAATGGTAATGTTTCTCCCAGTCTCCAAGACACTTCTCTTCCATTAGATAATGTTCTTTGAGATAACAACTGCCAACTACAGACACTGCAGTTCATCTCTAATGAAATGCATTGGGAAGGAGAATATTTAACATTGATGCTATACGGTATGCCATTTTTCCTGGTTTTCATGTACAGACGAATATATGTATCATATGTTGTTTTAATTCGTGAAAATATATATTTCTTTGCATACTGATGTGCCATTAATGTTGCATTTTCTGGCTTCGTCTATTTTTCCATGTTGTTGTTTGCCTAAATTGGTCATCAGTGTTCAGCTTTTTCTCACTGATGTACAGATCAACCTGTTGATGTACAGATCAACGACCTCTTAATGTACAGATCAACGACCTCTTGATGTACAGATCAACGACCTGTTGATGGCTATTACCTCGTTGACGAAATTTCCTGAAGATTGTTTAATAATGCTATTAAAATGTTTATATAGTATTTAGAATGCGCCCTGTTGCTGCGTAAAATGTTTTTTGTTTTAAATAAACTGTACAGAAAAACACTGATTATTGATGTGTTTTTTTTAACAACATCTATTACAGACAGATGTTTTGTATATCAATGGAGTCAACAAAATTACTTGTAAAACTCTGCCTGGAGTCCCTGAAAGTGGAATGTATCTGTGGCATCATCTCCACCATTATTTGGGGACACCTTGTGTATGTCAGTCTCCTGATCAATCTCAACTCTGCTGAATCTTCCATTCACTTCACTATTGAAGAACTCACTAATTAAAATTATACACTTGTCCCATCACGACAGAACAACTAAACGACGGAGTACTGATTGCTTTTCCCTTATAAAACATTACAGAGTATACTACCACGATTTTATAGAACAGAAATATAATGTTCGTAACATCGCTGCTCTACGATTTCCGTCACACTCTGTCCAATACAACAAGCAGGAACCAGAAAATCCTTTTGACTGTCAAAGATGATGATAACTCAGACAGGCGGGTTGTCTTTCCAAGAGGCAACAAGGCAGATACACTCACCAGCGCTAGTAAAACTCAGCACTGTGTCCGTGTTTTTCTTCAGGTAAAACACACACACACACACACACACACACACACACACACACACACACACACACACACACACACACACACACACACACACACACACACACACACACACACACACACACACACACAGGAGAAAGCACGGCTGAGAGGCAAACAGGAGGTCATGAGTGTGTACCTCGATCGAGACAGAACACAGGAGGAAAGGATGATACTGAAAGAGAGAGTGCAAAAACGAAAGGAGGAATGGGAGGAAATGAAAAAGGAGAGCAGAATAACCCAGGAACAGGTGGAAGGACAAGCACACCCCCCAGAAACACCTGCAGAAGGACTCCAGCCACGACACCCCCAAGGCAACTGAACAATCCAAACCAACCATCACACACCGATCCCTCTGCTCCCACTCCCCGCACCACGAACCCTACCCCTACAGCAACCCCCTATGGGAGCTCTTCCTCCACCTCCACTGCAACCCCCCACAGGACCCCACCAGGGCTCCTGCTCTCCCAACCCCAGTATTCCCCCAGGACCACAGTTACAGTATTAGAACAGAAGTTGAAGGTTTGGTACACAAATGCGGATGGATTAACGAATAAATATGAGGAATGGCAAGAATCAATGAGAAGTCCCCAGACATCATAGCAGTTACAGAAACAAAACTCACGGAGACAATAACAGATGCAATCTTCCCACAAGGATACCAGATCATGAGGAAAGATAGAAGGGGCAGAGGGGGAGGAGGGGTTGCTCTGCTCGTAAAAATCCGATGGAAATTCGAGAAAATGGGAGGCATAGACGAAACAGGAGAAAGGGACTACATAGTAGGTACACTTCAGTCTGGGGAGCACAAGGTGGTCATTGCAGTGATGTATAATCCACCACAGAGCTGCAGGAGGCCAAGAGAGGAATATGAAGAGAGCAACAGAGCAATGGTGGACACACTTGCTGAGGTGGCAAGAAGAGTTCACTCCAGCAGAGCAAAGTTGCTGGTTATGAGGGATTTTAACCATAGGGAGATTGACTGGGAAAACCTGGAGCTACATGGGGATCCCAAAACATGGAGAGCCAAGATGTTGGATGTGGTGCTGGAAAACCTCATGCACCAACATGTTAAGAACACTACCAGAGTGAGAGGGGACGATGAACCAGCAAGATTGGACCTTGTGTTCACCCTGGGCAGTTCAGACATTGAGGACATCACATATGAGAGCCCCCTAGGAGCTAGTGACCACGTGGTTCTGTGCTTTGAATACATAGTAGAGTTGCAAATGGAGAGAGTAACAGGAGTTGAATGGGAAAAGTCTGACTATAAAAAAGGGGACTACATAGGGTTGAGGAACTTCCTGCAGGAGGTTCCGTGGGACAGAGAACTGGCAGGAAAGCCAATAAATGAAATGATGGAATATGTAACAACAAAATGCAAGGAGGCAGTGGAAAGGTTTATTCCCAAGGGCAACAGAAACAATGGGAAGACCAGAACGAGCCCCTGGTTTACCCGACGGTGTAAGAAGGCAAAAACAAAGTGCAATAGAGAATGGAAAAAGTACAGAAGGCAGAGAACACATGAAAATAGGGATATCAGTCGCAGAGCCAGGAACGAGTATGCACAGGTAAGGAGGAAGGCCCAGCGACAGTATGAAAATAACATAGCATCGAAAATCAAGACTGACCCGAAACTGTTGTATAGCCACATCAGGAGGAAGACAACAGTCAAAGACCAGGTGATCAGACTGAGGACAGAAGGTGGAGAACTCATAAGAAATGATCAGGAGGTATGTGAGGAACTAAACAGGAGATTTAAGGAAGTTTTTACAGTAGAGACAGGAAGGGCTGTGGGAAGACAGCACAGAAGGGAACATCAAGAGGGAATATACCAACAAGTGTTGGATGACATACGAACAACCGAGGAGGAGATGCAGAAGCTGCTAAGTGACCTTGTTACCTCAAAGGCAATGGGACCGGACAACATCTCCCCATGGGTCCTTAGAGAAGGAGCAGAGATGCTGTGCGTGCCCCTAACCACAATCTTCGACATATCCCTTGAAACTGGGCAACTACCTGAGAAATGGAAGACAGCAAATGTAGTCCTCATATTTAAGAAAGGAAACAGAAATGAGGCACTAAACTACAGACCTGTGTCTCTGACATGTATTGTGTGCAAAGTCATGGAGAAGATTATCAGGAGGAGAGTGGTGGAACACCTGGAACGGAACAAGATTATAAATGAAAATCAGCATGGGTTCATGGAAGGCAAATCCTGTGTCACAAACCTTCTGGAGTTTTATGACAAGGTAACAGAAGTAAGACACGAGAGAGAGGGGTGGGTTGATTGCATTTTCCTAGACTGCAGGAAGGCCTTTGACACAGTTCCCCACAAGAGATTAGTGCAGAAGCTGGAGGATTCAGGCGCATATAACAGGGAGGGCACTGCAATGGATAAGGGAATATCTGACAGGGAGGTAACAACGAGTAATGGTACGTGAAGAGGTATCACAGTGGGCGCCTGTGACGAGCGGGGTCCCACAGGGGTCAGTTCTAGGACCAGTGCTATTTTTGATATATGCAAACGACATGAAGGAAGGAATAGACTCCGAAGTGTCCCTATTCGCAGA
>NC_069410.1:27588225-27600725 GCF_026875155.1 Cherax quadricarinatus | reverse complement strand
GTTACAGTCATTCTGTACTTGTTACATTAATTATTGCAGTCCTTGTTAGAGCATTTGTTATGACATTTATTAACTGACTTGTTGCTGTCCTTGTTACAGCACTGAATAAATAATCTGTAAGAGTATTCGTTACAAACATGTTACTCGTAACAGCATTTGTTGCAACACTTGTTGCAACACTTGTTGCAACACTTTTTAATAACACTTTTTGCATTACTTATTACAATACTTGTCACAACAGTCTTTTTCCAATACTTGTTACAGTCCGTTACAGCATTTGTTATAGAAGTTATTACGTTACTTATTACAAATTTAATACAGCACTTGTTACAGCGTTTATTGCAGTATTTGTAATATATTACTGAATTTGTTATAGCAGTACTTGTTACAATAATTGTTACAGCCAATGTTACAGTCCTTATTACGGTAACTGTTACGTCACTTGAAGGATAACATTTCAAAACACTCGTTACAGTATTTGTTACAGCACATATTACAGGACGTGTTCCAGTAATTCTTACAATTGAAGTTATAACACTTGTTGCAGCCCTCGTTATAGCAGCTGTTATAGCACTTGTTACGACTCATGTTACATCACTTGTTACAGCCCATGTACAGTAGTTCTAACAAAATGCATTGTAATATATTCTGTAAGAACTACTGCACTTGTTGCAGAACTTCTTACAGCACTTAATTTATTTTTTGTTACAGCAAATGTTACGGTAGTCGTTACATCATGTTATAAACGTTGATACAGTACTTGTTACTACACTTATAACAAAACTTGTTATAGTACTTGCTGCAGCAGTTGTTACAGCAGTTGTTACAGCCGTTATTACAGCAGTTGTTACAGAAGTTGTTACAGCAGCTGTTACAGCATTTGTTACACTTTTTTCAACGGGTACTTGTTAAAGGGCTTCCTATAACCCTTCTTACAGTAACCTGAAATACAGCAGTTGTTACAGCATAGGGTACAGCTCATGTCACAGCACCTTGTACAGCACACAGCAGCAGGCCGGCAAATAAGCATGACAAAATATTTTTGACAAAAAAATCAGTGTTGTCGGGTCAGAGTTGTTGTGGCCTTCATAACGTTACTCATTAATAACGCTGCGTTCATTCATTTTCTGGGAAAATGCAAAAATGCGGCTGATTTATCTGTTAAAACTCAGCGTGTGAACGCACGCGGGATATGAATCAAAATTTTCCGACACTTGGACTCAGGTTTGTTATTATGACAATGTTTTAAGTGTAACTCACTGGTGGTTGAGTTCTCTTATTACAGGACGAACACGAATAATGCTGTGTTGTATTAATTTATAGAAGTTTGTATATGTATACGTACATGCACACACACGCATACACACGCACACACACACACACACACACACACACACACAGCAGTAAGACAAGAGAGAGAGGGGTGGGTGGATTGCATTTTCTTGGACTGCAAGAAGGCGTTTGACACAGTTCCACACACGAAATTAGTGCAAAACCTGGAGGAGCAAGCAGGGATAACAGGGAAGGCACTACAGTGGATCAGGGAATACTTGTCAGGAAGACAGCAGCGAGTCATGGTACGTGGCGAGGTGTCAGAGTGGGCGCCTGTGACCAGCGGGGTCCCACAGGGGTCAGTCCTAGGCCTAGTGCTGTTTCTGGTATTTGTAAACGACATGACGGAAGGAATAGACTCCGAAGTGTCCCTGTTTGCAGATGACCTGAAGTTGATGAGAAGAATTCATTCGATCGAAGACCAGGCAGAACTACAAAGGGATCTGGACAGGCTGCAGACCTGGGCCAGCAATTGGCTCCTGGAGTTCAACCCCACCAAGTGCAAAGTCATGAAGATTGGGGAAGGGCAAAGAAGACCGCAGACGAAGTACAGTCTAGGGGGCCAGAGACTACAAACCTCACTCAAGGAAAAAGATCTTGGGGTGAGTATAACACCAGGCACATCTCCTGAAGCGCACATCAACCAAATAACTGCTGCAGCATATGGGCGCCTAGAAAACCTCAGAACAGCATTCCGACATCTTAATAAGGAATCGTTCAGGACCCTGTACACCGTGTACGTTAGGCCCATATTGGAGTATGCGGCACCAGTTTGGAACCCACACCTAGCCAAGCACGTAAAGAAACTAGAGAAAGTGCAAAGGGTTGCAACAAGACTAGTTCCAAAGCAAAGAGGTATGTCCTACGAGGAGAGGTTAATGGAAATCAACCTGACGACACTGGAGGACAGGAGAGATAGGGGGGACATGATAAACACATACCAAATACTGAGAGGAATTGACAAGGTGGACAAAGACAGGATGTTCCAGAGATGGGACACAGCAACAAGGGGACACAGTTGGAAGTTGAAGACACAGATGAATCTCAGGGATGTTAGGAAGTATTTCTTCAGCCACAGAGTAGTCAGGAAGTGGAATAGTTTGGGAAGTGATGTAGTGGAGGCAGGATCCATACATAGCTTTAAGCAGAGGTATGATAAATCTCACGGTTCAGGGAGAGTGACCTAGTAGCGACTAGTGAAGAGGCGGGGCCAGGAGCTTGGACTCGACCCCTGCAACCTCAACTAGGTGAGTACACACACATACACACAACCACAACTAGGGGAATACATTTTTTTCAACACACCGGTCGTATCCCACCGAGACAGGGTGACCTAAAAAGAAAAACGAAAGTTTTTATTTTTAAATTTAGCACTTTATAAGGGAGGAGTTACTAGCTCCTTGCTCCCGGTATTTTAGTCGCCTCTTTACGACACGCAGTGGTTATATGTCCTCAATGCTTATGCAATGTAATGCATTGAGGATATATCCTCAAGAGACTTATCATCCTCCTCCAAAAATAATGGACTGATTAAATCAACTGCTTCTCCACTTCGTCCACTTCGTCTTCCACCAGCTCTGATGTCTTTATAATCGGGCTGATAAACTGTTATACAAATGGGTCACAAAAGCGACAGGTTGATGACTGAGACACTACACTTGCTTATCTTTATGGTACCAACGTTTCGTCAGTCATTGGTTTCCTCAGTCCTATATAGAGATAAATGGTGGAATATGTGGAGTTTGAGGTAATCAGTCTCTCTGCCTCGAGTCTGTGTTCAGTGCATCAACCTTGATAGAAGTACAGCATAGGTAAGAAGGTCAATTCTACGCTGGCCTAACCTGTAGTCATAATCTACTTCCGTCTGTGGATGTTTCCATGGTGACGCCGCGTACGACTGCTTCACCTCACCTGTCTGCAGTATATAAACCTCTACTCCGCTAATATGTTGCACTTTTATCAATATTGAAGGACTGAGCACATCGATTCCAGGATGAGGGACTGATTACCTCAAACTCTTTATCTTCCACCGTTCTTCTATGCACTGGACTGATAAAGCTACTGGCTGGCGAAACGCTTCCAAAATGCACATTCCCAAATGTTGCACAAGTGGGTTAACTAAGCAGTTAACCCACTTGTGCAACATTAGTTAACCCATCAAAAACATCAAGGATGGAACATTGATGATTGGTGTCACTTAAAGTGTGTTATCAACACTCCTCCACCACACTTTTTGAGATGCTGGTGCACTTTATTCTCATATTTAGTTTTTCTTAAAACTTTCCTTGACAAATTTTCTCTACATAATGGAGGAGTGGAGGCCGCTCCACTCCTCTCCACTCCGCTCCACGCCATTCCACTCCACCGTCCAGGAGACTGGGTTCCTGGACGCATGCCTGTGTGTTCTCTTGGATTTCCACTACTTTCACTGCACTGCTCCTCAAGAAGCTTTTAAAACGTGAAAAGCTTAGATAAATTTTATTCTCCTCCATCCTGTGGTTGTTGTGAATATATATATATATATATATATATATATATATATATATATATATATATATATATATATATATATATATATATATATATATATATATATATAGGACAAGTCACGGGAGGGTGGAAATCTTTAGCTCAAGTACTTTCACACTTCTCAGTGCGTCATCAGGAGCTGTGCAATGTTGCAAAGGCAGCAACAGGAGAAATAGGATAAGTTTTTTTTTCAGAGTATGGCAGAGCTGTGGCACCAGCCTCTGACTGACTCAGACTCAGTCAGAGGCTGTTGTAAAACTTTTATTAAATAAAATAAATATTGACTCTATTTCGTGTGTTAGGGTAAAACTAGGTATACTAGGGTGAAGCAAGTTGTACAAGGTAGCATCAAGGTGTTCCACACTCTACCTTCAGATATCACAACATAACAGTAAATGTGGTGAGATTTTTATTGGTTATTTTTACTGAGTTTTGTGTGTGTGTGTACTCACCTAGTTGAGGTTGCAAGGGTCGATTCATAGCTCCTGACTCTGCCTCTTTACTGGTCGCTACTGGGTCACTCTCCCCGAACCATGAGCTTTATCATACCTCTGCTTAAAGCTTTGTATGGATCCTGCCTCCACTACATCGCTTCCCAAACTGTTCCACTTCCTGACTACTCTGTGACTGAAGAAATACTTCCTAACATCCCTGTGATTCATCAGTGTCTTCAACTTCCAACTGTGTCCCCTTGTTGCTGTGTCCCATCTCTGGAACATTCTATCTCTGTCCACCTTGTCAATTCCTCTCAGTATTTTGTATGTAGTTATCATGTCCCCCCTATCTCTCTTGTCCTCCAGTGTCGTCAGGTTGATTTCCCTTAACTTCTCCTCGTAGGACATACCCCTTAGCTCTGGGACTAGTCTTGTTGCAAACCTTTACACTTTCTCTAGTTTCTTTACGTGCTTGGCTAGGTGTGGGTTCCAAACTGGTGCCGCATACTCCAATATGGGCCTAATGTACACGGTGTACAGGGTTCTCAACGATTTCTTATTAAGATGTCGGAATGCTGTTCTGAGGTTTGCTAGGCGCCCATATGCTGCAGCAGTTATTTGGTTGATGTGCGCCTCAGGAGATATGCCTGGTGTTATAATCACCCCAAGATCTTTTTCCTTGAGTGAGGTTTGTAGTCTCTGGCCCCCTAGACTGTATTCCGTCTGCGGTCTTCTTTGTCCTTCCCCAATCTTCATGACCTTTCACTTGGTGGGGTTGAACTCCAGGAGCCAATTGCTGGACCAGATCCCTTTGTAGTTCTGTCTGGTCCTCGTCCGAATGAATTCTTTTCATCAACTTCACGTCATCTGCAAACAGGGACACTTCGGAGTTTATTCCTTCCATCATGTCGTTCACAAATACCAGAAACAGCATAGGTCCTAGGACTGACCCCTGTGGAACCCTCACTCGTCACAGGCGCCCACGCTGACACCTCGCCTCGTACCATGACTCGCTGCTGTCTTCCTGACAGGTATTCCTTGACCCATTGTAGTGCCTTCCCTGTTATCCCTGCCTGGTCCTCCAGTTTTTGCACTAATCTCTTGTGAGGAACTGTATCAAATGCCTTCTTATAGTCCAAGAAAATGCAATTTGCCCACCCCTCTCTCTTTCTTGTCTTACTGCTGTCACCCTGTCATAGAACTCCAGTAGGTTTGTGACACAGGATTTCCCGTCCCTGAAACCGTGTTGGCTGTTGCTGATAAGCTCATTTCTTTCTAGGTGTATCCACCACTCTTCTCCTGATAATCTCCATAACTTTGCATACTATACATGTCAGTGACACTAGTCTATAGTTAAGTACTTCTTGTCTGTCTCCTTTTTTAAAAATTGGGACTACATTTGCTGTCTTCCATACCTCAGGCAATCACCCTGCTTCAATAGTTGTGTTGAATATTGTTGTTAGGAATACACATAGCGCCTCTGCACCCTCTCTAAGGACCCATGGAGAGATGTTATCCGGCCCCATTGCCTTTGAGGTATCTAGCTCACTCAGAAGCCTCTTCACTTCTTCCTCGGTTGTATGTATTGTGTCCAACACTTGGTGGTGTACCTAACCTTTCCGTCTTTCTGGAGTCCCTTCTGTCTCCTCTGTGAACACTTCTTTGAATCTCATGTTGAGTTCCTCACATACTTCTCGGTCGTTTCTTGTGATCTCTCCTCCTTCCTTCCTTAGCCTGATTACCTGGTCCTTGACTGTGTTTTCCTCCTGATGTGGCTGTACAACAGCTTCGGGTCAGATTTGGCTTTCGCTGCTGTGTCATTTTCATAATGTCGTTGGGCCTCCCTTCTTACATGTGCATATTCGTTTCTGGCTCTAAGACTGCTTTCCTTATTCTCCTGGATCCTTGTCCTTCTATACTTCTTGTATTCCCTAGCGCACTTCGTTTTAGCATCCCTGTACTAAAACTAAGTGTGCAAGGGAATGGAAGAAATATAGAAGGCAAAGGACCCATTAGAATAATGAGAGTAGTCGTAGAGCCAGAAATGAATATGCACAGATAAGGGAGGCCCAACGACAATATGAAAATGACATAGTGTGTGTGTTTGTGTGTGTGTGTGTGTGTGTGTGTGTGTGTGTGTGTGTGTGTGTGTGTGTGTGTGTGTGTGTGTGTGTGTGTGTGTGTGTGTGTGTGTGTGTGTGTGTTAGTTACCATTTTGTCCTAGGTGTTGTGTTTGTGTGTGTGTACTCACCTAGTTGAGGTTGCGGGGGTCGAGTCCGAGCTCCTGGCGTGTGTGTGTGTGTGTGTGTGTGTGTGTGTGTGTGTGTGTGTGTTAGTTACCATTTTGTCCTAGGTGTGTGTGTGTGTGTGTGTGTGTGTGTGTGTGTGTGTGTGTGTTTTGTGTGTGTGTGTGCATGTGTGTGTGTGTGTGTGTGTATGTGTGTGTGTGTGTGTGTGTGTGTGTGTGTGTGTGTGTGTGTGATGTATGTGTGTGTGGTGTGTGTGTGTGTGTGTGTGGCGTGTGTGTGTGTGTGTGTGTGTGTGTGTGTGTGTGTGTGTGTGTGTGTGTGCGTATGTGTGTGTGTGTGTGTGTGTGTGTGTGTGTGTGTGTGTGTGTGTGTGTGTGTGGTGTGTGTGTGTGTGTGTGTACCTCAGTTTATACATACCAAGAAGTGTGTATCCATAGTCTATGCACGCCAACAAGTGTGTATCCCAGTATATACTTCAGGAAATGTTATACCGGTATATATGCACCGAGAGATGTGTATCTCAGTGTATATTCAGTGTACTCGTCTATTTGTGGTTACAGGGGTCAAGTCTCAGCTCCTAGTAGCTGGCCGCTACTAGGTCCACTCTCTCCCTTCTCCATGAGCTTTATCATAAATCTCTTCTTAAACCTATATATGTTTCCTGCCCCCACTACATCACTCTCCAAATTGTTCCACTTCCTGATAACTCTATGACAGAAGAAATGTTTCCTAACATCCCTGTGACTCATATGAGTTTTCAACTTCCAGGTGTGACCCTTTGTTGCTGTGTCACATCTCTGGAACACTCTGTCACTATCCACCTTGTCCATTCCTCTCATTATCTTATATGTTGTTATCATGTCTCCCCTTATCCCTTCTGTCCTCCACTTTCGTCAGGTTGATTTTCCTTAGCCCCTCCTCGTAGGACATACCCCTAATTCCGGGACTAGTTTTATTGCAAACCTTTGCACTTTCTCTAATTTCTTGACGTGCTTGACCAGGTGTGGGTTCCATACTGGTGTTGCATACTCAGATATGGGCCTGACGTACACGATGTCTTGGATGAATCCTTACTAAGGTGTCGAAACGCTATTCTTAGGTTTGCTAGGCGCCCATATGCTGCAGCAATTATTTGGTTGATTTGTACCTCAGGAGATGTGATCGGTGCTATACTCACACCAAGATCATTTTCCTTGAGTGAGGTTTACAGTCTTTGCCCTTCCCCTAGACTGTACTCTGTCTACGGTCTTCTTTGCCTCTCCTCAGTCTTCATGACTTTGCACTAGGTGGGGTTGAAGTCCAGGAGTCAGTTGTTGCACCAGGCTTGCTGCCTGTCCAGATCCCTTTGCAGTCCTACCTGATCCTCATTCAACTGAATTCTCCACATTAGCTTCACATCATCTGCAAATAGGGACACCTCTGAATCTATCCCTTCCGTCCTGTCACATATACCAGAAACAGCACTGGCCCTAAGACTGAACCTTGTGGAACCTCACTCGTCACAGGCACCCACTCTGACACCGTGTCATCTACCACCACTAGTTGTTTCCTTCCTATCAGGTATTCCCTGATTCATTGCAGTGGCTCTCTTGTTAATCGTGCTTGCTGCTCTAGCTCTTGCACTAATCGCTTGTGCGGAACTGTGTTGAAAGCCTTCCTACAGTGCAAGAAAATGCAGTCTACCCACCCCCTTCTCTCTCTCTCCTGTCTTAC
The DNA here is from genome assembly GCF_026875155.1 of Cherax quadricarinatus. Classification (NCBI taxonomy): domain Eukaryota; kingdom Metazoa; phylum Arthropoda; class Malacostraca; order Decapoda; family Parastacidae; genus Cherax; species Cherax quadricarinatus. Next base: position 27,592,468 of record NC_069410.1, on the reverse strand, counting down.
TTTTGTCACCTTGTCGTAAAACTGCAGTAGGTTTGTGACACAGGATTTCTCTTCCCTGAAACCGTGCTGGTTGTCGTGTATAGGCTCATTTCTTTCTAGGGGCTCCACCATTCTTCTCTTGATAATCTCAGTGTATATTAGCCTAGAGATGTGTGTATCTCAGTGTAAATACCCTGAGTGTTGACATTAAACCGTTTGGTTATATGGTCTAAAATTATTCTTAAAGTTAGTGAACAGGTTTCAGACATAACTAACAAACATCCTAACAAACTAACAGCCGGTCATGGCCCTACACACACCACTAGTTTTTTTATTCATTTATATATCAGTGATCATTGGTATGTATGTACGTATGCATGTATACATATATATACGTATGTATGTACGTATGCATGTATACATATATATACGTATGTATGTACGTATGAATGTACGTATGTATGTATTTATGTATGTATGTATGTATGTATGTATGTATGTATGTATGTATGTATGTATGTATGTATGTACGTATGCATGTATACATATATATACGTATGTATGTACGTATGCATGTATACATATATATACGTATGTATGTACGTATGAATGTACGTATGTATGTATTTATGTATGTATGTATGTATGTATGTATGTATGTATGTATGTATGTATGTATGTATGTACGTATGCATGTATACATATATATACGTATGTATGTACGTATGAATGTACGTATGTATGTATTTATGTATGTATGTATGTATGTATGTATGTATGTATGTATGTATGTATGTATGTATGTATGTATGTATGTATGTACGTATGAATGTACGTATGTATGTATGTATTTATGTATGTATGTATGTATGTATGTATGTATGTATGTATGTATGTATGTATGTATGTATGTATGTATGTATGTACGTATGAATGTACGTATGTATGTATGTATGTATGTATGTATGTATGTATGTATGTATGTATGTATGTATGTACGTATGAATGTACGTTATGTATGTATGTATGTATGTATGTATGTATGTATGTATGTATGTATGTATGTATGTATGTATGTACGTATGAATGTACGTATGTATGTATGTATGTATGTATGTATGTATGTATGTATGTATGTATGTATGTATGTATGTATGTACGTATGAATGTACGTATGTATGTATGTATGTATGTATGTATGTATGTATGTATGTATGTATGTATGTATGTGTACTGTGGGTATCGTGCTGAGCGAAGCATACACTGACTGCATTAATAAAATACATTAGTACCCCACTTCCATCAACATGAAAATATCAGATTTTCACTGTAACCAGAGACACTCACATAATATATATATATTATATATATATATATATATATATATATTATATATATATATATATATATATATATATATATATATATATATATATATATATATATATATATATATATATATATATATATATATATATATATATATATATAGATATGTATATATATATTTAAGAGGAAGGGCCAGTTGTGAGTGTGGGGGAGGTGCGTGAGGCTATGGGTAGAATGAGAGGTAAAGCTTCTGGAATTGATGGGATAAAGATAGGAATGCTAAAAGCAGATGGGAATGGTTAGTGCTTTTAAATAATAAATGTATGGAAGAGAGTAAGGTACGTAGGGACTGGCAGAGAGTATGCATAGTTTCTTTGCATAAAGGAAAAGGGGACAAAAAAGAGTGTAAAAATCATGTGGGAATAAGCTTGTTGAGCACACCTGGTAAAGTGTATAGTAGAGTTATTACTGAAAGAATTAAAAGTAAGAGGGAGAGCAGGATCGCAGAACAAGGCTTTAGATGGGTGCCGGGATCTGTAGACCAAATGTTTACAGTAAAACAAATAGATGAACAGTATTTAAATAAGGTTAAAGGGATTTTCGTTGCATTTATGAATTTGGAAAAGGCGTATGACTGGGTGGATAGAAGAATACTGTGCCAGATGTTGCAAATGTATGGACTAGGTGATAGGATACTGAAAGCAGTAAAGAGTTTTTAAGAGGATAGTGAGGCTTAGGTTAGAGCATGTAGGAGAGAGGGAGATTATTTCCCAGTAAAAGTAGGCCTTAGACAGGGATGTGTGGCGTCATCATGGTTGTTTAATATATTTTTAGATGGGGTTGTAAGAGAGGAATGAATGTTCGGGTGTTGGCAAGAGGTGTGGGATTAAGAGATAAAGAATCTAACACAAAGTGCGAGTTGTCACAGTTGCTTTTTGCTTCTGACATTCTTCTTTTGTATGATTCTGAAGAGAAGTTGCAGAGGTTGGTACACGAGTTAAAAGGGCATGTAAAAGAAGGAAATTAAAAGTGAATGTAGGAAAGAGCAAAGTGATGAGGATAACAAAAAAATTAGGTGATGAAAGACTGGATTGGAGGGAGAGAGTATAGAGGAAGTGAATATATTCAAATATTTGGAAGTTAACTTGTCAGCAGATGGGTCTGTGAAAGACGAGGTGAATCATAGAATTTATGAGGGGGGGGGGAAAGGTGGAAAAAGGTGAGTGGTACACTGAGGAGTCTGTGGAGACAAAGAATATTATCCATGGAAGCAAAGAGGGAAATGTGCGTTCTTATATGGGTATGAAGCATGGTTGGTGAATGTTGCAACAAGGAGAAGGATGGAGGCAGTGGAGATGTCGTGTCTGAGAGCAATGTGCAGTATGAATATAATGCAGAGAATACATAGCTTGGAGATTAGAAGGTTGTGTGGGGTTACTAACCATATTATTTAGAGGGCTGAAGAAGGGTTGTTGAGGTGGTTCGGACATTTAGAGAGGATGGAACGAAATAGAATGATTTTAGAGGGAATATAAATCTGTAGTGGTAGGAAGGCCGGGTAGGGGTCGTCCTAGGAAAGGTTGGAGGAAGGAGGTAAATGAGGTTTAGTGTGCGAGGAGCTTGGACTTCCAGCAAGCGTGCGTGAGCGTGTTATATAGGAGCGAGTAGAGACGAAAGGGTTTTATGACCTGACGTGCTGGTGGAGTGTGAGTAAAATAATATTTATTAAGGGATTCAGGGAAACCGCTTAGCCGAACTTGAGTCCTGGAGGTGGGAAGTATAGTGCCCGCACTCTGAAGGGCGGGTGTTAATGTTGCAGTTTCCTAACTCTAGCTTAGGCGCGTCTCTGGTAAGACAGTGATGGAGTGAATGATCGTGATGAGAGTGTTTAATTACTTTTTCTGGTCACCTGTCTTGGTGGGTAACAGCCGATGTGTTAATACAAGATATATATGTCGTGCAGAACAAGTAAAAACTTGCGATTTTGGCTTAAGTAACAATGCACTTCTTGCCGAATAAGGCAAGCAAAAATTTGTGCATGCAGTAATTACACAAAAATCACTCTGAACCTAACGAAAAATAATATATTTCATTGTGTCTGTTTAGTATTAAATTACTGTAAACTTATCTAAAATGTATTTAGCTGGAATACACTAAATTAAATTCCGCTTCTTATAATAAGGTTAGGTAAGTTTGCTAAGGTTCTTTTGGCACAAAATTATTAACTTTTCATTAGCATAAATAAAAAAAATATATCCTAAAACGTAAACAATATATATATATATATATATATACTATATAATATATATATATATATATATATATATATATATATATATATATATATATATATATATATATATTTTATATATATATATATATATATATATTGTGTCGTGCCGAATAGGCAGACCTTGCGATCTTGGCTTAAATAGCAACGCTCATCTTGCCATATAGGACAAGCGAAAATTTGTGTATGCAATAATTTCGCAAAAATCATTCTGAACCTAACGAAAAAAATATATATTTCATTGTGTTTGTTTAGTATTAAATTATTGTAAACGTATTTAAAATATATTTAGTAGGATTAGGCTAAAATAAATTGTTCTTGTTATAATAAAATTAGGTAAGTTTTCTAAGATTCTTTTGGTGCAAAATTAAAAATTTTTACATTAACATTAATGAAAAAAATATATCTTTAAACGTATAAGAGAAAGTTTTAGAAAGGACTTAATTTTAAATGAGTTCTTGCTAATTGACCAGTTTTACATATTCGGCACGACATATATATATATATATATATATATATATAATATATATATATATATATATATATATATATATATAATATATATATATATATATATATATATATATATATATATATATATTATATATATATATATATATATATATATATATATATATATATATA
>NC_069410.1:27573225-27575725 GCF_026875155.1 Cherax quadricarinatus | reverse complement strand
GTTGTACAGTAGGATAGTAATTATTTCATAGTTGTACAGTAGGATAGTAATTATTTCATAGTTGTACAGTAGATTATTAATTATAAGTGAATCAAAATTTGTATAAGACAAAAGATATATTCATATAATCAAAAGTGCTTTTTGTGAAAATGATTCAATTATATTCCTGTCAACAATGGATAAACGGTTCAATGTTATTGTTGAAGTTATGATGTGGGAGTACATAGGTGAGTAAATGTGTACTGAGTATTTAGCATTTAGTCTAGGGTGATTAAGTGGCTTTTGAGAAGAGTCTTAAATTGATTTTCAGACTGAGTTACTTTAATATCTTCTGGTAATGAATTCCATATTTTGGGCCCTTTATGTGCATAGAGTTTTTACAGTGTGATATGGACACGAGGTATATCAAAAAGAGATCTGTGTCTTGTGTTGTGGTCATGTGTCCTGTTTAGGTTGGTGAGGAGAAGTTTGAGTGGAGGGTTTATATTTGTGTGTATTGTTCTGTGTATGTAGTAGGCGCGTGAATAAGATGGATGTTCTTAATGGTGAGCAGATTCAGACTTTTGAAAATTGGTGGAGTATGCTGGCGGGAGTGGGAATTTGTTATCATTCTTACTGCTGCCTTTTGCTGGGTTATTAGGGGTTTTAGGTGATTGGATGTTGTTGATCCCCATGCACAAATTCCATATGTAAGATAAGGGTATATGAGTGAATGGTACAGTGCCAGGAGAGCTGATTGTGGAACGTAGTACCTTATCTTTGATAGTATGCCTACAGTCTTGGAGACTTTCTTGGTGATTTGTTGTATGTGTGTCTGGACTTAAGGCTACTGTCAAGGTGGATACCTAGGAATTTTCCCTCTGTGAGTCTTGTGACTGATGATCCGTAAGCCTAGCATTTCATCAGGGGTGAGCATAGTGCCTAGAATATCGTCAGGGGTGAGCATAGTGCCTAGAATATCGTCAGGGGTGAGCATAGTGCCTAGAATATCGTCAGGGGTGAGCATAGTGCATAGAATATCGTCAGGGGTGGGTGAGCAACAACCAATAGCCTTAGCAGCCAATGCTCACCTGGCAAATTTAAGAGTGGCCTTCAGGAATCTCAACAGAGACTTTCCGAGCAATTTATACCAACGTCACGCCCCACTTTTTTTAGTGTTCGGCACTATTATGAAACCCATACTTGAGGAAGCATGTTAAGAAACTGCAGAAAGTGATGAAGTATGCAACAAGGTTTGTTACTGAGTTAAGAGGCATGATCTGCTAGTAGAGGATAACGGAATTAAATTTAACGACACTGCAAGATAGCTTAACGACACTGCAAGATAGCTTAACGACACTGCAAGATAGCTTAACGACACTGCAAGATAGCTTAACGACACTGCAAGATAGAAGAACCAGGGAAGATATGATAACGACAAGCAAAATACTCAAGGAATTCAAATGGTAGACAGGGACAGGCTATTTAAAAGGAGAGAAATATGAACTCAGGGACACAGCTGGAAGTTGAAAACAAATGAGACGAAAGGATGTCAGGAAGTATTTATTTAGTCACATGGTCGTCATAAAGTGGGATGTTTTCGACAAAAAAAAATTGGTGGAGGCAAGCTGCTTACATAGCTTGAGGAGAAGGTACGATAAGGCCCTCCAGGCCAGTAGGGAGAGAATCTGGGAATCGGCAAGTTAAGAAGCGGGGCCAGGAGCCAAGACTCGACTCCTGCAGTCACATATAGGTGAGTACACACACACGCACACACACACACACACACACACACACACACACACACACACACACACACACACACACACACACACACACACACACACACACACACACATACACACACACGCGCACACACACACACACACACACACACACACACACACACACACACACACACACACACACACACACACACACACACACACATACACACACATACACACACACTGTAGGTACCAGGAAAACGCTGGAGGCCATTGGGAGACCAAGTAACTACAGGTCTCTGAAGGTCGCTGGAGGTCGCTCGGAAAGGTTATGGCAACGTGTTGGAGGTCGCTAATACAAGAGGTTCTGGCGACGTGCTAGAGGACACTATAAGAGAGGGTTCTGGCGACAAGCTGGATGTCACTGGAGGTCGCTGGGAGAGGCGGTTCTGGCAATGTGCTGGTGGTCACTGGAGGACGCTGGCAGAGGAGGTAATTAAATCACAGGGATCCTGCATGTGAAGAAGCTGAATAAAAATATGCAAATTGGGGAAATTTTTCAGCAAAACGTCTTCTTTCAGTGTTCTTTTGTCAATTAAAAGAGACTGTTGGTGAGAGGGGAGAGAGGGGAAGGAGGAGAGGGGAAGGAAAGAGAGGGGAAGGAGGAGAGGGGAAGGAGGAGAGAAGAACGAGGAGAGGGGAAAGGAAGAGAGGGAAAGGAAAGAGAGGGGAAGGAGGAGAGGGGAAGGAGGAGAGAAGAAGGAGGAGAGGGGAAGAGAAGAGAGAGGAAGGAG
>NC_069410.1:27523225-27568225 GCF_026875155.1 Cherax quadricarinatus | reverse complement strand
TCACAAAACAGGGCTTGATTCTTCATAACATCCAGTAGAATTAAAGAATAAAAAAGCATAATACCGTGACTGGAACAATACACAAACGTCGCCACACATTTCTTTTTCCTATGTGAGGGTTATTTGTGTATCCTATATCATTAAAGAGGCAGCTATAATGCGCCTCCTATAATGTGACAGCAGAGCAAAGGTACTCCTTGCTCTGCTGTCTCATTAAGTTTCCAGTGATTTCTGAAACTGCTGGACACCATGAAAACTCAAAAGCTCTTCATGGTCTCATTGATGTCATGCAGAATTACTTTTGAAATGATGGAGATTTTACTGCAAATTACTAAGTCATTATCTGACCCCTTTCAGTACCCTCACCTCCAGCTGGCTTCTGATGTATATGTTGTTAAGTCAGTCTTGTCTCACCTTCAATAGGAACTCTGTGAAAATTCATGTCAGAGTATCTTGCAAGTTGGCATTCATTTGTATGAAGCAGCTGGTATTGATGTGCAACAAGAAAAAATGCAACAAAGTTTTCAACTACGCCATTTACATGAGTTTGTTGCTGATTCTCAACTTGGATGTCGTAAGAAAATGATTATCTTTCATGAATTCTGTATACATGTTTACTTTCCTGTCATAGACAGGTTAGTCAGCAATTACGTAGGCGATTTCCAAACAGCTCAAGTATCATACTGAAGGCTTCACCAGCGCTGAATACTCAAGGTGCTTCATTTCTAGAGAAAACTTGTATGCTCGAGACAGTAATTTAACTGTGGTGTCAAAGAGGACAATATAAGTGTTGAGCTTCAAATGCGACGACTTACTGAATCTGTTATTAAAGTCAGACCAAACTCTGATGCTGACACAATCTGTCTAAGCTGACACGCATCCGTGTGACTGCCAGGCAGTTCTGTAGCATGAGAATGTAGGTTTTCCTGTCTGTGAATGACAAAGATCGTGCTTGGGGAACAATACTAATGATTGCAGGTACAATACTAATGATTGCAGGTACAATACTAATGACTACAGGTACAATACTGATGATTGCAGGTACAATACTAATGACTACAGGTACAATACTGATGATTGCAGGTACAATACTAATGATTGCAGGTACAATACTAATGATTGCAGGTACAATACTGATGATTGCAGGTACAATACTAATGATTGCAGGTACAATACTGATGATTGCAGGTACAATACTAATGATTGCAGGTACAATACTGATGATTGCAGGTACAATACTGATGATTGCAGGTACAATACTAATGACTACAGGTATAATACTGATGATTGCAGGTACAATACTAATGATTGCAGGTACAATACTAATGATTGCAGGTACAATACTGATGATTGCAGGTACAATACTAATGATTGCAGGTACAATACTGATGATTGCAGGTACAATACTAATGATTGCAGGTACAATACTAATGATTGCAGGTACAATACTGATGATTGCAGGTACAATACTAATGATTGCAGGTACAATACTGATGATTGCAGGTACAATACTAATGATTGCAGGTACAATATTGATAATTGTAGGTACAATACTAATGATTGCAGGTACAATACTGGTGATTGCAGGTAAAATACTAATGATTGCAGGTACAATACTAATGATTGCAGGTACAATACTAATGATTGCAGGTACAATACTAATGATTGCAGGTACAATACTAATGACTGCAGGTACAATACTAATGATTGCAGGTACAATACTAATGACTGCAGGTACAATACTAATGACTGCAGGTACAATACTAATGATTGCAGGTACAATACTAATGACTGCAGGTACAATACTAATGATTGCAGGTACAATACTAATGGCTGCAGGTACAATATTGATAATTGTAGGTACAATACTAATGATTGCAGGTACAATACTGGTGATTGCAGGTACAATACTAATGATTGTAGGTACAATACTAATGATTGTAGGTACAATACTAATGATTGCAGGTACAATACTGATGATTGCAGGTACAATACTAATGACTGCAGATACAATACTAATGATTGCAGGTACAATACTAATGATTGCAGGTACAATACTGATGATTGCAGGTACAATACTAATGACTGCAGGTACAATACTAATGATTGCAGGTACAATACTAATGATTGCAGGTACAATACTAATGATTGCAGGTACAATACTAATGATTGCAGGTACAATACTAATGATTGCAGGTACAATACTAATGATTTCAGGTACAATACTAATGATTGCAGGTACAATACTAATAATTGCAGGCGCAATACTAATGACTGAAGGTACATCTGTTAATTCGGAAAGAGCCAATAATCCTAATGTTGAAGGTATCATTGATTATTTCGCTTCCAACCATAACAAGAGAAAAATCACTCTGCTTTAAATTTCAGTTTACCTAAATATTTCATCTGAGACTAGAACGCATATATGTTTTTGTCATCTATCATTATATCAATAATGCCGAAGTGAATGTCATATCTTGATGGCGAATATGCTGATGAAACTGCACGTAATTATTATTCTCATTACTTGATACGAATGACCTGTTGTCTATAATAAAGTGAGGAAAAAAATGAATCTTGAGAAAACATTGCTTATCTTATTTAATCTGTGCTATATACATTTTAAGAAAAAGAGAGTGCTTGCCCTGCAAACACAGTCCCCCAACCCCCCTTCCAGCAAGACAGGTAACCCTATCCCCCCAGAATAAATTCTGGCGCCGCCCCTGCCTGTTCACCACCAGCCAAGAATACTTTAATCCCTAAAACAGGGATTAAACTCTCGGCGTATATACACGTATATGCGTCTCTCCGGGTATAAATCCTACTCACGCAAATAGAATATCTCAAAACATAGGTTAAATAATTGTTCGCTTTCTCTTTTTTTTTCACTTAGACACTGGGAAATATCTTTGTTTGATACTGGAATATAAGTTTTAGACCTACAGGACACTGCTTTAGATATATAAATTTTGCTCTTTTAGACTTAGGAAAGTATCAACAACAGCAGCGATAGCAACAACGATAGTGACAACAATATCAACAACAACAACAGCTACGATGATAACAATAGCGACAACAACAACAGCAAACGTAATAACAAGCATCAGCAAAATAACTATATACATCAATTATAATCAACAATAACACGAAAGCAAAACATCACAAACACAATAAACCTAACAAAAAATAATACCAAACAAAAGCAGCAACAAACAACAGCTGTCAGCTCCCTGCTCCAAGGTATTAATGGAAAGAATTAGGTAAAATTCCTATAAAGAATTTATCTGTCATTCTGTCTTCCATTAGTCTCCCGTTGTTAGTAACAGTCAGAGACAAAACGGGAAGTAATGTAATTGAATTTCAGCTACATTTCTAAGGATTTCGTTGCAATCCCAACTCAAAAATGATGATTGAATCGGGATTAGGACTGAAGAATCAATTTAGAATCTTTCTTCCCAGGTAAGTTATAGGTGTTCTGGTGAGTTGGTATAATTTACCCTCAGGAAATTTTAAAAATTTCTCCATGAGTAGTTTCTAGTCTACGAAAACTAGTGTATATTTGATCGTATCTTGTTCACACACTGCTGCCTTGCTGCCACACGTACGATGTTATTTTTTCTCTTATATTTGCATTTAGAAAAACGTTTCCATAGGTCCTGACAGCCTAAGACAGCGAGTTGTCACCGGGAGTTGACAACTTATCACCGGAAGTCGTCGATTTATTACCGGAAGTCGTCGATTAATTACCTGAAGTCGTCGTTTGATCATCAGAAGTCGGAGAGTTCTTACCGAAAGATATCGAGTTATCACAGTAAGTCGTCGAGTTCTCCCCGGAAGTCGTCAAGTTCTCACTGAAAGGCGTTGAGTTCTCCCCCAGAAGTCGTCAAGCTCTAAACGGAAGTCGCCGAGTTCTCCAACAACTTGGTGCGCCAAGCTCCGTGCAGTAAATTACTGAGGTGGTGGGTGAAGTCTGCCTTACTTGTGGGTCCTCAGACTTAATAAACAACGTCTGACGGAGGGACGTAAGAAAGAGAGGGAGAGAGGGAGTTTTAAGAAACAAAAATCGGATACATCTACAGTGTGCTGCTGCCCTATTCCATATGATAGTTACACAGTGAGGCATAAAACCTGTGTTTTCCTGACACAGTCCATCACTCAGGTTGGGGTTCATATAAGGTGTTGAAATTCTTCAGCCTGAGCTGGGATACTTCAGTAAGGCAACCAGGATATCGTCAAGTATCCCAGCAACCAGGATATCGTCAAGTATCCCAGCAAACAGGATATCGTCAAGCATCCCAGCAACCAGGATATCGTCAAGTATTCCAGCAACTAGGATATCGTCAAGTATCCCAGCAACCAGGATATCGTCAAGTATCCCAGCAACCAGGATATCGTCAAGTATCCCAGCAACGAGGATATCGTCAAGTATCGCAGCAACCAGGATATCGTCAAGTATCCCAGCAACCAGGATATCGTCAAGTATTCCAGCAACTAGGATATCGTCAAGTATCCCAGCAACCAGGATATCGTCAAGTATCCCAGCAACGAGGATATCGTCAAGTATCGCAGCAACCAGGATATCGTCAAGTATCCCAGCAACCAGGATATCGTCAAGTATCCCAGCAACCAGGATATCGTCAAGTATCCCAGCAACGAGGATATCGTCAAGTATCGCAGCAACCAGGATATCGTAAAGTATCCCAGCAACCAGGATATCGTCAAGTATCCCAGCAACCAGGATATCGTCAAGTATCCCAGCAACCAGGATATCGTCAAGTATCCCAGCAACGAGGATATCGTCAAGTATCGCAGCAACCAGGATATCGTAAAGTATCCCAGCAACCAGGATATCGTCAAGTATCCCAGCAACCAGGATATCGTCAAGTATCCCAGCAACCAGGATATCGTCAAGTATCCCAGCAACGAGGATATCGTCAAGTATCGCAGCAACCAGGATATCGTAAAGTATCCCAGCAACCAGGATATCGTCAAGTATCCCAGCAACCAGGATATCGTCAAGTATCCCAGCAACCAGGATATCGTCAAGTATCCCAGCAACCAGGATATCGTCAAGTATCGCAGCAACCAGGATATCGTAAAGTATCCCAGCAACCAGGATATCGTCAAGTATCCCAGCAACCAGGATATCGTCAAGTATCCCAGCAACCAGGATATCGTCAAGTATCCCAGCAAGGGTTCATCAGCTACGGCAACATAGCTGGAGTTACTATCACTTGGGAATTACCATCTCCCAGGACAGCCAGGCCCATAAATGGCAGAAAGAAATTTTTATGAAGATATCTCTATCACCCCAGAGCGGGATGAGAGAAATTATACAAATGAGACAGAAGAAAAAAAATGGGTATTGGAACAGGAAGATGAATGTTACAATACATCAAACTACATACATACATATATATATATATATAATATATATATATATATATATATATATATATATATATATATATATATATATATATATATATATATATATATATATCATATATATATCATATATATATCATATATATCATATTATATATATATATATATATATATATATATATATATATATATATATATATATATATATATATATAATATATATATATATATATATATATATATATATATATATAATACGTATATATATGTGTGTGTGTGTGTGTGTACTCACCTAATTGTGGTTGCAGGGGTCGAGACTCAGCTCCTGGCCCCGCCTCTTCACTGATCGCTACTAGGTCCTCTCCCTCTTTGCTTCCTGAGCTTTGTCATACCTCTTCTTAAAAGTATGTATGGTTCCTGCCTTCACTACTTCACTTGCTAGGCTATTCAACTTCCTGACGACTCTATGACTGAAGAAATACTTCCTAACGTCCCTGTGACTCGTCTGAGTCTTCAGCTTCCAGTTGTGTGTGTGTGTGTGTGTGTGTGTGTGTGTGTGTGTGTGTGTGTGTGTGTGTGTGTGTGTGTGTGCGTGTGTGTGTGTGTATGTGTATGTGTGTATGTGTGTCTGTGTGTGTGTGTGTGTGTGTGGTGTGTGTGTGTGTGTGTGTGTGTGTGTGTGTGTGTGTGTGTGTGTGTGTGTGTGTGTGTATGTGTGTGTGTGTGGGTGTGTGTGTGTCTACTCACCTAGTTGAGGTTGCAGGGGTCGATCCCAAGCCCCTGGCCCCGCCTCTTCACTGGTCGCTACTAGGTCACTCTCCCTGAACCGTGAGCTGTATCATACCTCTGCTTAAAGCTATGTATGGATCCTGCCTCCACTACATCGCTTCGCAAACTATTCCACTTCCTGACTACTCTGTGGCTGAAGAAGTACTTCCTAACATCCCTGTGATTCATCTGTGTCTTCAACTTCCAATTGTGTCCCCTTGTTGCTGTGTCCCATCTCTGGAACATCCTGTCTTTGCCCAACTTGTCAATTCCTCTCAATATTTTGTATGTCGTTATCATGTCCCCCCTATCTCTCCTGTACTCCAGTGTCGTCAGGTTGATTTCCCTTAACTTCTCGTAGGAAATACCTCTTAGCTCTGGGACTAGTCTTGTTGCAAACCTTTACACTTTCTCTAGTTTCTTTACGTGCTTGGCTAGGTGTGGGTTCCAGACTGGTGCCGCATACTCCAATATGGGCCTAACGTACACGGTGTACAGGGTCCTGAACGATTCCTTATTAAGATGTCGGAATGCTGTTCTGAGGTTTGCTAGGCGCCCATATGCTGCAGCAGTTATTTGGTTGATGTGCGCTTCAGGAGATGTGCCCGGTGTTATACTCACCCCAAGATCTTTTTGCTTGAGTGAGGTTTGTAGTCTCTGGCCCCCTAGACTCTATTTCGTCTGCGGTCTTCTTTGCCCTTCCCCAATCTTCATGACTTTGCACTTGGTGGGATTGAACTCCAGGAGCCAATTGCTGGACCAGGTCTACAGCCTGTCCAGATCTCTTTGTAGTTCTGCCTGGTCTTCGATCGAATGAATTCTTCTCATCAACTTCACGTCATCTGCAAACAGGGACACTTCGGAGTTTATTCCTTCCTGTCGTTCACAAATACCAGAAACAGCACTGGTCCTAGGACTGACCCCTGTGGGACCCCGCTGGTCACAGGTGCCCACGCTGACACCTCGCCACGTACGTGTGTGTGTGTGTGTGTGCGTGTGGGAGTGCGCAATAAGATCACACTAAACAGATGATATCACATATATCCAAATAACCACTGTGAAAAATAGAGAATTTCCAAGCGCTTACTTGATTTCTCACATTATCACAGTTCCTTGATAATGTGAGAAATCACGAAATCGCTTGGAATTCACTATTTATTTGCAATGGTTATTTTGCATATTGTGATAACACCTGTTTAGTGTGATCTTATTGTGCACTCGTACGCGCGCGCACATACACACACACACAAACACACACACACACACACACACACACACACACACAGATACACAAACACACACACACACACACACACACACACACACACACACACACACACACACACACACACACACACACACACACACACACACACACACACACACAGAGGGAACAGGGGGGTGGAGCAGTGGCGTTGCTGATCAAAAATCGCTGGAATTTTGATGAGCTGGAGAGAGGAGACAGCGGAGAAGAAAGTGATTACATAGCGGGAATGCTTCACTCTGGAGGTCCAAAGGTGGTAATAGCAGTGATGTATAACCCACCAAAGAACAGCAGGAGGCCAAGGCAAGAGTACGACGAGAGCAATAGAGCGATGGTTGACACACTGGCTACAGTGGCCAGAAGAGCTCATGCATGCAGGGCAAAGCTCCTGATCATGGGTGACTTTAACCACAAGGAGATCGATTGGGAGAACTTGGACCCACATGGGGGCCAAGATACATGGAGGGCTAAGATGATGGAGGTGGTACTGGAAAACTTCATGTGCCAACAAGTAAGGGACACTACAAGAGAGAGAGGAGAGGATGAACCAGCAAGGCTGGACTTAGTATTCACCTTGAGTAGTGCAGATATCGAGGACATCACATATGAAAGACCCCTTGGGGCCAGTGACCATGTGATTTTAAGCTTCGAATACACAGTAGAGCTACAAGTGGAGGGAGAAGCAGAAAGGCCAGGACGAATGAAGCCAAACTACAAGAAAGGGACTACACAGGAATGAGGAACTACCTGAACGGGGTTCAGTGGGACAGAGAACTGGCAGGGAAGCCAGTTAATGAGATGATGGAATATGTAGCAACAAAATGCAAGGAGGCTGAGGAGAGGTTTGTACCCAAGGGTAACAGGAATAATGAAAAAGCCAGGATGAGCCCATGGTTTACCCAAAGGTGCAGGGAGGCAAAAACCAAGTGTGCTAGGGAATGGAAGAAATATAGAAGGCAAAATGACCCAGGAGAATAAGGAGAACAGTCGTAGAGCCAGAAATGAATATGCACAGATAAGAAGGGAGGCCCAAAGACAATATGAAAATGACATAGCAGCGAAAGCCAAATCTGACCCGAAACTGTTGTACAGCCACATCAGGAGGAAAACAACAGTCAAGGACCAGGTAATCAGGCTAAGGAAGGAAGGAGGAGAGACAACAAGAAATGACCGTGAAGTATGTGAGGAACTCAACAAGAGATTCAAAGAAGTGTTCACAGAGGAGACAGAAGGAGCTCCAGAAAGACGGAGAGGTGGGGCACACCACCATGTGCTGGACACAGTGCACACAACCGAGGAAGAAGTGAAGAGGCTTCTGAGTGAGCTAGATACCTCAAAGGCAATGGGGCCAGATAACATCTTCCCATGGGTATTGAGAGAGGGAGCAGAGGCGCTATGTGTACCCTAACAACAATATTCAATACATCTATCGAAACAGGGAGATTGCCTGAGGCATGGAAGACAGCAAATGTAGTCCCAATCTTTAAAAAAGGAGACAGACATGAAGCATTAAACTACAGACCAGTGTCACTGACATGTATAGTATGCAAAATCATGGAGAAGATTATCAGGAGAAGAGTGGTGGAACACCTAGAAAGGAACGATCTCATCAACAGCAGCCAACATGGTTTCAGGGACGGGAAATCCTGTGTCACAAACCTACTGGAGTTCTATGACATGGTGACAGCAGTAAGACAAGAGAGAGAGGGGTGGGTGGATTGCATTTTCTTGGACTGCATGAAGGCGTTTGACACAGTTCCACACAAGACATTGGTGCAAAAACTGGAGGACCAAGCAGGGATAACAGGGAAGGCACTACAATGGATCAGGGAATACTTGTCAGGAAAACAGCAGCGAGTCATGGTACGTGGCGAGGTGTCAGAGTGGGCACCTGTGACCAGCGGGGTCCCGCAGGGGTCAGTCCTAGGACCAGTGCTGTTTTTGGTATTTGTGAACGACATGACGGAAGGAATAGACTCTGAGGTGTCCCTGTTTGCAGATGACGTGAAGTTGATGAGAAGAATTCACTCGATTGAAGACCAGGCAGAACTACAAAGGGATCTGGACAGGCTGCAGACCTGGTCCAGCAATTGGCTCCTGGAGTTCAATCCCACCAAGTGCAAAGTCATGAAGATTGGGGAAGGGCAAAGAAGACCGCAGACGGAGTACAGTCTAGGGGGCCAGAGACTACAAACCTCACTCAAGGAAAAGGATCTTGGGGTGAGTATAACACCAGGCACATCTCCTGAAGCGCACATCAACCAAATAACTGCTGCAGCATATGGGCGCCTAGCAAACCTCAGAACAGCATTCCGACATCTTAATAAGGAATCATTTAGGACCCTGTACACCGTGTACGTTAGGTGTAGAAACTAGAGAAAGTGCAAAGGTTTGCAACAAGACTAGTCCCAGAGCTAAGAGGTATGTCCTACGAGGAGAGGTTAAGGGAAATCAACCTGACGACACTGGAGGACAGGAGAGATAGGGGGGACATGATAACGATATGCAAAATACTGAGAGGAATTGACAAGGTGGACAAAGACAGGATGTTCCAGAGATTGGACACAGTAACAAGGGGACACAGTTGGAAGCTGAAGACACAGATGAATCACAGGGATGTTAGGAAGTATTTCTTCAGCCACAGATTAGTCAGTAAGTGGAATAGTTTGGGAAGCGATGTAGTGGAGGCAGGATCCATACATAGCTTTAAGCAGAGGTATGATAAAGCTCACGGCTCAGGGAGAGTGACCTAGTAGCGATCAGTGAAGAGGCGGGGCCAGGAGCTCGGACTCGACCCCCGCAACCTCAACTAGGTGAGTACAACTAGGTGAGTACACACACACACACACACACACACACACACACACACACACACACACACACACACACACACACACACACACCACTACCACAACACAACCACTATCACAACACAACCACTATCACAACACAACCACTACCACAACACAACCACTATCACAACACAACCACTACCACAACACAACTACTACCACAACACCACACAACCACTACCACAACACAACCACTACCGCAACACAACCACTACCGCAACACAACCACTATCACAACACAACCACTACCACTATCGTAGGGGTTCTTAAATGGAGATATCGAGGGTTGAAGGTAGACACACTTGTTGGATGGTAACAATATATTGTCAGACTGTGATGATGAGAAATGGAGCCCAGCCTCTGCCTGTCCTAGCCTGTGTCAAAACGCCGACTGAGACCGAGGCAGAGGTACGAACGTACACATGCGCATCCTGTGACGTCACACAAAGTCACAGGCCTAAAAGGGATCTCCTATCTAAAGCACTTGGATGATACTGATATGCTATAAAAACACAGGGTTTCAGCAACTATGCTGACAGCTCGGTCATGTTACGTATGTCGTCTCGACATACACTCTATCTATAGGCTGAACAGGCGGTGGTTCTGGGTTGATTCTATACAATAACAAATTCATATATAACTTAGAACTAATGGATGGTATCATAATGGATGTTAACAAAATAAATTTATGTAATGGGTGTTAAGAAAATCACTTTTAACGTAATGCATTACAAACATAAGAACAAATCTTGTACAACTATGGGATGGAATTTTGATCGATCGATCTGTATTCATGCACTTTTACGGATTCTGAGGAAGAATAATTATATATATACAAGGTGAAATTACAGCAAAGGCATCTGGTGCGAACTCAGATCATTACTGTCAAATTCTCAGAATAGGGAAAGGGGAACGTGAATACGAAAAAAAAAATTCTGAAAAAAATAATCAGTTTACAACAAACAGTTGACAATTTACTTCATCTCGGCATCTAGTTATACAGATTTATGTACTTTAAACCCAATTCTGCGAGGGTGAGGTTTACATATGCAGAATGGTTATCATCTCTGGGAGGATCGAATTCCTCTGCAATGGCTAACACATGCCTTGACTGAGGGAGACTTGAACGAGTATCTACAAAAGAAAATTTGTGGTTTCTCATTACTTGTCGAGTACGCAAGGGTAACGACATTCAGGTTGATTATCTAACTGAGTATCTGAGGTGAGGGTTACAGAGTCAAGAGGATTTTCAGCATCTGTCACATTAGTCGGGGTTTCAATTCATCAACATCGCATACTAATTTCATATGATCTAAATGCGGATTCTTTGTACTTCCCAGTACTAATTTCTCAAACCCTTATACTTATTACCAGAGATATGTTCTACAACTCGATAAGGTCCGACAAACTTTTGATCGAGCTTAGGCATTGCGGATGTTTTTTGAAATTTGTCAGCATTACTCTCGAACCTACTTTGACTTTTGATGGCTTTAGCAGGCTAATTAGTTACTCTAGTAAATTTGCTGTTGATTTATGAAGTGTTTCACGGATTCTTCTAAAACACTTTGAGCCATGCTGGTACGAGTTGCTACGAAATCATCAGGGTTGTAATTAGGTTTCGGAGTGGAATATAACAACTCATTGGGTTAAACGCTTGTCTACTTCATACAATTGCATAATGTGGAGTATCACCTATGGAAGCATTGTAAGCAGAATTTATGGCACATTGGACATCTGGTATGACTTCATCCCAAATTTCACTATTGGGGTTGAAAAGTGGCTCTCAGGGGGATCAAGTACTTTCTTATTGGTTCTTTCGGCTAACCCATTGCTGGGAGGATGATGAGGAACAATGGTGGATTTAGAGATCTTTTATAAAGTACACAAATTTTTAAGAATCTCATTACAGAATTCACCTCCATTATCTGTTACTAAGGACTTAGGGGTGGTATTGCCTGCAGATAATGCGTTCTTTAAACGCTTTAGCTACTCTCTGCAGTCTTATTTTGCAATAGGAACTAACCACAATATCTGGTTTAAATGGTTTACCATAACACACAGATGTTTGTTGCCTTGGAGGGAACATTTAAATTGGTTAAAAAGTCAAGGGGAACTCTTTCCCATGGTTCGCTAGTGGTTGGGTAACTTGGATTGGATTAGGACCATTGACATTCCTTTATGTTGCATACAGACACTACATTTCTTAACATACTCGGAAATGTCAATTGCCATACGTGGCCAAAGTATTTCATTCTGGCTTTTCACAGAACGATCCATACCAGGGTGTGCAACACCTGGTGCATCATGAAAATAGCTGTAGAGCTTTCGTTCACTAGTGACTGTGGAATTACTAACTGGTACACTCTTTGCTTGGAGTACCCAACTCGGCTGTTCGATACAGTAATTCTTGGCTCATTACAAAGTCATAATGGGTGCTGGTGGCTTCACAGTAAGAATAAGATCTTCCCGGAGCAGGAATCGAATCACCAGAACACAAGGAAAACGGTTCTTTCTTACTGGAGGAATGAACAAACTCGGTGGAGTGGATGACTCTCCCCGTTGAAAAAATTAAAGCTTTTAAAAACGCAATATTTGCAAGGGAGAACGAATCTACTATCTCAAACTGCAGCACAGGAGAGAATAATGAACATGGGCAAAAATGTGATATTCATCTGAGTCGCACACGTGACACGAGGTTATCGCTATAAAGAAACTTCACTTACAAACGTTAACAACATGTGAAAGTTACTCGAGAAAAAATTTTACAATGCACTGATTACTGTCAATTAGGATGGGATCACCATCTGGAACATTAGGAACAACAACAGGACACTCTAGTGAGAGCCACTAGCTGTAACAGAGACGTCTTTCTGCAGACAGCATGTCACTCAACAAGAATGGCATTACTAGTTTCAAGTAATCGTTTTCTGACAAGGGATCCCTTTTGGGAGAAACTACTACTCGAAAATAGCAGGCATTGCAGGGATGGCTGTGCACTCAAGGCAGTCTGAGTGTCCCCGGACACTCGAGGCAACGGAACACTATCCTGCAAGTCTGAAGGTGTAGGTGGAACACAGATGGGAGTGACAGTTACTAGTGCCTGACCGCTCGGCTACGTTAATAAGTAATTCACGGATCTATAGAAACTTAATCTGAACTTCACATTTCGCAGCACTTTGACAAATCTCAGATACAAGCTGTGAGAACAAACACATTGCTCAAGGGTTAGGTATTGTCTTTCAGTCAGTAAGGGAACATTGGTACTGTGGACTGATTCATATTGACTTTGACTAGCATGATACACTAAGTGAACATTCAAAAGTGACTGGGACATCTTCTCAGTGAACTTACTGAAGGACATAAAGGCAAGAAAAAATGGAGAGAATGACACAATAAGCTTAAACGGGAAGAAAATGCTTAACTATTCTGCATAAGTAATTTAAAAATTGACAGGTCACACAGCAAGTAAAGAACTCACACAAGAAAAATACGCAACTGAATGAACAACACTTTGAAAATCAAGAGAACTTGTACTTTACTCAAATCTAATTTGGTCAACTTTTACTTTAAATTGAATGAATGGCACAGTGCAATAGGGAAACACACAATAAAATGATAAAATGGACTCAATAAAGCTTGTGCAAAATAAAACAAACTGGGACACAATTCACTGGAATAAAATAAAATGGAACAGAAAGAATAAAATATTATGCACAGAACAGAGCATATGAAACTGCACTGAAATAATCTGTAGCAATACTGCAAATGACAATTGCTAATCAAAAAGTATTGCACAACACTGCATAAAATCTCTGCAAGAAAAACTTTAATGGCAACACAATATTTGCACAAGAATTATTGCAAAATGAGTCAATGTGCAATAATAAAAAATTATTACACACACAAGAAAAGAAATATATCAAGGAATGAACTGACTGAACACTTTAACTCTTAACTACAACTTAAACAACACTTAACAAGCAAAAGAACAATTTACTCTAAAAGAAGAACTTAAAAATTGCACTAAGAGTGAATTTGTTCAATGAAACATGGAAAATAATAGATGCTAAAACACAGAACAAAAAGGTTTGAACACTTACAGTGATGCAGAACACAACACTTACAGTGATGCAGAACACAACACTTACAGTGATGCAGAACACAACACATCAACATAAACACAATACTAGAATTTTCTTGCAATGAAACTTGATGTGTGAAAAATTTTGTAAAAATGATTTCTTGCTTGCACAAAATAATGGCACTATTGTCTGTGGAAATAAGACAAATTAGACACTGGCTAAATGAAAAGAATATGAACACAAGAATGTTCAACACACAAAGAACAAAAAAAAAAAGAATACACAAATGCTGGGATGAAAGAAATATATGTAACTGAGACAACACTGAGTTGTGATGCAGGACACAATTAAATAAATTACTGAATTACTCCACTGAATCACTGAGAACACTAGGTGATTCTGAAGTGTAAACACAAGTTCTATACTGCTCATATGTTGCACACACAACAAAGGAAAAACACTAGGTACTTACTTCAAGTGTATAAAAAGACACACAACACAACAGACATAAGATAATGCACGGAAATTAACACTGAATTAAGGAGATAAAAAGATTATTGCAAACAAACACTGAGTCTGATCGAGAGTCACTGAATGTCACTAAGAAAATCACTGGAACACAAAAGAAATGTCTCAACACTCGCAAATGTCTATGAAAAAAAAATATTATCGCTGTAACGACTTGGTGAAGAATGAGGTAGATGGTGGAAGGTTGAAGGATTGTTTATGTCGTCTTGCTGCTGTCCTCTGCACACGTGACCGTAGAATTGCGCTTACATCGACGATAGACTTCACACAGGAGGCTTTTAACGGTTGGCGCAAAACACAATCTAGCTCTTGACCCCCTATGTGGTCCTTAAAATATGGTGCTATAACCCCTAGTAGCGCACCAAAACACTGGTAGAGGTAGGGTGAGTACCACAACACAGTGAGAGTGGTTGGGTTTGTGGGTAAACAGGGCTAAGACCGGGCAATGGTGAGACACATGGTGAGTGGGTGGTTGGGCCTATGGGTTGAACGGCGTAAGCCTCACTGAGGACAACCACACTGCCGCGAAGATATTCTAAGCTGGCTAGTTTAAAATACACCCACGAAATACCACAACACCACAAGGATGAAAAAGAGCACTCAGAATTGCTTGGGGCTTGAATCACAAGCTATGAAGACTACTCACGTGGCTTGCTTGAGTACTGGGGTAAGACACCTGGGTTAGTTGCTAGCTGGCTTATCTTAACCCTTCACACAGAATAGCTTGATAACTTCGCACGATAAGCACAGCAGAGGGTGGAAAGCTGGCTTGGCAGGCAAAGGAACTGGATGGAGTAGACTAGGCTGGACTGGACTCCGTTGTTCTGACTCCCCCACCACAGACTGGAAGCTGGCTTATTTTGCAAACTTGGGTCAACCCCTCGGGAGTGATGCAAATAAGCAGATAAACACTAATACAAAGAGACTGACCAGTGAATTGTGTAGAAGCTGGTAGGAGCTTGGGCAGGAGAACTGGCTGAGATAGCTGGCTGGCGTTAACCTTCTCGGTAGGCCTACTCACAAGATGGCAGGCTCGGTCGAAATTTATCTCCAGAAATCGCTGTAATCGTCAGAATTACAGGCCCTCCGTTGCCACCATTTATCGTAGGGGTTCTTAAATGAAGATATCGAGGGTTGAAGGTAGACACACTTGTTGGATGGTAACGATATATTGTCAGACTGTGATGATGAGAAATGGAGCCCAGCCTCTGCCTGTCCTAGCCTGTGTCAAAACGCCGACTGAGACCGAGGCAGAGGTACGAACGTACACATACGCATCCCCTGACGTCACACAAAGTCACAGGCCTAAAAGGGATCTCCTATCTAAAGCACATGGATGATACTGATATGCTATACAACACAGGGATCAGCAACTATGCTGACACCACAACACAACCACTACCACAACACCACACAACCACTACCACAACACCACACAACCACAACACAACCACTACCACAACACTGCACAACCACAACACCACAACCACAACACAACCACTACCACAACACAACCACTACAACACAACCGCTACCACAACACAACACACAACCACTACCACAACGCAACACAACCACTACCACAACACAACACACAAGCACTACCACAACACTACCACAACCACTACCACAACACCTCTTCCATAACACCACACAACCACTTCTATAACATTACCACAACACAGCCATTACCACAACACAGCCGCTCCCGCAACATAACCACTACCACAATATAATTACTACCACAATACAACTGCTACCACAACAAAACCACAGCACAACCATTACGACACAACCACTACCATAACACAACCACTGCCACAGCACACTACCACAACACAACCGCTATCACAACGCAACCACAACACAACCCCTACCACAACACTACAACACAATCACTACCACAACAATACCACTACCACAACACAACCACAACCACTACTACAACACCACAACCACTACCACAACACAACCACTACCACGACACATCCACTACAACACCGCAACACTACCACAACACAACCACTAGCACAACACAACCACTACCATAACACAACCGCTACCACAACACAACCGCTATCACAACACAACCACTATCACAACACAACCATAACGTGTCCTGGGAGGCTAAAGGAAAGTAAAAATTGTTTGGACAGTTTCTGATATACAACGCAAATTACCACTTAATTATTTTCTTTAATACGTAATACTAATTATGGGTAATTAGTTGCCAGCAAAAAAATATATAAATGATCAGTACACACACACACACACACACACACACACACACACACACACACACACACACACATACACACACACACACACACACACACACACACACACACACACACATGCATGCATGCACGCACGCACGCATATACAACAGGCCTAGTGTCTAATCGACATGTGCCTAGGACAAAATGGTAACTAACATACACACACACACACACACACACACACACACACACACACACACACACACACACACACACACACACTGTGGGTTTCTGTGGGGGTGGGATTTGTGCTTAGGGGGATGGGGGCAGAGGGTGCAGTGAGTGGGTTTTGGGTTATGTCGTTTGGTTGCTTTGGGATTGCCATGGTTGTGTTCCTTCTGTTGGTGGTACTGGAGGGGGTTGTGTTTGTTCTTCCACGTGGGCCTGATTTCTCCTGCTCTCCACCTTCCTTGCCTCCCATTCCTCCTTGCGACGTTGCACCCTCTCTTTCAGTGTCATCCTTTCTTCTTGTGTTCTGTCTGGGTCGAGGTACACACTCGGGAACACCTGATTGTTCCTTAGGCGTGCTTTCTCCTGCAGGATCCGCTTTCGAGCTGACTCTGTCTTGAAAATCACTTTGACTGGCCTTTTTTTTCCCCTCGCAAACCACCCAATTCTCTGAAAATTTGTCAGTTGAGTCATGTCGTCCTCTCCTATTGCTTTCATGATGCTTTCAATCGTTTTTTTCTCCTCCTGTTTCCTTGCCTCGTGAGTTTCCCCATCTACTTAAGTTTCCCCATCTACTTACGAGGCAAGGAAACAGGAGGAGAAAAAAAAGATTGAAAGCATCATGAAAGCAATAGGAGAGGACGACATGACTCAGCTGACAAATTTTCAGAGAATTGGGTGGTTTACAAGGGGAAAAAAGCGTCCAGTCGAAGTGATTTTCAAGGCAGAGTCAGCTCGAAACTGGATCCTGCAGGAGAAATCATGCCTAAGGGACAATCAGGTGTTCCGGAGTGTGTACCTCGACCGAGACAGAACACAAGAAGAAAGGATGACACTGAAAGAGAGGCTGCAACGTCGCAAGGAGGAATGGGAGGCAAGGAAGGAGAAATCAGGCCCACGTGGAAGAACAAACACAACCCCCTCCAGTACCACCTACAGAAGGAACACAACCATGGCAATCCCAAAGCAACCAAAGGACATAACCCAAAACCCACTCACTGCACCCTCTGCCCCCATCCCCCTCAGCACAAACGCCACCCCCACAGAAGCCCCCAGTAACCCACACATCCCCCTCTGCATAAACCCCACCCCCACAGTAACCCTCAGTAACCCATACATCCCCCTCAGCTCAAACCCCACCTCCACAGAAACCCACAGTAACCAACACAATGTACCCTCTCCGCCCAGCCCCTCCACCACAAACCCCACCCTCACAGTAACCCACAACAACTCACACACTGTAGCCTCTATCCCCATCTCCCTCACCACAACCCCCTCCCCCATTGTAACCCCCCATAGGCCCTCTTCCCCCATCCCCCTCACCACCACCCCCACCCCCACTGAAACCCCCATAGGCCCTCTGCCGCCACACCCCACACCAACCCCCTATAAGCCCCTGTTCCCCCTAACCCACCTCTCTCCCCAGACCACAGTTATTGAAAAGTTGAAGGTTTGGTACACGAACGCAGATGGAATAACGAATAAATGTGAGGAGTGGCATGAAAGAATCAAGGAGTTGTCCCCAGACATCGTAGCGGTTACAGAAACGAAACTCACTGGGATAATAACAGATGCAATCTTCCCACCCGGATATCAGATCCTGAGGAAGGATAGAAGGAGCAGGGGGGGGAAGGAGGGGTTGCACTACTAATAAAAAACCGGTGGGGTTATCAAGAAATGGAAGGTATGGACGAGATTGGAGAAAGGGATTACATAGTAGGTACAGTTCAATCAGGGGAACACAAGGTAGTCATTGCAGTTATGTATAACCCACCACAGAACTGCAGGAGGCCAAGAGAGAAATATGATGAATGCAACAGAGCAATGGTGGACACTCTATCTGAGGTGGCAAGAAGGGCCCACTCAAGTAGAGCGAAGTTACTGGTCATGGGCGACTTCAATCACAAGAAGATTGATTGGGAAAAACCTGGAGCCACATGGGGTCCTGAAACATGGAGAGCCAAGATGATGGATGTGGTGCTGGCAAATCTCATGCACCAACATGTTAGGGATACTACCAGAGAAAGAGGGGAGGATGAACCAGCAAGACTGGACCTCGTGTTCACCCTGAGTAGCTCAGACATTGAGCACATCACATATGAAAGGCCCCTTGGAGCTAGTGACCACGTAGTTATGAGCTTTGAATACATCGTGGAGCTAAAAGTGGAGAGGGTAACAGGAGTAGAAAGGGAAAAGCTAAACTATAAAAGGGAGGACTACACAGGAATGGGGACCTTCCTGCAGGAAGCAGAAAGAGAGAGGACTTAGTAGCAATCAGTGAAGAGGCGGGGCCAGGAGCAGAGTCTCTACCCCTGCAACCACAATTAGTTGAGTACAATTAGGTGAGTACACACACACATACACACACACACACACGCACACACACACACACACACATGCACACACACACACACACACACACACACACACACACACACACACACACACACACACACACACACACATACACACACATACACACACACACACACACACACACAGGATGCAATAGTTACAAACTTGAGAGACAAGACACATCTGTCTCATACAAACTTCCCGTGATGGCTACACTGCTCAGTACTGTGTAAGTAAGTTACTGTGTAGGGAAGTTACTGTGTAAGTTACTGTGTAGGGAAGTTACTGTGTAAGTAAGTTACTGTGTAGGTAGGTTACTGTCTAGGAAAGTTACCGTGTAGGTAGGTTACTATGTAGGGAAGTTACTGTGTAGGTAAGTTACTGTGTAAGTAAGTTACTGTGTAGGTAAGTTACTGTGTAGAGAGCTCTCAGTGAGGAATATTTGTGCAAGACGGGTGTACAATACCGACAAGATGAAAGTTAAGACACTTGTGCAACATCTGGTTATCTTTATTGTAGACGTTTCGCCATCCAGTGGCTTTATCAATACAAATTCTTGGACATAATTAGAAAACAGAAGAACTATATACAAAAGATGAGGTAATCAGTCCCTCAGCCTTGGAGGTGGTGTTTACAACACCGTGGTTGTAGAGATTCTGAAGCACAGGTAAGGAGACTGGCGCTTATATAGGCGTCAGTGAAGAGAGACGTGTAGCAGACGAGGGCATAGTCACTGGGGAATCCCGCCTACCAGTGACTATGCCCTCGTCTACTACACGTCTCTCTTCACTGACGCCTATATAAGCGCCAGTCTCCTTACCTGTGCTTCAGAATCTCTACAACCACGGTGTTGTAAACACCACCTCCAAGGCTGAGGGACTGATTACCTCATCTTTTGTATATAGTTCTTCTGTTTTCTAATTATGTCCAAGAATCTGTATTGATAAAACCACTGGATGGCGAAACGTCTACAATAAAGATAACCAGATGTTGCACAAGTGAGGAATATTTGCTATGATGTATGTGATATACATGTGTGTGTGTGTGTGTGTGTGTGTGTGTGTGTGTGTGTGTGTGTGTGTGTGTGTGTGTGTGTGTATGTGTGTGTGTGTGTGTGTGTGTGTGTGTAAACTGGACTGTGTAGCAAGATAGTTTATTGCCGTACAAAGCCAGTACGACATTTAAACTTCTGTAAACGCCTCAAACGCTTGCAGCATTGAGAAGAGATACATCTCATAGTCTATCGCTGGAAGATACTGGAGGGTCGCTGGAAGATACTGGAGGGTCGCTGGAAGATACTGGAGGGTCGCTGGAAGATACTGGAGGGTCGCTGGAAGATACTGGAGGGTCGCTGGAAGATACTGGAGGGTCGCTGGAAGATACTGGAGGGTCGCTGGAAGATACTGGAGGGTCGCTGGAAGATACTGGAGGGTCGCTGGAAGATACTGGAGGGTCGCTGGAAGATACTGGAGGGTCGCTGGAAGATACTGGAGGGTCGCTGGAAGATACTGGAGGGTCGCTGGAAGATACTGGAGGGTCGCTGGAAGATACTGGAGGGTCGCTGGAAGATACTGGAGGGTCGCTGGAAGATACTGGAGGGTCGCTGGAAGATACTGGAGGGTCGCTGGAAGATACTGGAGGGTCGCTGGAAGATACTGGAGGGTCGCTGGAAGATACTGGAGGGTCGCTGGAAGATACTGGAGGGTCGCTGGAAGATACTGGAGGGTCGCTGGAAGATACTGGAGGGTCGCTGGAAGATACTGGAGGGTCGCTGGAAGATACTGGAGGGTCGCTGGAAGATACTGGAGGGTCGCTGGAAGATACTGGAGGGTCGCTGGAAGATACTGGAGGGTCGCTGGAAGATACTGGAGGGTCGCTGGAAGATACTGGAGGGTCGCTGGAAGATACTGGAGGGTCGCTGGAAGATACTGGAGGGTCGCTGGAAGATACTGGAGGGTCGCTGGAAGATACTGGAGGGTCGCTGGAAGATACTGGAGGGTCGCTGGAAGATACTGGAGGGTCGCTGGAAGATACTGGAGGGTCGCTGGAAGATACTGGAGGGTCGCTGGAAGATACTGGAGGGTCGCTGGAAGATACTGGAGGGTCGCTGGAAGATACTGGAGGGTCGCTGGAAGATACTGGAGGGTCGCTGGAAGATACTGGAGGGTCGCTGGAAGATACTGGAGGGTCGCTGGAAGATACTGGAGGGTCGCTGGAAGATACTGGAGGGTCGCTGGAAGATACTGGAGGGTCGCTGGAAGATACTGGAGGGTCAGCTCTCAAACCTCTCTTATACCTGGTACCAGCAGAAACGTCGGCAGGACGGCTGGAAACGTTCAAGATGAAACTGGATCACTACCTCAGCCGAGTACCAGTTCAACCAGGTTGTCATGGATTTGCAAGCCAGCGAGTTGCCGACAGCAACAGCCTGGCTGAACAGCAACCAAAGAAGCTAGGGCTCAGTCCGGATTTAGAGCTGTAAAAAACAGATCTCGAAAATGGTACAGCTATGTCTCTGGTATATGTGCATTCTTGTACGAATACTCTCTCTCCCACTCACTCTCTCTCTCTCTCTCTCTCTCTCTCTCTCTCTCTCTCTCTCTCTCTCTCTCTCTCTCTCTCTCTCTCTCTCTCTCTCTCTCTCTCTCTCTCTCTCTCTCTCACTCTCTCCAAAAGGAAATTTTTTTTGTGGGGTATATCGTAGGAGTGAGTATACTAGTGTGTATGAGGCTGCTGGCTGCAGCACAACACCTGCACATTACCTGGCCGCTCAGGTTGAGTGTCCAATTATCGGCTTCCCAAAATCCCTCGTTCATGTTCCCAACTGGGGAGTGGATGGAAATGAGGCAGTGACATACCCGGCTTCATTACATGCACTTGTTGCCCGCGGAGATGACATGTTTTGGGAAAAGGACTACTCGTTGCCTGGTGCCTGGTACTTGCTGCCTGGTGCCTGCACTCGCTGCCTGGTGCCTGGCACTTGCTGCCTGGTCCTCGCTTCCTAGTGCATGTCACTCGCTGCCTGGTGCATGGCACTCGCTGCCTGGTGCATGGTACTCGCTGTCTAGTGCCTGGCACTCGCTGCCCAGTACCTAGGACTCGCTGCGTGGTGCATGGCACTCGCTACCTGGTCTTGGCACTCGCTGCTTGGTCCCTGGTACTAGCTGCCTGGTGCTTGGCACTCGCTGCCTGGTACCTAGCACTCGCTGTGTGGTGCAGTAGGTAGACGGTGATGGTAATAACAGGCAGACAGGCGCTGGAGGTCGGGAAGATATCTTGATCTGGAATCTTATGGTGAATTTATAGTTAAGGATCCGTTCTTGGGTTTTCAAAAGCATCTTTTGTGAAGGTGGTAACAAGTCTGAGGGTAAGTCATGTTCACTGATGTGTCTTTTAGCGAATTCAAGTACTTTGTTGGTTGAGACGATGCAGGGAGGCCGCAAGCGTATTTCCCCGTACCGTTGCATAATCTTATGTTATAGCTCCATGGAGTTCATGGGGATACTGTATGAAGGTTGGGTGTAGAAGCAGACTTTTTCCAGTCAAGTCTGGGAATATGGTCATCAACTTTTTTGCTCACTATGCTAGCGATGATGACTTCTTTTATTCCTCTTAACAGTTAGCGATAGTTTCAGCAACTTCGTTTTTGAGAATAAGGTGTCAATAGTGGGTGAAGGGAAGGCCGACGTGGGGTTTTTATAGTCTTGGGACTGAAGGGCCTATAGTGGGTGAAAAGCTTACAGGTGTAGCAGTGGATTTGGTTGCTTCAGGGATAAGTACATCGCTGTCCATAGGAGCAGATAGTTCTTGGATACGTACACCGGATGAGTGGTGGTTGATGACTGAACGTTCTTGCAGAGCCGACTTAGAGGAACTTCATTTCTGGGAGATTATTGAGCTTGGGGATAGCGTTAGCAGCTTTATTGAACATTCCTGGGTTGGAGGCGTTTTTTAGGTGGGGCAGTATGAGTAAAGTGAGGATTTCCTTGGTAATTCCGCTCTGGACGACGGATTAAGTGTCCGCAGTATTCGAGGCAGGGAAGGTGGGCTGTTGGGCAACTTGAAGTATTTTTAGTGTGTCAGCCTGGAGATGTGTAATAGCAGCGGATGTTGTTTCATTGGAGGTCTGATATTCCTTCTGAGATTTGGAGAGTTTGTTAATGACTATCTTCAGCAGCAAGGTCGGGGTGGTCGCCTTTAAAGTTTAGGCACTTTAGGTTGATCAGTTTTGGGACATTCAAAATGTGTGGCTGTCAACACTGCAGATGAAACAGAGCTTTTTATTCTTGAGGGAACAGTCATTGGTTGTGTGGGTATAGGAGAAGCAGGTCCAGCATAGAGTAATCTGATAGTAGTCCTCAGGCATGAGCAGTGCTATCAGAGTATGTATGTATGTAACTCTGAGGTAAAGAGAGAGCCGGTGTTACGCTTTTGGCTGCGTAACGTAAGTAAAAGTCCTGGCTCCTAGGAGGTAAACAGCCTGCCATGTCTAAGGGCATGTATATTATTTAAAACAGAAAAAGAAACTACTCTACGGCCAGCTTGTACCTTCACATTAAATGTGGAAAATTAATAAGTCAATATTAAATTTATTATAAAAGACACAAAAACTCACCTATACAAAAATATAATATATTAATAGTAAAATAACATATACAACCTACTATCTACTCTAAATACACCATTACCACACACCTTTACTCACTCACATTAGCTCACTAGCACACTGCTACTAGTGAGTAAAACAAAATATATAAACATTTATAAACAGGGAGGCTCCATGACCCCCCCTTCTACCATTTTGTCTACCAGCAGGCAAAATCACTATACGAGTACCCTCCCAAAACTTTAACAGGCCTCTGCACACTAGGGCCTTACAGGTAAACATGAGAGCACTTAAACAAAAAACTAAACTATGGTATAAACCAAAACCAAAACCAAACCGTGACGTCTTAGGACATCTTGTTCCAGGTGCTGCACTCCAAGTACTGCTGCACACACACCTCACTCTTCTCGCCTGGCCACTGGCTGACCAGGAATAATACGCGTCTGGTTTCAGAACTAATCCCGGAAACTGACATTATATATGGACCGTTTTATAATACAATATTCTCTACAATACACTGCGTAATAGCGGGGAAGTAGGAATAGGCGAAGAATAGAACTGGAAAAGAGTGCCTTCAGTCGTAGAAACAGAGCCAGGGCTTAACCCAGCAGCAGAGTGCTTGGTGGAGGTTCGTATATTGTGAAAGTTAGAATGGTCTGTTTCTGAATCTTCTACATGCTACGTTTGGTAGATATGTGAGTGTTGCGTAGTTGTCGAAGTCATCGATGAAATGTTTCATAAAATTTTGGACTTGTTTTGGTGTGAACTTGTATGGAGCAACAGAACGAATTTGACAGTTTCATTACAGGTCGAGTGTGAAGTTCTCTGTCGAATATGGTGTTCATGTTCGCAGGTGTAGTGACGAGTCGAAGATTTTTCCAGGTTACGCCTGAGGGTGTGGTTGTCGACTTCAATTTCTTCGTCAGAAGTTTGAGTCTTGACCTTCGGGTGGAGTAACAGTGGATGTGGAGGGGTAGCTTTGGCAGCAGGTAGGTCAGGGATGTCTTTGGCAGAAGGTGAGTCAGGGGTGGCTTTGGCAGCAAGAAGGTCAGGGGTGACTTTGGCAGCAGGCGGGTCAGAGGTGACTTTGACAGCAGGTGGGTCATGGGGTGGCGTGGGCGGCTGTGTTTGGGAGATTAGAGGGGATGGTGATGCCTCCTATGTTGGAGAAGATTTTCAGTATTTCTTCTAATGGTGCAGTGTCAAGAAACTTGAAACTGGGAAGGTTCTAGAGGCGGAAGAGTTCATTGATTGTGAGTTGAAGGTTTCAGGGAGGCGGCGTCCTTCATGTAAGCAAAGATCATGCAGTGCATGATCTTGGTTAGAGAGTCGTCTGGGACTGTTGGAATAAAGATGGTAACAGAAGTAGACTGTTGGGTAACTTGGAGAAATTTTTGAGTGTTACCTTCAAGTCTTGTAATTACCACGAGCTTTGTCTTATTGGCTCTTTCCTTCCTGAAAGGGCACTTGGCTGCAAGAGTGTGATGATCACTCTTGCAGTTAAGACGTTGGTTGAGAGGTAGAGGGGCAGTCTTATGGGGTAGTATTTCTTTTCCTTCAAAAGAGTCTTTGTCGAGGTTGGTAAATGCACAGCAATTTCAACATGGGGTGATGGGGTGGAATCGCTCAGTTTCTATGTTCCTGCGTAGACCTTCACTGAGTGCCTGAGATGCTATGGAAACTGCGGTGAAGGTGACCTTGATCACAGATCACTGGCCCAATCATTTTGATTTTCAGTGAATCGTTTCAAGTCGTCAGTTCATTGTCCGCTGACGTCACGATCAAGCTTTTTTACGATCACCGATTGCTTGGCCCTCAGTGCAGGGAAAGGAGCCACTTCGAAGTTACAGTTCTTGAGAACATTTATAGCCGAGGTGGTGAAGATGTTGTCAGCTTCGTCAGCGTTAAAGCAGACGGCGATGTAAGAGTCCTTACAGTATTCAGGAGGTTGAATAATTTTGCCTGTAGGGTGGTCATCAGGAGTGTCGCTAGAATCTTTTTCGTTGTGTCCGAGATGGTCCCACGAAGTGGGCGAATTCGTACGCTGTGAGCCATGACGCCTCAGTGATGTGTGAAGTAATGATCGATGTGACCGTCGCTCAGCACGTGTGAGTGTAAGTACTGTTATCACAGGTACGAAAATGTGACATTTTTACTGGAGAAGTGAAGGAGGCCTACTAGTAGAAAATAAGAATTAAGGAACACTGCAGCAGGTCTACTGGCCCATGTTAGGCAGGTCTCTTTCAAATCTAAATCTGGTCACTCATAACCAGTAGTTAAGCAATGAAGTTGAATACTATTAATACTATTGCACGCACTCTGTTGGGTTTACATTCAGTCTGCTTGGGATATCCAGCAGTGTACCTCCACCCGCACCACAGTGTCCTGAAGCACAACTAGTGGTAATTGAAAGTGGAACCACTAAAATACACAACCCTGTAAGTGACAGTGGAGTAGTGTAAGTAATTGTGGTAGGCAGAGTAGAGGTAGTAGGTGGTCCGCGGCGTCAACCCACTTCCACCACTCCATTAAACTCCATGCCAGTTTTTTCAGCATAGTTTCGTACGTATTTCCACCGCTACTTTTCTATTTTTGACATTGCGTTTATTCTGCATGTCATTTCATAAGCGTACACCATCATGGTCACCATCATCATCACATTCACCCTCACCTTAACCATTACTTTTAACATCACCTTGACCATCAGTATCACCATCACGTTCACCATCACTATTATATTCACCTTCATCATCACCTTCACGTTCACCATCATCACCTTCACTATCAACTTCATCATCACCTTCACTATCACCTTCATCATCACCTTCACTATCATCTTCACTGATACAGTGACTTCCTCTCCCGTCTTTCCAACACTGTCGTCTCTCCTGCATATTTCATGTAATTTTTATAACCAGAAAAATGTAATTTAATAACGTTTCTTTGCATGATGTCTGCGTCAACTGACGTCACCTCCCGGGATTTACCATTTATAACAATCTTCACTTGTAACTCTTTAATACCCCGCCATCTCTGTCTTAATATATATATTTTTGTAAGACATTCGCTTGTGTATAATACTTGTATAAACATTCTGGAATATTTGTAATATAAATATGCGTTTGTGTGTTTTACTGACATAAACACGTTGATTTTGTTCGTTTGTTTGTCTTTCTCTATCTTGTCTTTCGATTGAAAAATGTACAAAAAAAAAAACATGACGGGTCGGGAAGCACTTGCAATATTTCCTGAAGAATAAAATAACAATATACACCCAGGATATATACACTAAGATGTGTATTTCTCTCGGCGTATATATGCTAAGAGTTTCTTCTAATCCCTATTTTCAGAGAATTAAAGTATTCTTGTGTGGTGGTAACAAGGTTGTGCGCAGCCACAATGACTCTAGTGTGGTCGATAGTCTTTAAACCCCATTAACCAACCAGTTCAACCATCTGGACACACTGGACATAAATAATGACATGTGCATTTCTCCCAGCGGGAATATGCTGAGAGATCTGACTTTAATTCTTTGATAATTAAAGTATTCTTAACTGGTGTTGAAGAGGCGATTTTTAAGCCTTAAATAACCCTCGTGTAATCAATAGGCTTAAAGTCCCATTAACCGAACATCTCATCGATTACCTTAAACTCATTTATTTGACAAAAAAATATTTTTTTATTTATTGTTGATTTAATATATTAACTGCATAAAAACATTCTCTTTTTGTGTGTGGTTTTGTCTATAGACAGATTCTGTCTACTGATTTTCTCAATATTTCTTTCTTATTACAACTTGTTTAATGTTGTACAATAACGAGACGTTGACCACAATAAAATGTCACATTAGTTGCAGGTGTGCCCATTTACCGAACATTTTGTCGGTAATTCTACCATTATTACTAGTCAGCTAACAGGCAAGTATGTACTCACGGCTAGGTGAAAAGGAGTGTCAGGTGTAAGGAGTGTCAGATGTAAGGAGTGTCAGATGTAAGGAGTGTCAGGAGTAAGGTGTGTAAGGTGTAAGGAGTGTAAGGTGTAAGGAGTGTCAGGTGTAAGGAGTGTAAGGTGTAAGGAGTGTCAGGTGTAAGGAGTGTCAGGTGTAAGGAGTGTAAGGTGTAAGGAGTGTCAGGTGTAAGGAGTGTAAGGTGTAAGGAGTGTCAGATGTAAGGAGTGTCAGATGTAAGGAGTGTCAGATGTAAGGAGTGTGAGATGTAAGGAGTGTCAGATGTAAGGCGTGTTAGGTGTAAGGTGTAAGGAGTGTCAGATGTAAGGAGTGTAAGGTGTAAGGAGTGTCAGGTGTAAGGAGTGTCAGGTGTAAGGAGTGTCAGATGTAAGGAGTGTCAGATGTAAGGAGTGTGAGATGTAAGGAGTGTCAGATGTAAGGAGTGTTAGGTGTAAGGTGTAAGGAGTGTCAGATGTAAGGAGTGTAAGGTGTAAGGAGTGTCAGGTGTAAGGAGTGTCAGGTGTAAGGAGTGTAAGGTGTAAGGAGTGTCAGGTGTAAGAAGTGTAAGGTATAAGGAGTGTCAGGTGTAAGGAGTGTAAGGCGTAAGGAGTGTCAGATGTAAGTAGTGTCAGGTGTAAGGAGTGTTAAGTGTAAGGAGTGTTAGGTGTAAGGAGTGTAAGGTGTAAGGAGTGTCAGATGTAAGGAGTGTCAGATGTAAGGAGTGTAAGGTGTAAGGAGTGTAAGGTGTAAGGTACCACTGATTCCCCTGCTAATCAAGGTAAGAATATTTTAATAGTAGGCGATTCTCAGGTAAGATATATGGACCATGCATTTTGTAACAGAGACAGAAAGTTCAGACAGAGAGTGTGTCTTCCTGGAGCTGGTGTTGGTGACATAGTCAGCAGGTTGGATAATATTATGGCAGGTAATGGGAACAAGCCCATTATCTGTCTTAGTGCTGGGGGTAACGACTTTGGGAATGGCAGGAGAGAGGAGCTACTGGATAAGTACAGGTCAGCCATAGAAGTAGTTAGGTCTAAGGGAGGGATTCCAGTCATATGTAGCATCTTGCCTAGAAAGGGAGTGGGCAATGAATGGATGTCTAGGGCAATTGGTATAAATCACTGGCTAGACAGATACTGCAAGGAACTTGCAATCTCATTCATTAATAACTGGGACCTATTCTTTGACAAACGTGATATGTATGCAAGGGATGGGGTTCATCTCTCTGGGGATGGAGTGGTTGCATTAGCCAATTCAATTGAGAGGGTAATTGATGACTTGTCTAGGAATTTAAACTGATATATTATAGAGGTATGGGTGTTTGTGGGAAACAATCAGGCTGCAGCATTAGGGTTAAACACAGCAGTTATTACCGGGATACCTCAGGGATATGTTTAAAAGACAATATTCAAAATAAAGTTGCTAGTAATGGCAAATCAATTGATCAACAAACAAAGAGGGATAGTAGAGGGCAACGAGTGACTAGCTCCCTTAAAGTTTACTATACAAATAGTAGGAGTCTAAGAAATAAGATAGATGAGCTAAGATTTCTTGCAAGTGTAGCTAATATAGATATTATTGGTATAACAGAGACCTGGTTCAACCTGATAGAGAAATGCCTTCTGACAGGGTCAACAGGAAGGGTGGTGGGGTGGCGATGTATGTCAGAGAAAATTTAAATTGTTGTCTTAGACATGATATAAGATTAGAGACATCGAACACAGAGTCTGTTTGGCTACAGTTTCTCGAGGGACATGACAAATTAATTTTAGGTGTGATTTATAGGCCCCCAAACCTTGATAGGGAGTGCGGTAAGCTGTTATGGGACGAAATTCATAAGGCATCTAGATATGAAAATGTTGTTATAATGGGAGATTTTAACTTTAGACAAATTGATTGGAACAATATGACAGGAAATCTTGAGTCTAATGACTTTCTTGATACGGTTCAGGATTGCTTTTTAGAACAGGTT
The DNA here is from genome assembly GCF_026875155.1 of Cherax quadricarinatus. Taxonomy (NCBI): domain Eukaryota; kingdom Metazoa; phylum Arthropoda; class Malacostraca; order Decapoda; family Parastacidae; genus Cherax; species Cherax quadricarinatus. Next base: position 27,538,014 of record NC_069410.1, on the reverse strand, counting down.
GTAACAGAACCAACTAGAGGAAACAGTCTGCTTGACTTGGTTCTTGCCAATAAAGATTCACTAATTAATAATCTTGAGGTTAATGGTGAGCTTGGGGAAAGTGATCACAAATCACTTAGTTTCAATATATCATGGAATTACCCAGATAACTGCAATCAAATCTCTGTCCCAGATTTTCGCTTGGCCGACTTCATGGGACTGAAAAATTACCTGAGTGGGCTAAATTGGGATGTCCTAACTATGGGTCAGGTAGATGATCTTGGTTGCCAATATGACGTTTCTCAGAGCATAGTTCTAGCTGCCCAGACAACTTTTGTTCCAAGTAGGGAAATTAGATCTAACAAAAATGATCCCAAATGGATGAACAATAGATTAAAACATCTCATTGGTCAAAAGAGAGGCATATATAGGCGTATCAAAAGAGGAGATGGGCAGTTAAGAAATCAATAGATTCAATTAAAGAGAGAAATAAAGAAAGGAATAAGAAAAGCAAAAAGGGATTATGAGGCTAAGGTCGCAAGGGATTCAAAGATTAACCCTAAAGGATTCTTTCAGGTATACAGAAGTAAGATTAGGGACAAGATTGGCCCACTTAAGAGTAACTCTGGTCAGATCACTGACAGTGATAAGGATATGTGTGAAATTCTCAATACCTACTTCCTCTCAGTTTTCATCCAGGAAAATACTAGCGATATTCCCGAAATAATAGATTATGTAGAACAGGATGATAATAAACTATGTACGATTGCGGTAACTAGTGACATGGTCCTCAGACAAATAGAGAAACTAAAACCTAACAAATCCCCTGGCCCTGATGAACTGTTTGCAAGGGTGTTAAAGGAATGTAAAGAGGAACTTAGCATACCTTTGGCTAATCTTTTTAACATATCACTACAAACTGGCATAGTGCCTGATAAGTGGAAAATGGCAAATGTAATACCTATTTACAAGGCAGGTGACAGGTCCTTGGCTTCGAACTATAGACCAATAAGCCTTACCTCCATAGTGGGAAAATTTATGGAGTCAATAATTGCCGAAGCAATTCGTAGCCATCTTGACAGGCACAGATTGATTAATGAATCTCAACACGGTTTTACAAAGGGGCGTTCCTGTCTTACGAAATTACTAACTTTTTTCACTAAGGTGTTTGAAGAGGTAGATCATGGTAATGAATATGATATTGTGTATATGGACTTCAGTAAGGCTTTCGATAGAGTTCCACACCAGAGGCTATTGAGGAAACTTGAGGCACACGGAATAGGAGGAGAAATGTTTTCCTGGGTAGAGGCATGGCTGACAAATAGACAGCAGAGAGTTTGCATAAATGGGGAGAAATCAGAACGGGGGCACGTCGCAAGCGGTGTTCCTCAGGGGTCAGTGTTGGGCCCGTTGTTGTTCACAATTTACATAAACGACATAGATGAGAGAATAAACAGCGACATAAGCAAATTTGCGGATGACACCAAAATAGGCCGTCCAATTCATTCTAATGAGGACACTAGAGCACTCCAGGATGATTTGAATAGACCGATGCAATGGTCGGAGAAGTGGCAGATGCAGTATAATATTGACAAATGGAAAGTTCTAAATGTTGGACAGGTAAATAACCATGACACATATAAACTAAATGATGTAGATCTTAATACTACTGATTGCGAAAAGGATTTAGGAGTTCTGGTTAGCAGTAATTTAAAACCAAGACAACAGTGCAATAGTGCTCGCAATAAAGCTAACAGAATTCTTGGCTTCATATCTAGAAGTATAAATAATAGAAGTCCTCAGGTTGTTCTTCAACTCTATATATCCTTGGTTAGGCTTTATTTAGACTATGCCGCTCAGTTCTGATCACCGTATTGCAGAATGGATATAAATGCTCTGGAAAACTTACAGAGGAGGATGACAAAGATTATCCCATGTATCAGAAATCTTCCCTATGAGGATAGACTGAGGGTCCTGAATCTGCACTCTCTCGAAAGGCGTAGAATTAGGGGGGATATGATCGAGGTGTATAAATGGAAAACAGGAATAAATAAAGGGGATGTAAATAGCGTGCTGAAAATTTCCAGCCAAGACAGGACTCGCAGCAATGATTTCAAGTTGGAAAAATTCAGATTCAGAAAGGATATAGGAAAGCACTGGTTTGGTAATAGAGTTGTGGATGAGTGGAACAAACTCCCGAGTACAGTTATTCGGGCTAAAACGATGTGTAGTTTTAAAAATAGGTTAGATAAATACATTAGTGGGTGTGGGTAGGTGTAAGTTAGACCTGACTAGCTTGTGTTGCTGGGTCTGGTGCAGTGCTCCATCCTTGAGTGGAGATGACCAGACTGGGTGGGTCATTGGGCTAATCCGGGGGTGTCATTGTTCTAATCCAGGGGGGGACATGGACCTGCTCCGCATGGGTCAGTAGGCCTGTTGCAATGTTCCTTCTTTCTTATGTTCTTATGAGTGTAAGGTGTAAGGAGTGTCAGATGTAAGGAGTGTCAGGTGTAAGGAGTGTAAGGTGTAAGGAGTGTAAGGAGTGTCAGGTGTAAGGAGTGTAAGGAGTGTCAGGTGTAAGGAGTGTAAGGTGTAAGGAGAGTCAGATGTAAGCAGTGTCAGGTGTAAGGAGTGTAAGGTGTAAAGAGTGTCAGGTGTAAGGAGTGTAAGGAGTGTCAGGTGTAAGGAGTGTCAGGTGTAAGGAGTGTCAGATGTAAGGAGTGTAAGGCGTAAGGAGTGTCAGATGTAAGTAGTGTTAGGTGTAAGGAGTGTAAGGTGTAAGGAGTGTCAGATGTAAGGAGTGTAAGGTGTAAGGAGTGTCAGGTGTAAGGAGTGTCAGGTGTAAGGAGTGTCAGATGTAAGGAGTGTCAGATGTAAGGAGTGTCAGATGTAAGGAGTGTTAGGTGTAAGGAGTGTAAGGTGTAAGGAGTGTCAGGTGTAAGGAGTGTCATGTGTAAGGAGTGTCAGGTATAAGGAGTGTAAGGTGTAAGGAGTGTCAGGTGTAAGGAGTGTAAGGTGTAAGGGGTGTAAGGTGTAAGGAGTGTAAGGTGTAAGGAGTGTAAGGTGTAAGGAGTGTAAGGTGTAAGGAGTGTAAGGTGTAAGGAGTGTAAGGAGTGTCAGGTGTAAGGAGTGTCAGGTGTAAGGAGTGTAAGGTGTAAGGAGTGTGTAAGAAAGGTATAAAATACCGACAATATGAAAGTTAAGACACATGTGCAACATCTGGATATCTTTATTGTAGACGTCGGTATTTTATACCTTTCTTGCACAACTTGTCAGACACTGCAACATCATGGAATCTTGGTTCAGAGGACATCTACAAGACCTTCTTCACGGCTGCTGCAACTAACCCATCTCTTTGGGAAGGATCTACTTCCACTGGGGAATCCCGCCTACCAGTGACTGCCCTCGTCTGCTGCCCGTCCCTTCCACTGACGCCTATATAAACGTCAGTCTTCTTGCCTTTGCTCCAGATTCGCCTCCACCACGATGCTGTGAACACTAACTCCAAGGCCGAGGGACTGATTACCTCATCTTTTGTATATAGTTCTACTGTCTTCTTATTATGTCCTAGAATCTGTATTGATAAAGCCACTGGATGGCGAAACGTCTACAATAAAGATATCCAGATGTTGCACATGTGTCTTAACTTTCAAGGTGTAAGGAGTGTAAGGTGTAAGGAGTGTAAGGAGTGTCAGGTGTGAGGAGTGTAAGGTGTAAGGAGTGTAAGGTGTAAGGAGTATAAGGTGTAAGGAGTGTAAGGTGTAAGGAGTGTAAGGTGTAATGAGTGTAAGGAGTGTCAGGTGTAAGGAGTGTAAGGTGAAAGGAGTGTAAGGTGTAAGGAGTGTAAGGTGTAAGGAGTGTAAGGTGTAAGGAGTGTAAGGTGTAAGGAGTGTAAGGTGTAAGGAGTGTAAGGTGTAAGGAGTGTAAGGTGTAAGGAGTGTCAGGTGTAAGGAGTGTAAGGTGTAAGGAGTGTCAGGTGTAAGGAGTGTAAGGTGTAAGGAGTATAAGGTGTAAGGAGTGTAAGGTGTAAGGAGTGTAAGGTGTAAGGAGTGTAAGGTGTAAGGAGTGTAAGGTGTAAGGAGTGTAAGGTGTAAGGAGTGTAAGGTGTAAGGAGTGTAAGGTGTAAGGAGTGTAAGGTGTAAGGAGTGTAAGTGTAAGGAGTGTCAGATGTAAGGAGTGTAAGGTGTAAGGAGTGTCAGGTGTAAGGAGTGTAAGGTGTAAGGAGTATAAGGTGTAAGGAGTGTAAGGTGTAAGGAGTGTAAGGTGTAAGGAGTGTAAGGTGTAAGGAGTGTAAGGTGTAAGGAGTGTAAGGTGTAAGGAGTGTAAGGTGTAAGGAGTGTAAGGTGTAAGGAGTGTAAGGTGTAAGGAGTGTAAGGTGTAAGGAGTGTCAGGTGTAAGGAGACATGCCCGACACTTCTGCTACTGAGACACCACTCACGTGGGAGTCTGAAGACACTCCGGCATAATATCAACACAAGACGTCGTGATACTGGAAATATTTAATACTTCTCTCCTTCTTTCTTACATTATGAACCGGCAGTCTCCGACTACAGTCCAGAACCTTCATGTGTTTACATATGTACAAACATGTAAGTCTAGACTCATTTTGAAGACCTTCCTGGAGAGATATTGCAAAGATAAAATTTACATTAAAATGTGTTAAGATCAGTTCTCTTAGAGACTGACATCATGGAAGCTGCTTCATAACACTGACTCATGTGAGATGAATTGTAACAGTGACACCATGTAAGCTGCATCATAACACTGACTCATGTAAGCTGCATCATAACACTGACTCATGTGAGCTGCATCATAACACTGACTCATGTAAGCTGCATCATAACACTGACTCATGTGAGATGAATTGTAACAGTGACACCATGTAAGCTGCATCATAACACTGACTCATGTAAGCTGCATCATAACACTGACTCATGTGAGCTGCATCATAACACTGACTCATGTAAGCTGCATCATAACACTGACTCATGTAAGCTGCATCATAACACTGACTCATGTGAGCTGCATCATAACACTGACTCATGTGAGCTGCATCATAACACATGACTCATGTGAGCTGCATCATAACACTGACTCATGTAAGCTGCATCATAACACTGACTCATGTGAGCTGCATCATAACACTGACTCATGTAAGCTGCATCATAACACTGACTCATGTGAGCTGCATCATAACACTGACTCATGTGAGTTGCATCATAACACTGACTCATGTGAGTTGCATCATAACACTGACTCATGTGAGCTGCATCATAACACTGACTCATGTGAGTTGCATCATAACACTGACTCATGTGAGCTGCATCATAACACATGACTCGTGAGCTGCATCATAACACTGACTCATGTGAGCTGCATCATAACACTGACTCATGTGAGCTGCATCATAACAATGACTCATGTGAGCTGCATCATAACACTGACTCATGTGAGCTGCATCATAACACTGACTCATGTGAGCTGCATCATAACACTGACTCATGTGAGCTGCATCATAACACTGACTCATGTGAGCTGCATCATAACACTGACTCATGTGAGCTGCATCATAACACTGACTCATGTGAGCTGCATCATAACACTGACTCATGTGAGCTGCATCATAACACTGACTCATGTAAGCTGCAACATAACACTGACTCATGTGAGCTGCATCATAACACTGACTCATGTGAGTTGCATCATAACACTGACTCATGTGAGCTGGCATCATAACACTGACTCATGTGAGTTGCATCATAACACTGACTCATGTGAGTTGCATCATAACACTGACTCATGTGAGCTGCATCATAACACTGACTCATGTGAGCTGCATCATAACACTGACTCATGTGAGCTGCATCATAACACTGACTCATGTGAGCTGCATCATAACACTGACTCATGTGAGATGAATTGTAACAGTGACACCATGTAAGCTGCATCATAACACTGACTCATGTGAGCTGCATCATAACACTGACTCATGTGAGCTGCATCATAACACTGACTCATGTGAGCTGCATCATAACACTGACTCATGTGAGCTGCATCATAACACTGACTCATGTGAGTTGCATCATAACACTGACTCATGTGAGTTGCATCATAACACTGACTCATGTGAGTTGCATTATAACACTGACTCATGTGAGCTGCATCATAACACTGACTCATGTGAGCTGCATCATAACACTGACTCATGTGAGTTGCATCATAACACTGACTCATGTGAGTTGCATCATAACACTGACTCATGTGAGCTGCATCATAACACTGACTCATGTGAGCTGCATCATAACACTGACTCATGTGAGCTGCATCATAACACTGACTCATGTGAGTTGCATCATAACACTGACTCATGTGAGTTGCATCATAACACTGACTCATGTGAGCTGCATCATAACACTGACTCATGTGAGCTGCATCATAACACTGACTCATGTGAGTTGCATCATAACACTGACTCATGTGAGTTGCATCATAACACTGACTCATGTGAGCTGCATCATAACACTGACTCGTGAGCTGCATCATAACACTGACTCATGTGAGCTGCATCATAACAATGACTCATGTGAGCTGCATCATAACACTGACTCGTGAGCTGCATCATAACACTGACTCATGTGAGCTGCATCATAACAATGACTCATGTGAGCTGCATCATAACACTGACTCATGTGAGCTGCATCATAACACTGACTCATGTGAGCTGCATCATAACACTGACTCATGTGAGCTGCATCATAACACTGACTCATGTGAGCTGCATCATAACACTGACTCATGTGAGCTGCATCATAACACTGGCTCATGTGAGCTGCATCATAACACTGACTCATGTGAGCTGCATCATAACACTGACTCATGTAAGCTGCATCATAACACTGACTCATGTGAGCTGCATCATAACACTGACTCATGTGAGTTGCATCATAACACTGACTCATGTGAGCTGCATCATAACACTGACTCATGTGAGTTGCATCATAACACTGACTCATGTGAGTTGCATCATAACACTGACTCATGTGAGCTGCATCATAACACTGACTCATGTGAGCTGCATCATAACACTGACTCATGTGAGCTGCATCATAACACTGACTCATGTGAGCTGCATCATAACACTGACTCATGTGAGATGAATTGTAACAGTGACACCATGTAAGCTGCATCATAACACTGACTCATGTAAGCTGCATCATAACACTGACTCATGTAAGCTGCATCATAACACTGACTCATGTGAGCTGCATCATAACACTGACTCATGTGAGCTGCATCATAACACTGACTCATGTGAGCTGCATCATAACACTGACTCATGTAAGCTGCATCATAACACTGACTCATGTGAGCTGCATCATAACACTGACTCATGTAAGCTGCATCATAACACTGACTCATGTGAGCTGCATCATAACACTGACTCATGTGAGTTGCATCATAACACTGACTCATGTGAGTTGCAACATAACACTGACTCATGTGAGCTGCATCATAACACTGACTCATGTGAGTTGCATCATAACACTGACTCATGTGAGCTGCATCATAACACTGACTCGTGAGCTGCATCATAACACTGACTCATGTGAGCTGCATCATAACACTGACTCATGTGAGCTGCATCATAACAATGACTCATGTGAGCTGCATCATAACACTGACTCATGTGAGCTGCATCATAACACTGACTCATGTGAGCTGCATCATAACACTGACTCATGTGAGCTGCATCATAACACTGACTCATGTGAGCTGCATCATAACACTGACTCATGTGAGCTGCATCATAACACTGACTCATGTGAGCTGCATCATAACACTGACTCATGTGAGCTGCATCAACACTGACTCATGTAAGCTGCATCATAACACTGACTCATGTGAGCTGCATCATAACACTGACTCATGTGAGTTGCATCATAACACTGACTCATGTGAGCTGCATCATAACACTGACTCATGTGAGTTGCATCATAACACTGACTCATGTGAGTTGCATCATAACACTGACTCATGTGAGCTGCATCATAACACTGACTCATGTGAGCTGCATCATAACACTGACTCATGTGAGCTGCATCATAACACTGACTCATGTGAGCTGCATCATAACACTGACTCATGTGAGATGAATTGTAACAGTGACACCATGTAAGCTGCATCATAACACTGACTCATGTGAGCTGCATCATAACACTGACTCATGTGAGCTGCATCATAACACTGACTCATGTGAGCTGCATCATAACACTGACTCATGTGAGCTGCATCATAACACTGACTCATGTGAGTTGCATCATAACACTGACTCATGTGAGTTGCATCATAACACTGACTCATGTGAGTTGCATTATAACACTGACTCATGTGAGCTGCATCATAACACTGACTCATGTGAGTTGCATCATAACACTGACTCATGTGAGTTGCATCATAACACTGACTCATGTGAGTTGCATCATAACACTGACTCATGTGAGCTGCATCATAACACTGACTCATGTGAGCTGCATCATAACACTGACTCATGTGAGCTGCATCATAACACTGACTCATGTGAGTTGCATCATAACACTGACTCATGTGAGTTGCATCATAACACTGACTCATGTGAGCTCATCATAACACTGACTCATGTGAGCTGCATCATAACACTGACTCATGTGAGTTGCATCATAACACTGACTCATGTGAGTTGCATCATAACACTGACTCATGTGAGTTGCATCATAACACTGACTCATGTAAGCTGCATCATAACACTGACTCATGTGAGTTGCATCATAACAATGACTCATGTGAGTTGCATCATAACAATGACTCGTGTGAGCTGCATCATAACACTGACTCATGTGAGCTGCATCATAACACTGACTCATGTGAGCTGCATCATAACACTGACTCATGTGAGCTGCATCATAACACTGACTCATGTGAGCTGCATCATAACACTGACTCATGTGAGCTGCATCATAACACTGACTGATGTGAGTTGCATCATAACACTGACTCATGTGAGTTGCATCATAACACTGACTCATGTGAGTTGCATCATAATAATGACTCATGTGAGCTGCATCATAACAGTGACTCATGTGAGTTGCATCATAACACTGACTCATGTGAGTTGCATCATAACAATGACTCATGTGAGCTGCATCATAACACTGACTCATGTGAGTTGCATCATAACACTGACTCATGTGAGTTGCATCATAACACTGACTCATGTGAGTTGCATCATAACACTGACTCATGTAAGCTGCATCATAACACTGACTCATGTGAGTTGCATCATAACAATGACTCATGTGAGTTGCATCATAACAATGACTCGTGTGAGCTGCATCATAACACTGACTCATGTGAGCTGCATCATAACACTGACTCATGTGAGCTGCATCATAACACTGACTCATGTGAGCTGCATCATAAACACTGACTCATGTGAGCTGCATCATAACACTGACTCATGTGAGCTGCATCATAACACTGACTGATGTGAGTTGCATCATAACACTGACTCATGTGAGTTGCATCATAACACTGACTCATGTGAGTTGCATCATAATAATGACTCATGTGAGCTGCATCATAACAGTGACTCATGTGAGTTGCATCATAACACTGACTCATGTGAGTTGCATCATAACAATGACTCATGTGAGCTGCATCATAACACTGACTCATGTGAGTTGCATCATAACACTGACTCATGTGAGTTGCATCATAACACTGACTCATGTGAGCTGCATCATAACACTGACTCATGTGAGTTGCATCATAACACTGACTCATGTGAGCTGCATCATAACACTGACTCATGTGAGTTGCATCATAACACTGACTCATGTGAGTTGCATCATAACACTGACTCATGTGAGTTGCATTATAACACTGACTCATGTGAGCTGTATCATAACACTGACTCATGTGAGCTGCATCATAACACTGACTCATGTGAGTTGCATCATAACACTGACTCATGTGAGTTGCATCATAACACTGACTCATGTGAGCTGCATCATAACACTGACTCATGTGAGCTGCATCATAACACTGACTCATGTGAGCTGCATCATAACACTGACTCATGTGAGCTGCATCATAACACTGACTCGTGTGAGTTGCATCATAACACTGACTCATGTGAGCTGCATCATAACACTGACTCATGTGAGTTGCATCATAACACTGACTCATGTGAGTTGCATCATAACACTGACTCATGTGAGTTGCATTATAACACTGACTCATGTGAGCTGTATCATAACACTGACTCATGTGAGCTGCATCATAACACTGACTCATGTGAGTTGCATCATAACACTGACTCATGTGAGTTGCATCATAACACTGACTCATGTGAGCTGCATCATAACACTGACTCATGTGAGCTGCATCATAACACTGACTCATGTGAGCTGCATCATAACACTGACTCATGTGAGCTGCATCATAACACTGACTCGTGTTGAAGGATCCATCTATAGTCCCAGGAGCTCGATCGCTTTATATGTATTGTGACGTGAAACTAACATCATTTCTCTATTTTGCCCATTTCCATAATTTTCAAATTTTCAGAATTCTTAAGAGTAATTAAAATTAGGATATTTGTTTATCTATGAAGCTCCCTACTAGAAGTGCCCGACTGAGAACCTTCCAACTCCATTTTACGATGTCTCTCTCTTTTAGCTGGCACAATCCTATACTAGTCTAACTTTAATTTATAAATCGTTTTACTCCGAACCTCTAAAAGTCTATATCAAAAGAGATAGGAAGATGAAACTCGAATAACAAAAATCTGATCATGAGAGGAGGGTCGTCAACGGGAGGTTATATTCCATTAAAAGCCTCGGTTTAGGTTCAGATCGGATACAGAATGCACTTTCAGGCTCTGCTCTGAAAAAAATGCTGTAAATTATGAAGTTGAAATTAATGTTCTGAGTTTGTATTACTCTGTACAAATCACAATATATTTATCCCCCCAGAAAGGGGATTTGTTGGGAAAGAGAGAGGGATTGCTGCAGCCAGCACCTCCGTCATTGTCCTGACACAGGCAAGGTATTATATCTCTGATGCACATAACAGTCCCATAATACTTAGAGGATGTTTTCACTAGATTCTTCTTATGTTTTACACACACACACACACACACACACACACACACACACACACACACACACACACACACACACACACAGTGAAGAGGCGGGGCCAGGAGCTATAAATCGACCCCTGCAACCACAATTAGGTGAGTACAACTAGATGAGTACACGATAAAGGTTTTGGAGCAGAGAGAAAGTGGGTCTAGTAAGGATCAGCGAACAGGCAGGGCCAGGGGCTGCGACTTGAACCTTGCAACCACAAATAGGTAAGTACACAAACACACACACAATGACCATTTGAACTGTATTTTGATTGTATTGTTTTCCTGTACGTATTACCTGCAGCAATGGACGCACGAACACTCATTTGACTTCACTTCTCTACACACTTTCAAAACATATTTACACACCATGCTGAATGTATATTATATACACATGCACCTACCTGCATGTATGTTACATACATGTCGGGTTTTCCTTACATCGAATGATGCTGAATAAAAACTCAGTGTTGGCTATTATGCAGTGATACATTAGGAAAATACGTGTTAGAAGCCCAGCCTGCTGTCACCTGACTTACTTTTGTATATAAACATTTTTTTTATTTATTATCACACTGGCCGATTCCCACCAAGGCAGGGTGGCCCAAAAAAGAAAAACTTTCACCGTCATTCACTCCATCACTGTCTTGCCAGAAGGGTGCTTTACACTACAGTTTTTAAACTGCAACATTAACACCCCTCCTTCAGAGTGCAGACACTGTACTTCCCATCTCCAGGACTCAAGTCCGGCCTGCCGGTTTCCCTGAATCCCTTCATAAATGTTACTTTGCTCACACTCCAACAGCACGTCAAGTATTAAAAACCATTTGTCTCCATTCACTCCTATCAAACACGCTCACGCATGCCTGCTGGAAGTCCAAGCCCCTCGCACACAAAACCTCCTTTACCCCCTCCCTCCATCCTTTCCTAGGCGACCCCTACCCCGCCTTCCTTCCACTACACACTGATACACTCTTGAAGTCATTCTGTTTCGCTCCATTCTCTCTACATGTCCGAACCACCTCAACAACCCTTCCTCAGCCCTCTGGACAACAGTTTTGGTAATCCCGCACCTCCTCCTAACTTCCAAACTACGAATTCTCTGCATTATATTCACACCACACATTGCCCTCAGACATGACATCTCCACTGCCTCCAGCCTTCTCCTCGCTGCAAACATTCATCACCCATGCTTCCACACCCATATAAGAGCGTTGGTAAAAACTATACTCTCATACATTCCCCTCTTTGCCTCCAAGGACAAAGTTCTTCGTCTCCCACATACTCCTAAGTGCACCACTCACCCTTTTCCCCTCATCAATTCTATGATTCACCTCATCTTCATAGACCATCCGCTGACACGTCCACTCCCAAATATCTGAATACGTTCACCTCCTCCATACTCTCTCCCTCCAATCTGATATCCAATCTTTCATCACCTAATCTTTTTGTTATCCTCATAACCTTACTCTTTCCTGTATTCACCTTTAATTTTCTTCTTTTGCACACCCTACCAAATTCATCCACCATCTCTGCAACTTCTCTTCAGAATCTCCCAAGAGCACAGTGTCATCAGCAAAGAGCAGCTGTGACAACTCCACTTTGTGTGTGATTCTTTATCTTTTAACTCCACGCCTCTTGCCAAGACCCTCGCATTTACTTCTCTTACAACCCCATCTATAAATATATTAAACAACCACGGTGACATCACACATCCTTGTCTAAGGCCTACTTTTACTGGGAAAAAATTTCCCTCTTTCCTACATACTCTAACTTGAGCCTCACTATCCTCGTAAAAACTCTTCACTGCTTTCAGTAACCTACCTCCTACACCATACACTTGCAACATCTGCCACATTGCCCCCCTATCCACCCTGTCATACGCCTTTTCCAAATCCATAAATGCCACAAAGACCTCTTTAGCCTTATCTAAATACTGTTCACTTATATGTTTCACTGTAAACACCTGGTCCACACACCCCCCCTTTCTAAAGCTCCTTGTTCATCTGCTATCCTATTCTCCGTCTTACTCTTAATTCTTTATATTATAACTCTACCATACATTTTACCAGGTATACTCAACAGACTTATCCCCTATAATTTTTGCACTCTCTTTTATCCCCTTTGCCTTTATACAAAGGAACTATGCATGCTCTCTGCCAATCCTAGGTACCTTACCCTCTTCCATACATTTATTAAATAATTGCACCAACCACTCCAAAAACTATATCCCCACCTGCTTTTAACATTTCTATCTTTATCCCATCAATCCCGGCTGCCTTACCCCCTTTCATTTTACCTACTGCCTCACGAACATCCCCCACACTCACAACTGGCTCTTCCTCACTCCTACAAGATGTTATTCCTCCTTGCCCTATACACGAAATCACAGCTTCCCTATCTTCATCAACATTTAACAATTCCTCAAAAAATTCCCTCCATCTTCCCAATACCTCTAACTCTCCATTTAATAACTCTCCTCTCCTATTTTTAACTGACAAATCCATTTGTTCTCTAGGCTTTCTTAACTTGTTAATCTCACTCCAAAACTTTTTCTTATTTTCAACAAAATTTGTTGATAACATCTCACCCACTCTTTCATTTGCTCTCTTTTTACATTGCTTCACCACTCTCTTAACCTCTCTTTTTTTCTCCATATACTCTTCCCTCCTTGCATCACTTCTACTTTGTAAAAACTTCTCATATGCTAACTTTTTCTTCCTTACTACTCTCTTTACATCATCATTCCACCAATCGCTCCTCTTCCCTCCTGCACCCACTTTCCTGTAACAACAAACTTCTGCTGAACACTCTAACACTACATTTTTAAAACTACCCCATACCTCTTCGACCCCATTGCCTATGCTCTGATTAGCCCATCTATCCTCCAATAGCTGTTTATATCTTACCCTAACTGCCTCCTCTTTTAGTTTATAAACCTTCACCTCTCTCTTCCCTGATGCTTCTATTCTCCTTGTATCCCATCTACCTTTTACTCTCAGTGTAGCTACAACTAGAAAGTGATCTGATATATCTGTGGCCCCTCTATAAACATGTACATCCTGAAGTCTACTCAACAGTCTTTTATCTACCAATACATAATCCAACAAACTACTGTCATTTCGCCCTACATCATATCTTGTATACTTATTTATCCTCTTTTTCTTAAAATATGTATTACCTATAACTAAACCCTTTCTATACAAAGTTCAATCAAAGGGCTCCCATTATCATTTACACCTGGCACCCCAAACTTACCTACCACACCCTCTCTAAAAGTTTCTCCTACTTTAGCATTCAGGTCCCTTACCACAATTACTCTCTCACTTGGTTCAAAGGCTCTTATACATTCACTTAACATCTCCCAAAATCTCTCTCTCTCCTCTGCATTCCTCTCTTCTCCAGGTGCATACACGCTATTATGACCCACTTCTCGCATCCAACCTCTACTTTAATCAACATAATTCTTGAATTTACACATTCATATTCTCTTTTCTCCTTCCATAACTGATCATTTAACATTACTGCTACCCCTTCCTTTGCTCTAACTCTCTCAGATACCCCAGATTTAATCCCATTTATTTCCCCCCACTGAAACTCTCCTACCCCTTCAGCTTTGTTTCGCTTAGGGCCAGGACAT
>NC_069410.1:27498225-27520725 GCF_026875155.1 Cherax quadricarinatus | reverse complement strand
CTTCTTGCAGTCCAAAAAAAATGCAGTCGATCCACCCCTCTCTCTCTTGTCTTACTTCTGTCACCTTGTCATAAAACTCTAGTAGGTTTGTGACACAGGATTTTCCCTCTCTGAAACCATGCTGGTTGTCAATTATACACTTGTTTCTTTCCAGGTGCTCCACCACTCTCCTGATGATCTTCTCCATGACCTTGCATACTATACATGTTAGTGATACAGGTCTGTAGTTTAGTGCCTCATGTCTGTCTCCCTTTTTAAAAATTGGGACTACATTTGCCATCTTCCATACCTCGGGAAGTTGCCCAGTTTCAAATGATGTGTTGAAGATCTTTGTTAATGGCACACACAATATCTCTGCTCCCTCTTTAAGGACCCACGGAGAGATGTTGTCTGGTCCCACCGCCTTTGAGGTGTCAAGTTCGCATAGCAGCTTCTTCACCTCCTCCTTGGTTATATGTACCTCATCCAGCACTTGCTGGTGTACCCCCCCTGCTCTGATTTACTGGAGTCCTACTGGTTTCCACTGTAAATACTTCTTTAAATCTCGTGTTGAGCTCCTGACATACCTCCCGGTCGTTTCTTGTGAATTCCCCATCACCCTTCCTCAGTCTGATTACCTGGTCCTTGACTGATGTGGCTGTACAACAGATTCGGGTCAGTCTTGACTTTCGATGCTATGTCATTTTCGTATTGCCGCTGAGCCTCCCTTCTTATCTGTGCATATTCGTTTCTGGCTCTTCGGCTAATCTCTTCATTTTCCTGAGTTCTCTGTCTTCTATACCTTTTCCATTCTCTAGTACACCTAGTTTTTGCCTCCCTACACCTTTGGGTGAACCAAGGACTCATTCTGTTCTTCCCATTATTTCTGTTTCCCTTGGAAACAAACCTCTCCTCTGCCTCCTTGCATTTTGTTGCCACATAGTCCAACATTTCTTGTACTGGTTTTCCTGTCAGTTCCCTCTCCCACTGAATGTCTTGAAAGAAGTTCCTCAAGCCTGAGTAGTTCCCCCTTTTGTAGTTTGGTTTTTCCCACCCTATTCCTGCTACTCTCTCCACTCGGAGCTCAACTATGTAGTCGAAGCACAGAACCACATGCTCACTAGCTCCCAGGGACCTTTCATACATGATATCCTCGATGTAAGAACTACTCAAGGTGAATACAAGGTCCAGTCTTGATGGTTCATCTTCTCCTCTCTCTCTGGTAGTGTCTCTAACATGTTGATGCATGAGGTTTTCCAGTACCACATCCATCATCTTGGCTCTCCATGTTTCGGGACCCCCATGGGGCTCCAGGTTTTCCCAGTCAATCTCCTTGTGATTGAAATCACCCATAACTAGTAACTTTGCTCCCCCCATGTGTGCTCTCCTGGCCACCTCGGCTAGTGTGTCGACCATTGCTCTGTTGCTCTCATCGTATTCTTCTCTTGGCCTCCTGCAGTTCTGTGGTGGGTTGTACATTACTGCAATTATCACCTTATGCCCCTCAGACTGGATTGTTCCTACTAAATAGTCCCTTTCGCCCGTGCCATCCATTCCTTCCATTTTCTCAACCCCCACTGGTTTTTAATGAGCAGTGCAACTCCTCCTCCCCCTCTCCTCCCTCTGTCTTTCCTGAGGATTTGATATCCGGATGGAAAGATTGAATCTGTTATTATTCTGGTGAGTTTTGTTTCTGTGAGTACTATTATGTCTGGGGATGTCTCCTTGATTCTTTCGTGCCACTCCTCATACTTATTTGTTATTCCATCTGCATTTGTATACCACACCTTCAATTTCTTTTCTAAGACTGTGGTCTGGGAGGTGTATTGGGGTTGGGGAAGTGGGAGACCTGATAAGGAACTATGGGTGGTTGCTGTGGGGGTGGAGTTTGTAATGCAGTGGGTGGGGGCATTGGATGTGGCATGGGTGTTTTGGTTTAGAGTGTTTGGTTGCACTGGGGTTGACCTGGTTGGGAGGCTTCTATAGGAAGTTGTGAGGGAGGCTGTATTTGATCTTCCTGTGTCTGGGATCTCCTGTCTGTCTTCTCCATCCCCTCTCTTTCCTCCTTTCGCCTTTGTACCATCTCTCTCAGTTTCTGCCTTTCTGCTTGTGTTCTGTCGCGGTCAAGATACACCTTCCTGTATGCCGGCATGTCCCTTAATCGTGCTTTCTCCTGCAGGATCCTGTTCCGAGTCGATTCTGCCTTGAAGGTCACTTTCACTGGCCGCATTCTTTTTTTTACAAACCCCCCTATTCTTCGAAAATTTTCCATCTGGGTCATGTCGTCTTCTCCCATTGTTTTCATGATGCTTTCAATTGCTTTTTTTTCCTCTTGTTTTCTTGCTTCATATGTTTCCCCTTCAACTTCCTGGAGCCCATACACAAAGACTGACCTCACCCTTTCATTCTCCCACTGCATATCCCTGTGTATCCCCTCATTCAATTTGATTTCCTCCATTGCAGCTTTCCTTTCTTCAGTTTCACTAGCTAATGTACTTGGGCTCAGTGGCCTGTCATTTTCCCTTCTCGGCTTTCCCTGGGCTCTGCTGTGGTCTGTTAGGGCCTCCACATGTAGCTTAGCTCTTTCATTTACTACAGTCTCCACTGACTGAGCTTCTACATGCAGTTTTGCTCCTTTTTTCCCTACAGTCCCCTTATTTGTGACTGAGGGAGCAGTCTCTGTTGTCAATCCAAAATGTTCTTTAGTTCTTTAGGCTGTTTCAGATTTTCCCGTTCCTCTTCTAAACTCTGTATCCTGGCCTCTGCTGCTTTGACTTGCACCTCCCATTCCTGCTTTCCATTTCTATCCTCTCTTCCATTCTCATGCTAAGTTCTTCTAGTTTCTTTTCCCATTCATGTTCCTTTTTTGAGAGCTCTGCTGCCCAATCTTCCTTTGCAGTTTCCTCCTCCTGTCCCTTGGTTTTTCTTGTTGCTCTCTGGCAACCCATTTTTGTTTTATCTGATTGCTCAGGTGGGAAACCCATGTAATTTCTGTATGTTAGGTTAGTATTGTGTATGTCAGAGTGTGGGGGGGGGAGGTAGAGGAGGAATTGTGGCTATGTGGGAGAGTTGTGGGGAGGGGAAGGAGGGAGAAGCAAGTGGGTGAGTGGGAGACGGAGAGGGGGAAGGAGGGAGATGTCGGTGGGGAGGGGGGGAGTGTATGTGTGAGTCTGGCAATGTGTGTACTCACCTAATTGTACTCACCTAATTGTGGTTGCAGGGGTCGAGACTCAGCTCCTGGCCCCGCCTCTTCACTGATCGCTACTGGGTCCTCTCTCTCTCTGCTTCCTGGGGTTTTGTCATCCCCTTTCCTTTTAAAAAGTTTTATGGTTCCTTCCTCGCCCTACTTCACTTGTTTGGCAAACCCAAATTTGTTTATAACTCTATGACTGAAAAAATTTACTTCCTAACGTCCCTGTGACTCGTCGGTTCTTCAGTTTTCCATTTTGTGACCCCTTGCCCCTGTTTCCCCCTCTGGAACTCCTATCTTGCCACCTTGTCTTTCCCCCGCAATCTTGTATGTCTTTAAACATGTCTCCCTTTTCCCCAAAGTGTCGTCGCCCGTTTCCCCCCTTAAACCTTTCCCCCCGTACGACTTTCCCCTTTAAAGCCGGGGGACTACCCTTTTTTGAAAAACCTTTTTTTATTTTTCTCAAAATTTTTGACGTGCTTGCCCAGGGTAGGTTCCAGATTTGGTGCTGCTTTCCTCCATTATGGGCCTAACATACACAGGTACATTGTCTTGGGGGGGGGGGGGGGGGGGGGGGGGGCATTCCTTATTAAGGTTCGGAACGCTTTTCTCGGGTTTCCCCCAGGGCCTGTGTGCTGCAGCGTTTTTTGGGTTTTTAAATGTGTGCCCCCGGTGTTTGTGCTCAGGTTATGGTCACCCCAAAGGGCCTTTTCCCCTGAGTGGGGCCCTGTAGTCTTTGTCCACCTAGCCTATATCGGGTCTGGGGTCTTCTTTGCCCCTCCCCAATCTTCATGACTTTGCTTTTGGCGGAAATTAAATTTCGAGAAGCCATTTTACGGGGACCACATCTCCCTGCCGGTCCCCTTTGCAGCCCCTCCCTAACCCTCGCCGTTTTAATTCTTCTCATCAATTTTAACGCCCTCCAAAAAGGGGGACACTTCAGAGTTTTTCCCTTTCCCCTAAGTCTTTCACTTTCATAAAAAATTACCCTTGATCCTAAACCCCCCCCTGGGGGCCCCCTCGAAAAAGGCCCCCCCGGTGATACCTCTTCACGAAACCAGGACTCTTTCCCCCTTTGCCTCCCTGCCCTTTTTTCCCTTACCCATTGCAGTGCCCCCCCTTTTTTTTAAAAGCCCCTAAATCCCCCAGCTTCTGCCAAAATCTTTTTTGGGGGAACTGTGTAAAAGGGCCCCTTCCCCTGCAGTCTAGGAAAACCAACCCTCCCCCCCCCCTCTCTCCCCCGTGTCTTATTCTGTTCCCTTGTCAAAAAACCCCAGGGGGGTTTTTGGATACAAGTTTTTGCCTTCCAAAAACCCCTTGCTGGTTTTATTTTAATCTTGTTCCTTTCCGGGGTGTTCGCCACTCTCCTCCTGATAACCTTCCCCAATTATTTTGGGCACCCCCAATACAGGTCAGGGGACACTCGGTAGTTTTTAGCCCCTCTTTTTCTTTTCCCCCTTTTTTTCTTAAATATGGGGATTTTAAAATTAGCGCCCTTCCTTTCTCAGGTAGTTCCCCTTTTTCAAGGGATGTTTGAAGATTGGGGTTTTGAGGAAATGCACAGAAATTCCCCGCTCCTTCTTTTAAGGACCCATGGGGAGAGTTGCCCGGTCCCTTCGCCTTTGGGGTTTGTCAAGGTCACTTAAGGTTTCCCTTCACCTCCTCCTCAGTTGTTCGTATGTCACCAAAAATTTGTTGGTTTTCCTTTTTAAATTTTCCCCGGGTCTGTGGTTTTTCCCACACCCCTTCCTGTCCCTACTTTTAAAAATTTCCCTTTAAAAATCTCCTGTTCAGTCCTCAATACCCCCGGGATTTTTCCCGGGTGAGTTCTCCCCCTTCTGTCCTTAATCAAAATCACCTGGTTTTTGACTCTTTTTTCCCCTCCTGATGTGGTTTAAAACAACATTTTCCCGGGTCAGCCCTTTGTTTTCTCTATGCTATGTCATTTTCTTCTGCGCGGGGCCCCTCCCTCCTTACCTGTGCATACTCATTCCTGGCTCTGCAATGATCTCCCTATTTTCGTGTGTTCCGGGCCTTCTGTGCTTTTTCCTTTTTTCATTGCACTTGTTTTGGGCCTCCTTACACCGCTAGTAAACCGGGGGGCCGTTCTGGTCTTCCCATTTTTAAATGTTCCCCTTTTGGGAATAACCTTTCCACGCCCCCCTGCTTTTTGTTGTTTTTTATTCCTTCATTTCATTTACTGGCTTTCCTGGGGTTCTCTTTCCCACTGGCCCCCCCCGCGGGAAAATTTGGGTTTTTCCCCTCAACCCTATGAAACCCCTTTTTTTTATAGTAAAGGCTTTTCCCATTCAACTCCTGTTATTTTTTCTCCACTTGCAGCCACAAAGTTTTTTCAAAGCACGAACCACTTTGGTCGCTAGCCCCCAGGGGCCCCTTCATACTTGATGTCCTCAATGTCTGAGTGCCCTGGGTTTTAAACACAAGGCCCAAATCTTGTGGTTCATCCTCCCTCTCACTCTGGTAGTGTCCTTAACATGTTGGTCCCGAGGTTTTCCAGCCCCACGTCCAACATCCTGGCTCTCCATGTTTTGGGGACCCCATGGGCTCCGGGTTTTCCCAGTCAATCTCCCTGGGGGTTGAAATCCCCCCATAAACCAGAAAATTTTTGCTCTGTGGGGTGAGCTCTTCTTTTTGCCCCCTTTCAAAAGTTTTCCCCATTGCTCGTTGCTTCTTCTTTATTCCCCCTTTTGGGGCCTCCTGCATTTTTGGGGTGGGGGGGATTTTTTACACACGGGAATCCCCCTTTTGGGGTTTTCCCCCCAAGACGAAGTGTACCTGCTATGTAGTCTTTTTCCCCCCGTCTCTCTATGCCTTCCATTTTCCCCGGAATTTCCCATCTGTTTTTACGAGCAAGCAACCCCACCTCCCCCCTTTGCCCCTTCAAACTTCCTTTCATGATCTGGTTTCCTGGGGGGAAGATTGCATCTGTTATTGCCCTCCATGAGTTTTGTAACTGCTTTTGATGTCGGGGGATTTTCTCATTGTTTTTTTCTTGCCTTTCCCTCATTTTTAATTCTTTAAATCCACCCTGCATTTGTGTCCCAAACCTTCAATTCTGTTCTAATCCCTGTAACTTGGTGGGGGGGGTGGAAACAGAGGGACGGTTTTTGAGGGGTTGGTTTGGTTTTTTTTCGGGGCCTTGGGGGTGTCGTGGCTGGAGCCCTTCTGCAGGTGTTTCTGGGGGGTGCGCTTGCCCTTCCATTTGCCCTGGGTTTTTCCCTTCTCTCCTTTTTCATTTCCCCCCCTTTTCTCCTTTCTTTTTTTTTTGAACTCTCTCTTTCATTGTCTTCCTTTCGTCCTATGTTCTTCTGGGTCGGGTACACACTCCGGAACTCGGGTTTGGGCCTCCGGCCGTGCTTTCTCCTGCGGATTTATGGGGTTTTGGGTTGTTTTTGCCTTGAAAAATTTCTTTTTAGAGGGCCCATTCCTTTTCCCTTTTTGAACCCCCCCAATTCTCCCAAAAAATTTTCCACCGGGGGCAGTCCCCCTCGCCTTTACCTTCATGAATTTCAATGCTTTTTTTTTTCCTCCTGCTTCTTTCATCTAAGTTTTTCCCCCTTTTGCTTTGTCTAGCCCAAAACAAAATGGATCCTTTTCCCTTTTCCCCCTCCCACTGTGACCCCATTGCATCCTCTGAAGTGTTTTAGTTTTCCCTTTCCCCTGGAGTGTTCCTTTTCCCTTTAGTCCCTTCCCTATTTTTTGGCCCCTATGCTTCTTGGTTTTTTCCTTCCCGCTCACCTGTTTTCCCGGCCCCCCCAGGGATCTGGTAAGGTCCTTGCAAAAATGTCCTTGTTCCCTTTAAAGTCCCTTCCCCTCCCTCCATTCTGTCCCCGTGTGCCCCTGTCTTTGTTTTGGCCCCCTTTGGGTTTTACAGGACCCCTGCATTTTCAGTTTTAAATTTCCCTGCTTCCTTCAGACCCGTTTTCCTGTGGGTTTTATGTAGCCTTTGGGCCGTTTCTACTTCCGAATATCTTTGTCTCTGTGCTATTTCAGATGCCAGGGTCCCCTTCTAATCTCTCTATCTTGATTTTTTGTGCTGTGGCCCCGGGTTTCTTCCCCTTCTGCATTCTGCTGCTAACCTCTTTCCATCTTCCTTTTCCCCTCATCTAGTTCCTTCCCCCTTTTCTTTCCCTTTTTTTTTAGCTCAAACCCCCCATTCCTCCCTCCCAAAAATTTGTCCCTTGGGGGCCCCTTTCCCATCCTGGTTTTTAAAGGGTTTTTCCCCCTTGCTCCCCCAGAAGGGGGGCCCGGGGGGGGTTTGGGGGGGGGGAAAGATGGTTAGGGGGAGAGGGGGGTGGGGTTGGGTTTTTGGGGGGGGGGGAGGATGGTTATTGGAGGGGTTAAAACAGTTGGGGGAGGGGGGTTTTGTTTGGGTTTACGGGGAGAGGGGATGGAAGGTTTGGGGGGGGGGGAAAGGGTGGTTTTGGGGGAGGGGGTAGTTGGGGGGTTAGGGGGGGTTTGGGGGGGGGGTTGGTGGTTTGAGGGAGGGGGGAGGTGGCTAAAGGGGAGGTTTGGGTTTGGGAAGGGGGAGGTGGTTAGGGGAGGGGGGACGTGTTTTTGTCAAGTGTTTTTTGTCCCAAAAGAGGGGGGTGTGTGTTTGGGTGTGGGGGTGTGTGTGGTGTGTGTGTGTGTGTGTGTGTGGTGTGTGTGTGGTGTTGTGTTTTGTGTGGGGTGTGTGTGTTTTGTGGGTGTGGGGTGTTGTGGGTTTTGTGTGGTTTTGTGTGGGTGTGTGGGGTGGTGTGTGTGTGGGTGTGTGTTTTGGGGGGTGGTGGTGGTGTGTGGGTTTTGTGGTGTGTGTGTGGTGTGTGTGGGGTGGTGTGTGTGTGGGGTGGTGTTGGGGGGTGGTGTGTGGGGTGGTGTGTGTTGTGGTTGGGGGTGTGTGTTTGTGTGGTGTGGGGTGTGTGGTGTGTGTGTGGGGGGGTGTGTGGTGTGTGTTTTTGGGGGGGGGTGTATGTGTGGGTGTTGTGGTGTGTGGGTGGGTGTGTGGGGAATGTGTGGTGGGGTGTGTGGTGTGTGTGTGTGTGGTGTTGGGGTGTGGTTGTGTGTGGGGGTGTTTTGGGTGGTTTTGGGGGGGTGTGTGGGGTGTTTTGGGGTGTGGGGTGTTGGGGTTTTTGGGGGGTGTGTGTGTTGTGTGTGTTGTGTTGGGTGTGTTTAATTTTTTTGTGTGTGTTTTGAGGGGGGTTGTGGTGTTTTTGTGTGGTGTTGTGTGTTTTGTGTGTGGTGTGTGTGACGTTTTACCCTTGTGTGTGTGTGCTTTGTGTGGGAGGGGGGTTTGGGGGGGGGTAGGTTTGGGGTGGTTGAAAATTTCCCTCGGTAACAATTTTGGGCTTTATTTTTCTTTCCCAATTTTGCTACTCTCCTCCATTATTGCCCTTTTTGGGGTTTTCTTTAATTTTGCTGGTTATTACATTTTCCTTGTTCACATTGAGAGAGGACTTCTAGCTTCCCAAAATATTTTTTACTTCTAATAACACCGGGAGTAACCCTGCCTGTGTGCATGGGTTTGTGTGAAAAGTGTTTGTCGGGGTTAAAGACGGCCCCAACTTCTTGTGACCTTACACAAACCCCCCTGGGACTTGCCCCAGCACCATCTTTCCCAAAGTTGCCCTTAAAAAAAATTTTCCCACCCCCCCCAAACCCCCCTTTTCACACTCGCAACCCTATATTCTCTATGTCTATGCCCATTTCTATTCTAAATTTTGGGAATTGCTTTCAGGGTGGGGAGTGTGTGTTTTGTTTGTGTGGGGTGTTGTGTTTGGGGTAGTGTGGGGTTGTGGTTTTGTGTGTGCGGGGGTGTGTGTGTTTTACATATTTGGGGGCGACATATAAAAATATATATTTTATATATATATTAAAATATATTATATATATATATAAATATTTATATATATATATATAAATATTTTATATATATATAATTTTTTTTATATATTTACTTATATTTTGCAGTAAAATCTTTAAATTTTCAAAAAAATGGCTCCCCACATATGACTGCCCCATGGAATTTCCCGGGGGAAAAAACGCAACCTCCGGGGAAGGGCCGGGCCCGGGTGGGGAGATGAGAGGGAAATTTGATATTGACCTAAAAAACCTCCCCTCAGACCCGGGAAGGGAAAGTTAAATTCCAAAAAAACCCACTCTTTCCCAGGCAAATGATAAATTAAATTTTATAACCCGCCGTCCGTTCCTTGATTAAAAAAATCAATTTTAAAAAAAACGGATACACACACCTCATAATAACTGCTTCGCAGGACGAGTCATTCCTGGATAAACCCTCATCAGGAGATATGAAAAAAATTTATCGTCAAATATATTCAGAAAGTTTAGAGTTCAGTTAACAAATAAATAAGTAAACAAAGTCAGCTTATTTCTACAGATTTCCAGTCTGTAGAATTTCTTTGTAATAATACTAGAAAAATTAAATTTTCCGTAATGCATCAACCCCCAAAACAAGATTTAGAAAATTATGCTGTTCTGTATGCAAAAAAAGATATAAAAAATAAATATATATATAAATAAACGTACAAAAAATATATAAATAAATACATCCAAATATCTATCAGAGGGTTAAGAAGCGAAATGATTATTGTATATTGTCAGAAAGTTCTAGCTAGATGCACTCATCACAGAGTGAAGCATAGATCTAGCAAGCAGTTAGAGCACAGTAGACAGAGTGGACGATGGTGGTGATCATCAGGCTTAGTTCTCCGGCTGGTCACAGCAACGTAATGAATATTAAATCGCAGGCTCGACCCTACTCCATTTTTCAGACACAGTGACATTGTTTAGAGGATGCAGAGCTACAGCTGCTGAAAGAGACTCTTACTGGTAAAAAAAAAAAAGCACTATTAAACAAACTTGCAGGTGTGGCACAGTCAGAGGCTCCTGCTAACCTTGCCAGTCGTATGTTTGTGATTCCTAATGTAGCCAGTACAGCACTGTGTTAACAGTGACGGAAAAGTTACCTCGTGGTGCGGTCATCCCTTCAATGTGTATATATCGTGCAGAATAAGTAAAAACTTGTGATTTTGGGCTTAAATAACAACTCTCTTCTTAAGGCAAGCGAAAATTTGTGTATGCAATAATTTCGCAAAAATAATTTTGAACCTAACGAAAAAAATATATTTCATTATGTTTGTTTATCATTATTGTGAACTTATCTGAAATAGATTTAGTTGGATTAACCTAAATTAAATTACCCTTGTTATAATAAGGTTAAGTAAGATTTTAAATGAGTTCTTGCTAATTGAAACCCGTTTTTTCCTATTCAGCACGACTATATATATATATTATATTATATATATATATATATATATTATATAAATATATATATATATATATATATATATATATATATATTTTATATACTATAGTGTGTGTGTGTTGTGTGTGTGTGTGTGTGTGTGTGGTGTGTGTGTGTGTGTGTGTGTATGTATACACATATCATAGAATAAAATAGAATAACTAATAATTACTTCAAGGAAAATTAGTTTTGTCGGCCTATAACTGATGGATCTGACAGCCTATCATTGATAGTTGTGGCAGCCTGTAATTAATCCCTTGATCATCTCTTTCATCATGAGAGTATAAACATGACAGTGATACATGCAACTCAGTCACCTCGTCTGCACTAACATGATGAATAATGTCATGATGTCAAAGAGTACGACAGCGTCTAGAGTGAAGAACATGACGGGACTCCCATTATGACGTACAGCATGACCTTTTGTGACATACAGAATGACCTTTTGTGACATACAGAATGACCTTTTGTGACATACAGTATAACCTTTTGTGACATACAGTATAACCTTTTGTGACATACAACATGACCTTTTGTGACATACAGTATGACCTTTTGTGACATACAGTATAACCTTTTGTGACATACAGCATGACTTGTGACATACAGTATGACCTTTTGTGACATACAGTATAACCTTTTGTGACATACAGTATAACCTTTTGTGACATACAACATGACCTTTTGTGACATACAGTATGACCTTTTGTGACATACAGTATGACCTTTTGTGACATACAGCATGACCTTTTGTGACATACAGCATGACCTTTTGTGACATACAGCATGACCTTTTGTGACATACAGCATGACCGTTTGTGACATACAGTATGACCTTTTGTGACATACAGCATGACCTTTTGTGACATACAGCATGACCTTTGTAACAGGCAACTTGACCTTTCCAGGAGAACATAGTGGGTAGAAGAGAACGTGGAGGGTAGAAGACAACATGGATGGTAGAAGACAACATGGATGGTAGAAGATAACATGGAGGGTAGAAGACATCATGGATGGTAGAAGACAACATGGAGGGTAGAAGACATCATGGATGGTAGAAGATAACATGGAGGGTAGAAGATAACATGGATGGTAGAAGACAACATGGAGGGTAGAAGACATCATGGATGGTAGAAGATAACATGGAGGGTAGAAGATAACATGGATGGTAGAAGACAACATGGATGGTAGAAGATAACATGGAGGGTAGAAGACATCATGGATGGTAGAAGATAACATGGAGGGTAGAAGACATCATGGATGGTAGAAGATAACATGGAGGGTAGAAGACATCATGGATGGTAGAAGATAACATGGAGGGTAGAAGATAACATGGAGGGTAGAAGACAACATGGATGGTAGAAGATAACATGGAGGGTAGAAGACAACATGGAGGGTAGAAGACAACATGGAGGGTAGAAGACATCATGGAGGGTAGAAGACAACATGTAGGGTAGAAGACAACATGGATGGTAGAAGATAACATGGAGGGTAGAAGACAACATGGAGGGTAGAAGACAACATGTAGGGTAGAAGACAACATGGAGGGTAGAAGACAACATGGAGGGTAGAAGATAACATGGAGGGTAGAAGACAACATGGAGGGTAGAAGACAACATGGATGGTAGAAGATAACATGGAGGGTAGAAGACAACATGGAGGGTAGAAGACAACATGGAGGGTAGAAGATAACATGGAGGGTAGAAGATAACATGGATGGTAGAAGATAACATGGAGGGTAGAAGATAACATGGATGGTAGAAGATAACATGGAGGGTAGAAGATAACATGGATGGTAGAAGATAACATGGAGGGTAGAAAACAACATGGATGGTAGAAGATAACATGGAGGGTAGAAGACAACATGGAGGGTAGAAGACAACATGTAGGGTAGAAGACAACATGTAGGGTAGAAGACAACATGGAGGGTAGAAGATAACATGGAGGGTAGAAGATAACATGTAGGGTAGAAGATAACATGTAGGGTAGAAGATAACATGGAGAGTAGAAGACAACATGGAGGTAGAAGATAACATCATGGAGGGTAGAAGATAACATGGAGGGTAGAAGATAACATGGAGGGTAGAAGATAACATGGAGGGTAGAAGATAACATGTAGGGTAGAAGATAACATGGAGGGTAGAAGACAACATGGAGGGTAGAAGATAACATGGAGGGTAGAAGATAACATGTAGGGTAGAAGATAACATGTAGGGTAGAAGATAACATGGAGGGTAGAAGACAACATGGAGGGTAGAAGACAACATGTAGGGTAGAAGACAACATGGAGGTAGAGATAACATGGAGGGTAGAAGATAACATGGAGGTAGAAGACAACATGGATGGGTAGAAGACAACAATGTAGGGTAGAAGACAACATGGAGGGTAGAAGACAACATGGAGGGTAGAAGACAACATGTAGGGTAGAAGACAACATGGAGGGTAGAAGATAACATGGAGGGTAGAAGATAACATGGAGGGTAGAAGACAACATGGAGGGTAGAAGACAACATGTAGGGTAGAAGACAACATGGAGGGTAGAAGACATCATGGATGGTAGAAGATAACATGGAGGGTAGAAGACAACATGGAGGGTAGAAGACAACATGGATGGTAGAAGATAACATGGAGGGTAGAAGACAACATGGAGGGTAGAAGACAAACATGTAGGGTAGAAGACACATGGTGGTAGAAGATAACATGGAGGGTAGAAGACAACATGGAGGGTAGAAGACAACATGTAGGGTAGAAGACAACATGTAGGGTAGAAGACAACATGGATGGTAGAAGATAACATGGAGGGTAGAAGACAACATGTAGGGTAGAAGACAACATGTAGGGTAGAAGACAACATGGAGGGTAGAAGACAACATGGAGGGTAGAAGACAACATGGAGGGTAGAAGACAACATGGAGGGTAGAAGACAACATGGAGGGTAGAAGACAACATGTAGGGTAGAAGACAACATGTAGGGTAGAAGACAACATGGATGTAGAAGATAACATGGAGGGTAGAAGACAACATGGAGGGTAGAAGACAACATGTAGGGTAGAAGACAACATGGAGGGTAGAAGACACATGGAGGGTAGAGAACAACATGGAGGGTAGAAGACAACATGTAGGGTAGAAGACAACATGGAGGGTAGAAGACAACATGTAGGGTAGAAGACAACATGGAGGGTAGACGACATCATGGAGGGTAGAAGACAACATGTAGGGTAGAAGACAACATGGAGGGTAGACGACATCATCGAGGGTAGAAGACATCATGGAGGGTAGAAGACAACATGTAGGGTAGAAGACAACATGTAGGGTAGAAGACAACATGTAGGGTAGAAGACAACATGGAGGGTAGAAGACAACATGTAGGGTAGAAGACAACATGTAGGGTAGAAGACAACATGGAGGGTAGAAGACAACATGTAGGGTAGAAGACAACATGTAGGGTAGAAGACAACATGGAGGGTAAAGAACAACATGTAGGGTAGAAGACAACATGGAGGGTAGAAGACAACATGTAGGGTGAAGACAACATGTAGGGTAGAAGACAACATGTAGGGTAGAAGACAACATGGAGGGTAGAGACAACATGTAGGGTAGAAGACAACATGGAGGGTAACGACATCATGGAGGTGTAGAAGACATCATGGAGGGTAGAAGACAACTTGGAGGGTAGAAGACAACATGGAGAGTAGAAGATAACATGGAGGGTAGAAGACAACATGGAGGGTAGAAGACAACATGGAGGGTAGAAGACAACATGGAGGGTAGACGACATCATGGAGGGTAGAAGACATCATGGAGGGTAGAAGACAACATGGAGGGTAGAAGACAACATGGAGGGTAGAAGACAACATGGAGGGTAGAAGATAACATGGAGGGTAGAAGACACATGGAGGGTAGAAGACAACATGGAGGGTAGAAGACACATGGAGGGTAGAAGACAACATGGACGGTAGAAGACATCATGGAGGGTAGAAGACAACATGGAGGGTTAGAAGACATCATGGAGGGTAGAAGACAACATGGAGGGTAGAAGACAACATGTGAGGGTAGAAGACAACATGGAGGGTAGAAGACAACATGTAGGGTAGAAGACAACATGGAGGGTAGAAGACAACATGTAGGGTTAGAAGACAACATGGAGGGTAGACGAATCATGGAGGGTAGAAGACAACAATTGTAGGGTAGAGACAACATGGAGGGTAGACGACATCATGGAGGGTAGAAGACATCATGGAGGGTAGAAGACAACATGTAGGGTAGAAGACAACATGTAGGGTAGAAGACAACATGTAGGGTAGAAGACAACATGGAGGGTAGAGACAACATGTAGGGTAGAGACAACATGTAGGGTAGAAGACAACATGGAGGTAGAAGACAACATGTAGGGTAGAAGACAACATGTAGGGTAGAAGACAACATGGAGGGTAGAAGACAACATGTAGGGTAGAAGACAACATGGAGGGTAGAAGACAACATGTAGGGTAGAAGACAACATGTAGGGTAGAAGACAACATGTAGGGTAGAAGACAACATGGAGGTAGAAGACAACATGTAGGGTAGAAGACAACATGGAGGGTAGACGACATCATGGAGGGTAGAAGACATCATGGAGGGTAGAAGACAACTTGGAGGGTAGAAGACAACATGGAGAGTAGAAGATAACATGGAGGGTAGAAGACACATGGAGGGTAGAAGACAACATGGAGGGTAGAAGACAACACTGGAGGGTAGACGACATCATGGAGGGTAGAAGACATCATGGAGGGTAGAGACAACATGGAGGGTAGAAGACAACATGGAGGGTTAGAAGACAACATGGAGGGTAGAAGATAACATGGAGGGTAGAAGACACATGGAGGGTAGAAGACAACATGGAGGGTAGAAGACACATGGAGGGTAGAAGACAACATGGACGGTAGAAGACAATCATGGAGGGTAGAAGACAACAGGAGGGTAGAAGACATCATGGAGGGTAGAAGACAACATGGAGGGTAGTAGACAACATGGAGGGTAGAAGATAACATGGAGGGTAGAAGACAACTGGAGGTTAGAAGACATCATTGAGGGTAGAAGACAACATGGAGGGTAGAAGACAACATGGAGGGTAGAAGACAATATGGAGGGTAGAAGACAACATGGAGGGTAGAAGACAACATGGAGGGTAGAAGACATCATGGAGGGTAGAAGACAACATGGAGGGTAGAAGACACATGGAGGGTAGAAGACACATGGAGGGTAGAAGACAACATGGAGGGTAGAAGACAACATGGAGGGTAGAAGACAACATGGAGGGTAGAAGACAACATGGAGGGTAGAAGACAACATGGAGGGTAGAAGACAACATGGAGGGTAGAAGACAACATGGAGGGTAGAAGACAACATGGAGGGTAGAAGACAACATGGAGGTAGAAGACAACATGGAGGGTAGAAGACAACATGGAGGGTAGAAGACAACATGGAGGGTAGAAGACAACATGGAGGGTAGAAGACAACATGGAGGGTAGAAGACAACATGGAGGGTAGAAGACATCATTGAGGGTAGAAGACATCATGGAGGGTAGAAGACAACATGGAGGGTAGAAGACAACATGGAGGGTAGAAGATAACATGGAGGGTAGAAGACACATGGAGGGTAGAAGACAACATGGACGGTAGAAGACATCATGGAGGGTAGAAGACAACATGGAGGGTAGAAGACATCATGGAGGGTAGAAGACAACATGGAGGGTAGAAGACAACATGGAGGGTAGAAGATAACATGGAGGGTAGAAGACACATGGAGGGTAGAAGACAACATGGAGGGTAGAAGACATCATTGAGGGTAGAAGACAACATGGAGGGTAGAAGACAACATGGAGGGTAGAAGACAATATGGAGGGTAGAAGACAACATGGAGGGTAGAAGACAACATGGAGGGTAGAATACACATGGAGGGTAGAAGACAACATGGAGGGTAGAAGACATCATGGAGGGTAGAAGACAACATGGAGGGTAGAAGACACATGGAGGGTAGAAGACAACATGGAGGGTAGAAGACAACATGGAGGGTAGAAGACAACATGGAGGGTAGAAGACAACATGGAGGGTAGAAGACAACATGGAGGGTAGAAGACATCATGGAGGGTAGAAGACATCATGGAGGGTAGAAGACATCATGGAGGGTAGAAGACAACATGGAGGGTAGAAGACATCATGGAGGGTAGAAGACATCATGGAGGGTAGAAGACAACATGGAGGGTAGAAGACATCATGGAGGGTAGAAGACATCATGGAGGTAGAAGACAACATGGAGGGTAGAAGACAACATGGAGGGTAGAAGACAACATGGAGGGTAGAAGACAACATGAAGGGTAGAAGACATCATGGAGGGTAGAAGACAACATGGAGGGTAGAAGACATCATGGAGGGTAGAAGACAATATGGAGGGTAGAAGACATCATGGAGGATAGAAGACAACATGGAGGGTAGAAGACATCATGGAGGGTAGAAGACAACATGGAGGGTAGAAGACATCATGGAGGGTAGAAGATAACATGGAGGGTAGACGACAACATGGAGGGTAGAAGACAACATGGAGGGTAGAAGACATCATGGAGGGTAGAAGACAACATGGAGGGTAGAAGACATCATGGAGGGTAGAAGACAACATGGAGGGTAGAAGACATCATGGAGGGTAGAAGACAACATGGAGGGTAGAAGACATCATGGAGGGTAGAAGACAACATGGAGGGTAGAAGACAACATGGAGGGTAGAAGACAACATGGAGGGTAGAAGACAACATGGAGGGTAGAAGACAACATTGAGGGTAGAAGACATCATGGAGGGTAGAAGACAACATGGAGGGTAGAAGACATCATGGGGGTAGAAGACAACATGGAGGGTAGAAGACATCATGGAGGGTAGAAGACAACATGGAGGGTAGAAGACATCATGGAGGGTAGAAGACAACATGGAGGGTAGAAGACATCATGGAGGGTAGAAGACATCATGGAGGGTAGAAGACAACATGGAGGGTAGAAGACATCATGGAGGGTACAAGACATCATGGAGGGTAGAAGACAACATGGAGGGTAGAAGACATCATGGAGGGTAGAAGACATCATGGAGGGTAGAAGACAACATGGAGGGTAGAAGACAACATGGAGGGTAGAAGACATCATGGAGGGTAGAAGACAACATGGAGGGTAGAAGACATCATGGAGGGTAGAAGACAACATGGAGGGTAGAAGACATCAGGGAGGATAGAAGACAACATGGAGGGTAGAAGACATCATGGAGGGTAGAAGACAACATGGAGGGTAGAAGACATCATGGAGGGTAGAAGATAACATGGAGGGTAGAAGACAACATGGAGGGTAGAAGACAACATGGAGGGTAGAAGACATCATGGAGGGTAGAAGACAACATGGAGGGTAGAAGACATCATGGAGGGTAGAAGACAACATGGAGGGTAGAAGACATCATGTAGGGTAGAAGACAACATGGAGGGTAGAAGACATCATGGAGGGTAGAAGACAACATGGAGGGTAGAAGACAACATGGAGGGTAGAAGACAACATGGAGGGTAGAAGACAACATGGAGGGTAGAAGACAACATTGAGGGTAGAAGACATCATGGAGGGTTAGAAGACAACATGGAGGGTAGAAGACATCATGGAGGGTAGAAGACAACATGGAGGTAGAAGACATCATGGAGGGTAGAAGACAACATGGAGGGTAGAAGACATTCATGGAGGGTAGAAGACAACATGGAGGGTAGAAGACATCATGGAGGGTAGAAGACAACATGGAGGGTAGAAGACATCATGGAGGGTAGAAGATAACATGGAGGGTAGAAGACAACATGGAGGGTAGAAGACAACATGGAGGGTAGAAGACAACATGGAGGGTAGAAGACAACATGGAGGGTAGAAGACAACATGGAGGGTAGAAGACATCATGGAGGATAGAAGACAACATGGAGGGTAGAAGACAACATGGAGGGTAGAAGACAACATGGAGGGTAGAAGACATCATGGAGGGTAGAAGACATCATGGAGGGTAGAAGACAACATGGAGGGTAGAAGACATCATGGAGGGTAGAAGACATCATGGAGGGTAGAAGACATCATGGATGGTAGAAGACAACATGGAGGGTAGAAGACAACATGGAGGGTAGAAGACAACATGGAGGGTAGAAGACAACATGGAGGGTAGAAGACATCATGGAGGGTAGAAGACATCATGGAGGGTAGAGAACATCATGGGGGTAGAAGACATCATGGAAGGTAGAAGACAACATGGAGGGTAGAAGACAACATGGAGGGTAGAAGACATCATGGAGGGTAGAAGACAACATGGAGGGTAGAAGACAACATGGAGGGTAGAAGACAACATGGAGGGTAGAAGACAACATGGAGGGTAGAAGACAACATGGAGGGTAGAAGACAACATGGAGGGTAGAAGACAACATGGAGGGTAGAAGACAACATGGAGGGTAGAAAACATCATGGAGGGTAGAAAGACATCATGGAGGGTAGAGACATCATGGAGGGTAGAAGACAACATGGAGGGTAGAAGACATCATGGAGGGTAGAAGACATCATGGAGGGTAGAAGACAACATGGAGGGTAGAAGATATCATGGAGGGTAGAAGACATCATGGAGGGTAGAAGACAACATGGAGGGTAGAAGACATCATGGAGGGTAGAAGACATCATGGAGGGTAGAAGACATCATGGAGGGTAGAAGACATCATGGAGGGTAGAAGACATCATGAAGGGTACGAAGACATCATGGAGGGTAGAAGACATCATGGAGGGTAGAAGACATCATGGAGGGTAGAAGACATCATGAAGGGTAGAAGACATCATGGAGGGTAGAAGACATCATGGAGGGTAGAAGACATCATGGAGGGTAGAAGACAACATGGAGGGTAGAAGATATCATGGAGGGTAGAAGACATCATGGAGGGTAGAAGACAACATGGAGGGTAGAAGACATCATGGAGGGTAGAAGACATCATGGAGGGTAGAAGACATCATGGAGGGTAGAAGACATCATGGAGGTAGAAGACATCATGGAGGGTAGAAGACAACATGGAGGGTAGAAGACATCATGGAGGGTAGAAGACATCATGGAGGGTAGAAGACAACATGGAGGGTAGAAGACATCATGGAGGGTAGAAGACATCATGGACGGTAGAAGACATCATGGAGGGTAGAAGACAACATGGAGGGTAGAAGACATCATGGAGGTTAGAAGACAACATGGAGGGTAGAAGACAACATGGAGGGTAGAAGACATCATGGAGGGTAGAAGACATCATGGAGGGTAGAAGACATCATGGAGGGTAGAAGACAACATGGAGGGTAGAAGACATCATGGAGGGTAGAAGACAACATGGAGGGTAGAAGACATCATGGAGGGTAGAAGACATCATGGAGGTAGAAGACACATGGAGGGTAGAAGACATCATGGAGGGTAGAAGACATCATGGAGGGTAGAAGACATCATGGAGGGTAGAAGACAACATGGAGGGTAGAAGACAACATGGAGGGTAGAAGACATCATGGAGGGTAGAAGACATCATGGAGGGTAGAAGACATCATGGAGGGTAGAAGGACAACATGGAGGGTAGAAGACAACATGGAGGGTAGAAGACATCATGGAGGGTAGAAGACATCATGGAGGGTAGAAGAGAGCATAGCGGATAGAAGATGAAAATAAAATACTGTTATCTTGTTATAATAAGGTTTATGTTAAGCTTTACAAACAACTAGAGTTATGAAAAGCTTTATATCTTTATCCACAGCTTTATGTGGAGCTACATCGCCTTATAGTTGGATAAAGCTTTCCTGGAACGAAGAGTTGATACGACAGAAAGCTTCCCTGTTTTACGTGTCGTTGCCATCACATAATATGCTACAGTGATAACGACAGTATTGCTATATGTTATATTCCCTGTTATCGAAACCAGACTGTGCTCGCTTTCCCTATTTGATAACGACAGAATTGTCTCGTCCGTCCTAGCAGCGACCTGTCAGCGGTGATAGCCACTTACATTATTAAGTGGGCCTTGTACTCAAGGTCAATAATATTTAAGTGACCTTGCACTCAAATATTGAAACCTTGCATCCAGAAATATCGAAACATTTAGTGAGTGAACTGCACTTACATAGAAATGGATATATTGAGTGAATGCACTCATATAGAAACATTTATTGAATGAACTTGCACTCATATCGATACAGAACCACTAACCTTCCACTCAGAAATGTGAATGCTCTTTCAGAGCCATTGAGTGCATCATCCACTGAATGAGTCAATCATCACTTGTATTTTTCAATAACGAATTAACTAGCGAGATCAACAATCATCCCGGCGAGGTATTATGAAGATCTGAGTATTGTGTGTTGTGTAATGTTTAGTGTGTATTGTGTATTAACATGAAATACCTGCGAAATTAAACTAGACCTTATGAAGAGGTAAAATAAATTGGAAAGAATCCTAAACATTAGTGAGAGTCAATATAGAACATCACTGAGAGCACCATAATTCTCTGAGAGTCACTATAAGCATCAATAGGGGTTACTATAAACCTGAGTCACTGTAAGCATTATTGAGCGTCACTGTAAACATTGTTTAGGAGTGACTATGAGTGTCATTGAGAGTTACCATAAACATCAGTCACCATAAACACCATTAGAATCACCATAAACATCACTGAGTTACCATGAAGACCATTAAGAGTCACTATTACATCACTGAATCACCATAAACATCATCAACAGTCATCATAATCAATGAATCACCATAAACATCATCAAGGGTCATCATGAACATCATTGAGACTCAGAATAAACATTGAGAGTCACCATAAACATTGAGAGTTACCATAAACATTGAGAGTCACCATAAACATTGAAAGTCACCATAAACATTGAGAGTCACCATAAACATTGAGAGTCACCATAAACATTGAGAGTCACCATAAACATTGAGACTCACCATAAACATTGAGAGTCACCATAAACATTGAGAGTCACCATAAACATTGAAAGTCACCATAAACATTGAGAGTCACCATAAACATTGAGTCACCATAAACATTGAGAGTCACCATAAACATTGAGACTCACCATAAACATTGAGAGTCACCATAAACATTGAGAGTCACCATAAACATTGAGAGTCACCATAAACATTGAGAGTCACCATAAACATTGAGAGTCACCATAAACATTGAGAGTCACCATAAACATTGATAGTCACCATAAACATTGAGAGTCACCATAAACATTGAGAGTCACCATAAACATTGAGAGTCACCATAAACATTGAGAGTCACCATAAACATTGAGAGTCACCATAAACATTGAGAGTCACCATAAACATTGAAAGTCACCATAAACATTGAGAGTCACCATAAACATTGAGAGTCACCATAAACATTGAGAGTCACCATAAACATTGAGACTCACCATAAACATTGAGAGTCACCATAAACACTGAGAGTCACCATAAACATTGAGAGTCACCATAAACATTGAGAGTCACCATAAACATTGAGAGTCACCATAAACATTGAGAGTCACCATAAACATTGAGAGTCACCATAAACATTGATAGTCACCATAAACATTGAGAGTCACCATAAACATTGAGAGTCACCATAAACATTGAGAGTCACCATAAACATTGAGAGTCACCATAAACATTGAGAGTCACCATAAACATTGAGAGTCACCATAAACATTGAGAGTCACCATAAACATTGAGAGTCACCATAAACATTGATAGTCACCATAAACATTGAGAGTCACCATAAACATTGAGAGTCACCATAAACATTGAGAGTCACCATAAACATTGAGAGTCACCATAAACATTGAGAGTCACCATAAACATTGAGAGTCACGCTGGTGACCGTGATAATTTAAATGAGTGGAAGAGAGTTGGAGAGCATCATTAGTAGATCATTTAATAAAGAAATCCATCGCCCAGTTTGATAAAAAAATT
>NC_069410.1:27483225-27493225 GCF_026875155.1 Cherax quadricarinatus | reverse complement strand
TTTGCGTCTCGTTCATAAAATACTCGGGTCGTCAGTCTCACTGAGCACTGAATCTTATTGATACCTGAATACTTCACTAATTTCTTTGTTGTCGTCAATGCATATTCTATTTCCTTTAATCAATGGCTAGATAGTGTACGCTTTGCCCTGGAATTAACGTACGAAAAGGGTGCTAGATTCTTCTAGATTTCATGTATGGCTTTTTGTTACTTGTGTCGCTCCTGGACTCTAGCACATTCAATTTGAGCGCAACATTTACCATGTCTTTATCTAGTCTTACTCTTCACTCTTCAGAGAATCTGCTACCTTCTAGGTCTGTTATCCATCATCTTCGCCTACATAGGGCGCGCTTCTCCCTTTCTAACCTTCATCTTCTCCTCCATTATGTGTCTGAAGCATACTTCTAGTGCCACTGAATTCATCCTCTCTATATACTGGTTCAGGTCCTCGTTTATCATATTGTCTTCCCAGTAGATTTCAATTAGCTCAAGATTAATTAGCCCCTAGTTCATGTTTTTGTTGTTAAATTAAATTTTTAAAGCATATCCTCATGAGTGAATGAGTTTTGTTTATTAGGACCGGTATTTCTGAATTCCTATTAGGTTTTGGTGTGAGTTTACTGTCTTCGACACTATTATGTTCAATCCCAGATTTTAATTTTTTCGTGAATATAAGGTCTAGAGTATTCTTTAATCTAGTCGGTACCGCTGTTTAATGGGATGAGGAGAATCTGTTGCAGAGTTCTAGTAGTCAGTTGAGTGAGACTATTCTTCCAGGTTGGCTCTTGGGATTCTGTGCAATTCCAGCCTGTCCTGGAATTGCACAGCAATTCTTGAGTTGGGGGTTTGATAAGTTTCCAAGACAATACTCGATATTCATTAGTTGGTCTTTGAACTGCCTTTACCGGTTCAAAGAGAGGACGAATAACTACATTTTAGTTTTCAGTTTTAACCACCAAAACTTCGACTACATCATAAGTGAGGTTAGGTATGAGCGACTCTTTAACGTACAAACCAACCCATCTTGTCTGTTTTTCTAGTCACATTTAAGTAGATTGTACCTAAGTAACTATATTTCATTGTCGACGTAGCCTTTAATGAAAATAAATGCATTAGACTCATTGAGGAGACCACTGATGAATGGTATTTTGTTGTTGTTACTCGGTTTAAGACCTTGAATATTTGCAAACACAAATGATGTTATGACGCTGATAGCTGTGTTGGGAAGCTTCTCTCTTAGTTTTGAGATCTGTGGCTCCGAAGAGCCTGTCACTGCTATTCTTTCCAACCCAGGAAGTTTCCTAGCTGGAAATATAAACACTTAAGCAGTATAATGTGATCCTTTATTGTCAACGTTGTCAATAAAGGATCACATTATACTGCTTAAGTGTTTATATTTCCATTGTGTCGGTATTTTATACCGTTCATTTCCAAGTTTCCTAGCTGTTGATTTATTCTTATCATGTAGTCAGATACGTTCCCTGGGACTAAAAAAATATCTTCTCTTTGTATGATTACAATTTTCATGTTCTATTGTATGTTCACGTTGCTCACGTTGCTTTATGTGCCTCGTTCTCTTCGTCAGGAACGACAGGCAGTTTGTATCATAGCACTGTCTTTCGTGTAATGCGTAATAACACACTGCAGGGTGAGAGTATGTGCAGGGCTTGGAATGACATGCTTCTTTACTGAGGAGAGGACAGCATTTTCATGGGTGGTCGTACTGACATATGATTCCCATTTTCATTTTGTCCATATTTGCAAATTATCTAAATGTACTGCCAAGATTCTTGGATTTTCCGATGGCTACGTTTTATTGTGTCCGGGTTGAGTCCCATTTTATTTTCAGTTTACTTACGGGTCTAGCAAATGCCGTTTATAGTGAAGTGAATGATTCCTTCTTAAGGTTCCTGAAAACTATCCAGCTTAATTTGCATCATCGTCACAGGAAGCGCAAGAAAATTCGTATCCATGAACTTTTTCATAACACCTCATATACTTACTTGTCACACCTGACATTCATCTGTACACGTATAATATTGTGACGTATGTGTGTCATAATACATAATGAGTTCAAGACCAAGCAAGTTATCCCACACGTAGGAGTCAGTTACACCTGCGTTAAGAAAATCTTCCATCATCTTAATTTACCTTCAGTGTTTGCTTCTTGATCTCCGAGCGTTCCAAGTGACATTAAAGTTAGTAAAGTCTCCAGTTATATTTACAGTGTCATGACTCATGAAATCGTAATAACACGATTTCAAACAAACCACAGAACGGATGGGATTCGAACCCATGGTAATTTTACATTATTATTATCATGAATATTATTATTACTACTATTATTATTATTATTGTTATTATTATTATTAGTTATTATTATGGATATTATATTCTTTTATTAACATTATATATCTTAGCAACATTTACTCTTTGCTTAAGTAAAGAGAGAGATTCATTACTTCTTTGTTAATAATCGTCTCTTTAACGAACTGTGTATAATCAGGAATCGCCAGTTCAGATACTAAGTGATAATATCAGTCCTTATCTCAGTTAGACGCGTTATATCAGGGTATTGAACCTGAGCTTGGGATGTAGGTCATCTCTCTTAAGACTCATGTTCCGTGGGCTGACCTGGAAAACATTACGCTTCACTCTTGGTGACCTGCGCTGACCCTCTGACCTGGTGTGGTTGAATCAGTTGAATTACAAGACGTGTCTGAAGCCTGGGATGACTGCTGCCTCCATAGATGACTAGTTGACCTTATATGACAGTAATTAGCAGTTACAAGCCGAGGTAGGGAGGAAGGGAGAGAGAGAGAGACAGACAGACAGAGACAGACAGAGAGACAGACAGAGACAGGCAGACAGACAGAGACAGAGATAGAGACAGAGGCAGAGACAGACAGAGAGACAGAGATTGACAGACTATTTCACCTCCACCACCACTACGCAGAACACTCCACTATCGACTAGTAAGAAAGCATCATCCCCATTCCACACTGCCTTCATCCACACTGCCATCATCCACACTGCCTTCATCCACACTGCCTTCATCCACACTGCCATCATCCACACTGCCTTCATCCACACTGCCTTCATCCACACTGCCATCATCCACACTGCCATCATCCACACTGCCTTCATCACGACTGCCTATCATCCACACTGCCTTCATCCACAATGCCTTCATCCACACTGCCTTCATCCACACTGCCATCAATCCACACTGCCTTCATCCACACGCCTTCATCCACACTGCCTTCATCCACACTGCCTTCATCCACACTGCGCTTCATCACACACAGCCTCATCCACACTGCCATCATCAACACTGCCTCATCCACATGCCTTCATCCATACTGCCTCATCCAACACTGCCTTCATCCACACTAGTTCTTCATCCACACTGCCTTCATCCACACGCCTTCATCCACACTGCCTTCATCCACATGCCTTATCCACACTGCCTCATCCACACTGCCTTCATCCACACTGCCTTCATCCACACTGCCTTCATTAACACTACCTTCATCCATACTGCCTTC
Source organism: Cherax quadricarinatus (assembly GCF_026875155.1). Classification (NCBI taxonomy): domain Eukaryota; kingdom Metazoa; phylum Arthropoda; class Malacostraca; order Decapoda; family Parastacidae; genus Cherax; species Cherax quadricarinatus. Next base: position 27,489,678 of record NC_069410.1, on the reverse strand, counting down.
ATCCACAATGCCTTCATCTACACTTCCTTCATCCACACTGCCTTCATCCACACTGCCTTCATTCACACGCTTTTCATCAACACTGCCTTCATCCACACTGCCTTCAACCCACACTGCTTCATCCACACTGCCTTCATCCACACTTCCTTCATCCACAGTGCCTTCATCCACACTGCCTTCATCCACACTGCCTTCATCCACACTGCCTTCATCCACACTGCCTTCATCCACACTGCCTTCATCCACACTGCCTTCATCCATACTGCCTTCATCCACACTGCCTTCATCCACACTGCCTTCATCCACACTGCCTTCATCCATACTGCCTTCATCCACACTGCCTTCATCCATACTGCCTTCATCCACACTGCCTTCATCCACACTGCCTTCATCCACACTGCCTTCATCCACACTGCCTTCATCCACACTGCCTTCATCCACACTGCCTTCATTAACACTACTTCATCCATACTTCCTTCATCCACAATGCCTTCATCTACACTTGCCTTCATCCACACTGCGTTCATCCACACTGCCTTCATTCACACTGCCTTCATCAACACTGCCTTCATCCACACTGCCTTCATCCACACTGTCTTCATCAACAATTCCTTCATCCACACTTCCTTCAACCACACTGCCTTCATCCACACTGCCTTCATTCACACTGCCTTCATCAACACTGCCTTCATCCACACTGCCTTCACCCACACTGCCTTCATCCACACTGCCTTCATCCACACTTCCTTCATCCACAGTGCCTTCATCCACACTGCCTTCATCACACTGCCTTCATCCACACATGCCTTCATCCACACTGCCTTCATCCATACTGCCTTCATCCTACTGCCTTCATCCACACTGCCTTCATCCACACTGCCTTCATCACACTGCCTTCATCCACAACTGCCTTCATCCACACTGCCTTCATCCACACTGCCTTCATCCATACTGCCTTCATCCACACTGCCTTCATACACACTGCCTTCATCCACACTGCCTTCATCCATACTGCCTTCATCCACACTGCCTTCATCCATACTGCCTTCATCCACACTGCCTTCATCAACACTGCCTTCATCCACACTGCCTTCATCCACACTGCCTTCATCCACACTGCCTTCATCCACACTGCCTTCATCCACACTGCCTTCATCCACACTGCCTTCATTAACACTACCTTCATCCATACTTCCTTCATCCACAATGCCTTCATCTACACTGCCTTCATCCACACTGCCTTCATCCACACTGCCTTCATTCACACTGCCTTCATCAACACTGCCTTCATCCACACTGCCTTCATCCAAACTGCCTTCATCCACACTGCCTTCATTCACACTACCTTCATCAACGCTGCCTTCATCCACACTGCCTTCACCCACACTGCCTTCATCCACACTCCCTTCATCCACACTTCCTTCATCCACACTGCCTTCATCCACACTGCCTTCATCCACACTGCCTTCATCCACACTGCCTTCATCCACACTGCCTTCATCCATACTGCCTTCATCCATACTGCCTTCATCCACATGCCTTCACCACACTGCCTTCATCCACACTGCCTTCATCCACACTGCTTCATCCACACTGCCTTCATCCACACTGCCTTCATCCATAATGCCTTCATCCACACTGCCTTCATCCACACTGCCTTCATCCACACTGCCTTCATCCACACTGCCTTCATCCACACTGCCTTCATCCACACTACCTTCATCCATTACTGCCTTCATCCACACTGCCTTCATCCACACTGCCTTCATCCACACTGCCTTCATCCACACTGCCTTCATCCACACTGCCTTCATCCACACTGCCTTCAATCCATACTGCCTTCATCCACACTGCCTTCATCCACACTGCTTCATCCACACTTCCTTCATCCATACTGCCTTCATCCACACTGCCTTCATCCATACTGTCTTCATCCACACTGCCTTCATCCACACTGCCTTCATCCACACTGCCTTCATCCACACTGCCTTCATCCACACCGCCTTCATCCACACTGCCTTCATTAACACTACCTTCATCCATACTTCCTTCATCCACAATGCCTTCATCTACACTGCCTTCATCCACACTGCCTTCATCCACACTGCCTTCATTCACACTGCCTTTCATCAACACTGCCTTCATCCACACTGCCTTCATCCACACTGCCTTCATCCACTCTGCCTTCATCCACACTGCCTTCATCCACACTTCCTTCATCCACACTGCCTTCATCCACACTGCCTTCATCCACACTGCCTTCATCCACACTGCCTTCATCCACACTGCCTTCATTAACACTACCTTCATCCATACTTCCTTCATCCACACTACCTTCATCCACACTGCCTTCATCCACACTGCCTTCATCCACACTGCCTTCATCCACACTGCCTTCATCCACACTGCCTTCATCCATACTGCCTTCATCCCACACTGCCTTCATCCATACTGTCTTCATCCACACTGCCTTCATCCACACTGCCTTCATCCACACTGCCTTCATCCACACTGCCTTCATCCACACTGCCTTCATCCACACTGCCTTCATTAACACTACCTTCATCCATACTTCCTTCATCCACAATGCCTTCATCTACACTGCCTTCATCCACACTGCCTTCATCCACACTGCCTTCATCCACACTGCCTTCATCCACACTGCCTTCATCCACACTGCCTTCATCCACACTGCCTTCATCCACACTGCCTTCATGCACACCTGCCTTCATCCACACTGCCTTCATCCACACAACCTTCATCCATACTGCCTTCATTAACACTACCTTCATCCATACTTCCTTCATCTACAATGCTTCATCTACACTGCCTTCATCCACACTGCCTTCATCCACACTGCCTTCATCCACACTGCCTTCATCCACACTGCCTTCTCCACACTGCCTTCACCACACTGCTTCATCCACACTGCCTTCATCCACACTGCCTTCATCCACACTGCCTTCATCCACACTTCCTTCATCCACACTGCCTTCATCCACACTGCCTTCATCCACACTGCCTTCATCCACACTGCCTTCATTAACACTACCTTCATCCATACTTCCTTCATCCACACTGCCTTCATCCACACTGCCTTCATCCACACTGCCTTCATCCACACTGCCTTCATCCACACTGCCTTCATTCACACTGCCTTCATCCATACTGCCTTCATCCACACTGCCTTCATCCACACTGCCTTCATCCACACTGCCTTCATCCACACTGCCTTCATCCACACTGCCTTCATCCACACTGCCTTCATCTACACTGCCTTCATCCACACTGCCTTCATCCACACTGCCTTCATCCACACTACCTTCATCACACTGCCTTCATCCACACTGCCTTCATTCACACTGCCTTCATCCACTCTGCCTTCGTCCACACTGCCTTCATTCACACTGCCTTCATCCACACTGCCTTCATCCACACTTCCTTCATCCACACTGCCTTCATCCACACTGCCTTCATCCACACTGCCTTCATCCACACTGCCTTCATTAACACTACCTTCATCCACCACCACCTTTATCCACCACCTATCAGCTTTACGTTCTTCCTTCTATCTCTCTCCCTCCCCTTTCCTCTCTTCCTCCTTCTTCCCTTCCCTCCCTCCCACCCTTCTTCCCTCCGTCCCTCCTTCCCTCCGTCCCTTCCTACCACCCTCCTTCCCTCCGTCCCTTCCTACCACCTTCCTTCCCTCCGCCCCTCCTTCCCTCCGTGCCTTCCTACGACCCTCCTCCCACTCCCTCCCACTAACAGATGGAGTTGCTTGTTGCACTTTGTTTAATTAAATTGCCATCACCAGCTGTTCTGGAAATGTTCTCACAAGAAAATTTGAAAAAAAAACACCGTCTGACGGGAATTAGCGGTTGTGTAGCGCGAGAGAGAGAGAGAGAGAGAGAGAGAGAGAGAGAGAGAGAGAGAGAGAGAGAGAGAGAGAGAGAGAGAGAGAGGAGAGAGGAAGAGAGAGAGAGGAGAGAGAGAGAGAGAGAGAGAAAGAGAGGTTGGGTAAGGCTAGAAGACAAGTATTTCCTGAAGCGGGTCTTGGTCCGATGATGACCCGCTGTTGGAGCTTTTGATCATCTGGCCGAGGCCTTCCGCTGGCTTACGGTCCATCCATTTAAAAATTATGATAATAGTTTTAACTATTCAGAGAGAGAGAGAGCGAGAGAGGGATCCGTGACTCCCATGATTATACATATGAGTTCCCTTTAACCTTAACTCATAAGAGAGATGTCCACTACACACACCACACCACACACACACAACACACACAACACACACACACACACACACAACCACACACACACACACACACACACACACAATCACTGACACTGACACAACACACACACACACACACACACACACTTGACTATATAGTAGAGTTACAAGTGGAGAAGGTAACAGGAACTGAAGGGGACAGGCCAAACTATAAAAGGGGGGACTACACAGGTATGAGAAACTTCCTGCAGGAGGTTCAGTGGGACAGAGAAATGGTAGGAAAATCAGTAAACGAGATGATGGAATATGTGGCAACAAAAGTGCAAGGAGGCAGAGGAAAGTTTTGTTCCCAAGGGAAACAGAAATAATAGGAAGACCAAAACGAGTCCTTGGTTTACCCGAAGGTGTAGGGAGGCAAAAACTAAGTGCAACAGAGAATGGAAAAGGTACAGGAGGCATAGGACCCAGGAAAACAAGGAGATTAGTAGAAGAGCCAGAAACGAGTATGCGCAGATAAGGAGGGGAGGCCCAGAGACAGTATGAAAACGACATAGCATCGAAAGTCAAATCTGACCCGAAACTGCTGTATAGCCACATTAGGAAGAAGACAACATTCAAGGACCAGGTGATAGGCTGAGGAAAGAAGGTGGGGAACTCACAAGAAACGATCAAGAGGTATGTGAGGAGTCAACACGAGATTTAAGGAAGTATTTACAGTAGAGACAGGAAGGACTCTGGGGGGACAGACCAGATGGGGACACCAACAAGGAATACACCAACAAGTGTTGGACGACATACATACAGATGAGGGAGGTGAAGAAACTGCTAAGGGTACATCGATACCTCAAAGGCAATGGGACCGGACAACATCTCTCCATGGGTCCTTAGAGAGGGAGCAGATATGTTGTGCGTACCACTTACCACAATCTTCAACACATCCCTGGAAACTGGGCAACTTCCTGAGGTATGGAAGACAGCAAATGTAGTTCCCATTTTCAAAAAAGGAGACAGAAAAGAGGCACTAAACTATAGACCTGTGTCATTGACGTGTATAGTATGCAAAATTATGGAGAAGATTATCAGAGGAGAGTGGTGGAGCACCTGGAACGGAACAGGAGTATAAATGCCAACCAGCACGGATTCACGGAAGGCAAATCCTGTGTCACAAACCTTCTGGAGTTTTATGATAAAATAACAGAAGTAAGACAAGAGAGAGAGGGGTGGGTTGATTGCATCTTCTTGGACTGCAAGAAAGGCCTTTGACACAGTTCCTCACAAGAGATTAGTGCAGAAGCTAGAGCATCAGGCGCATATAACAGGAAGGGCACTGCAATGGATCAGAGAATACCTGACAGGGAGGCAACAACGAGTCATGGTACGTAATGATGAATCACAGTGGGCACCCGTGGGCGAGCGGGGTCCCACAGGGTCGGTCCTAGGACCAGTGTATTTTTGGTTATATGTGGAACGACATGACGGAAGGGTTAGACTCAGAAGGTCCCTGTTTGCAATGATGTGAAATTTTTTGAGGGGAATTTAAAATTATGGGACCAGGCAGGCTTCAAAAAGACCTGGACAAATGGACACCTGGTCCCGCAAAAGGCTTCTCGAATTTTAAACCTTTCCAAATCAAATCAGAAATAGGGGAAGGGCAAAAGACCACGAAGAGTATAGGCTAGGTGGCCAAGACTGCAAACCCCACTCAAGGAGAAGTCTTGGGGGGGTTAACACCGACATTCTCCGGAAGCCACATCAATCAGATAAATGCTGCAGCATATGGGCGCCTGGGAAACTGAGAAACACATTCCGAACCTTGTAAGGGTCATTCAAAACATGTACACCGTGTATGTCAGGCCCATACGGAGTAGCAGCACTGTTTGGGAACCCGCACTTGATAAAACACGTCAAAAAACTAGAGAAAGTACAAAAGGTTTGCAACAAAGGTTTGTTCCAAGCTAGGGGGAAAGTCCTATGAAAAAGATTAAGGGAAAATCGGCCTCGACACTGGAGGGGCAGGGGGGTAGGGGGGACATGATAACGCATATAAAATACTGGGGAATAGACAAGGTGGACAAGGGCGGATGTTCCAGGGAGGGGAACAGAAACAAGAGGCCCCAATTGGAAATTTTAAGACACAAATGAGTCAGAGAGAAGTAGGAAAAATTTTTCAGTCATAGAGTTGTAAGGCAGTGGAATAGCCCAGAAATGACGTAGTGGAGG